>JBAIZL010000212.1:10000-77500 GCA_036971475.1 Prosapia bicincta | reverse complement strand
ATATACCATGGGAAATAAATAATTAGATTAGGCTAAATAAATATTTCTAGAGTACACTCAGAAATAAATCCTCAAGTAACAAACAAAAAACTTTAGAAAGACAAAAATAAATGAAAAAAAGATCTTTTATCAAAGGAATATATCATTAAAAAAAAATTAATTAACTCTTCACTAATTATTATTTTATAAAAAAGACTAAACGTGGGAAAATGTGTTCGCTCATACCAAATGGTCATTCATTCCTGTCAGCCAGAACTCTGCCTGATTCGAATTACATCACAGCTCGTTATTGTGTGATGGAATGGAACTAGTTTTTTCGATGCCAAGTGATAGTTGCTGCAAAGTTTGAGAGCTAGGTGTGTAACCAAGGCCTTGGCCTCCATCTTTGTGTATACATTAACCGACCTTCAGCATGGCTTGCACGAATCGAATGACCTACACCTATTGCTCCTGGTAACTCGGTGATTGTAGACGTGGCGGTAATGAGTAGCAAGTATATTTTAGTTGCACGTTTAAAAATTTATTTAAATTTTTATAATACGATATAAAATGATATTTAAACGAAATTTGTTTTTCCAGAGTTGTAAATGTTGTTAAAAATATATCTTTTTGCATGATTTTATACTTACATATTATTTAAACATACTTTGCATAGCTAGTAATACAAACATAACTAATAATTTTACGTAATCTAGCATTTCACACTACAATATAACGACGTTTATAAGACTTTATACCGATCAAATTAAACATTTCCTTAATTTTCGAAATCCAAATTACCTTTTATTCAATACCTTTGTTACAATAGGTTTTAAGCAATATTGAAACAATATTATTCACTTATATTTTGTGTTTGTTGTAAAATATGTTATACTTTATTAGAAGAACAATATAGAATACATTTTATTTCAACCAGTTAAAGAAATTAGTTTTACTTTTTAATTAGGGCCTACGTGCTATAACAGACTAATAAAATTCTCAACCGATTCTGTGTTTATAATTTAAGTTTATATCATATATATATATATATATATATATATATATATATATATATGCGTGTGTGTGTATATATATTAAATATGTAGGACTCCCCTATAGGTATATATATATATATATATATATATATATATATATATATATATATATATATATATATATATACTTATAGGGGAGGCCTACATATTTAATACACACACACACACACACATATATATATATATATATATATATATATATATATATATATATATGCGTGTGTGTGTATATATATATATATAATTAATATGTAGGCCTCCCCTATAGGTATATATATATATATATATATATATATATATACATTATTTATGTAGGCCTCCCCTAAAGGTATATATATATATATATATATATATATATATATATATATATATATATATATATATATATAGAGAGAGAGAGAGAGAGAGAGAGAGAGAGAGAGAGAGAGAGAGAGAGAGAGTATAGAGAAAGAGAGCGAGAGAGAGAGAGAGAGAGGCAGACAGATAGACATAGGGAGAGATAGGGAGAGAGAGCGTGTGTTAGTGTGCGTGCTAATCCTATCCTTAGATTGATTCAGTACTAATTGTACGTCATTTAACTACTACTATAGAGCTAGATAGCGTAATGATATAATAATAGATTAAAAATAATACTCCTCAATTTAAATAACATTTAATAACATGCAATATTTTTCCCAATAGATCAATCTCTAGTTTATCCTGTTTAAAAATTGTATATCAAATATAAACAGTATGTTAGCATAATGTACATTCTATATAATTGCAGTAAGTATTCTATTATACAATTCGGAAATTAAGTTGTAATAAAACTGTATGTCCAGGAGTAGATTATATCAAGGAAAATATACTGCTTGTCAAGCGGTTTTGTCATTGAGATCAGTTTAGTACAGATAAGATAAAAATTTGTTTCTTCGCAGTATCACAATACGTTTATTCCGAGACGTGTTTCGACAAAAATAGTTTCTTCAACATTAACTAATAAATACGTTTGCAATTAATACTGAGAAAGTAAAAAAATGATATCGATACGTGTTTGACGTTCATTAGACATTTAATAGTGAGATTGAGTACGATTATGCTTGATTTACATTAAACAAATTTTGTTGTGTTGTTTATCTCGTGTATTTATCTTATTTTATGTTATTAAGAAGCATTTGTGATCAAAGTCCGTAGTGATGTTAGCATTTATAAAATTAAATGTGTTATGTGATTTAGATGAAACTATTAGAACTTAAAAGATCAAAGTAAATTTTGTTTTTCATACTCTAAAGTTTCTGCCAGTTTTCCCTATTTCTAGTTATTAGGAATATGGGTTTAAAAAAAAAAATACTTCAGAATATTTTATAGTTCAGAGAGTTTGTTAATTCGAGTGCCTTTGACTTACAAATTAGTTGAGTTAAATATAATCGGAAGTAAACTCGACGTTAACGGTTATGAATATTATATGAGCTATTATATGCAGCTGGCAGACACATAACGGAGTCATATTGTCATTTTAATGAACTCAGTTAGGCTTCTAAACACGCTATTGATTATCTTTAGCATTAAAACACACCTTCAATACAACCCCTGCAAAAAACAATCTACAGATACTATATGCAAACCTTTTAGAAGTATGACACTCTCTATTTAATAACGCCGGGAAAGGTTTCACATTCATACCATTTAACTATGTTCAACAATATCGCTTTAAAGATAATACTCTTCGTTGGGGGGATTAGACCAGCAGGGGATTTTAAATCCCATTTTTTGTTATACATAATAAAATACTTAATATACTCATCTTCACTTCGGTTAGGAATTATTGAACGCATCTCAGTATATTTTCTGCCTTTCCTAACTTTACAGTATTTTTTTTACGCACATTGGAATAACTCAATCAGCAAAACGTAATTAGTACTCTTCAGTTTAATTAAAGTTTTGAGTATAATTAAAGTTTAAGAGGATGGAGTCAACGAAAAAAATATAATGTTATGAAAGATAGAACAATGTATTTAAATGTAGGCCTATATAGATAATTAATGTCAATTACTTTATTTTTCCTAATGTATTCATAAAAATTATATTTAATTTTTTATTTTGAGGCAAACAATGATAATACATTTGTAAGAAAATTAACTAAAGTACGATTAAGACCACAGTAGCGTAGTTAGGTAACAAACTATTACAAACACTTGCTACAAATTAAGATAGTTACAGAATATTTTTGTGTACATTTCAGTTACAACACAGTTACAATCATCAAAATTTACAAACTAACTTGGTTAACTATTTTACGTTGTAGCTAAAGGGTTTGTATTCTTTATAAAATAAAACAAACTCAATTAAAAATATTTTCACAGACTCGTTACATTTTTGGACACCATGCATTAAATGGAAAGCACGAAAGATTTAATTAAACTAATTTATAAAAGTCGTCATTCGCAGTTTAAAAGTTTAATCAATTAAAAACTTAAAAATCTACTTAAGTGAAAGAAAAATATTGCTCTTAGGTCATTAAAGAGAACATTAATTTAGATTTTTAAAATAAATAATTACAAGCTATAAATAAAGTAACACAATCTCTGGTTTAAAACAACTGTTCTACCACATAATGTAAAAACAGAAGATCAGTTGTTTTATTAAATCTCATGTTTTTACTTCTAATTCAAATGGGACAAAATAACTATAATGCATACAATGCCCCTTTTTTTGAAATGTTTTTCTCCCATATAAAACTAACATTAACTAATTGAATTTAATTAATGAATTAATATTTGAAAAAAAACAATGTAAAAAATTGTGTGTGTGTGTGTATGTGTGTGTGTGTGTGTGTGTGTGTGTGTGTGTGTGTGTGTGTGTGTGTGTGTGTGTGTGTGTGTGTGTGTGTGTGTGTGTGTGTGTGTGTGTGTGTGTGTGTGTGTGTGTGTGTGTGTGTGTGTGTGTGTGTGTGTGTGTGTGTGTGTGTGTGTGTGTGTGTGTGTGTGTGTGTGTGTGTGTGTGTGTGTGTGTGTGTGTGTGTGTGAAAGAAGAGTGTAAACAAATAAAGGGAAGTGGAAAATTTAAAAAAAAAAATTTAACTCAAAATGTTAATAATAAATTAGGCAAATAATAGTTTTAATATTTAAGGAAGTATTGTTTAAAAATTAAATGCTCAACAAAGACAGGATCCGACACAAACATGCAGCTTCTCAAGCTTCCTCCTCACTACCATCAGAGTAACAAGACTTGCTAGACGTTGACAGATGCTTCTCCGGAGTACATGGAAGAATGTATCTTGGACGCAACACATGTCAGGCCACTCCTTACGATTTATTTCCTAAATGAGCACATCTGTATCGCTAGCTTTATTAATTTAACGTAAGACTGCGCTGCCTTGGACCCTTATATGGTGCCCGTGGGCTCTTTTAATTACTTCCCAGTCTAGAACACGTGTTTTATACATGTTCAGCACGAACTAATTATAGCCTGATTACGATATACACAGTTAGATTGCTTTCCTTAAAGTGTTTTATTCGGTGCCCTCTGTTATTGTAAAGATATTATAGACATGTGTTGTACAACTCGAAGGCCGTTCTGTTCAAAAGCTACATGAAATAAATGTGTTGGAGATATTTAATTGGTGGAGTTAGCAATATTATTATTTTACTCAGTTGGGAAATAAAATTTTATTTCGACGTAAAAAAAATTTAATATTTTTTCCAAAAATAATTGTAATTGAACATTATTAATATAACCTTTCTTTGAGCTTGGTTTGTGAAGTTATGTTAATACAAATAAAACACACAAAACTCGCACATTATTTATTTACTATCTCAGACGCGTTTTAATAACAAAGTCGTTCATCATCAGTGAGTGTTACTAATACAAACTCTAACTTACAATAATTGTAAGTTAGAGTTTGTAGTAGCAACACTCACTGATGATGGTGACTGTCATTGAAACACGTATGAATTGATAAATGATTAATTGTGAGTTTTTGGTAGTTCTTTTGTTTGTATGAACATTATTAAAATTAACAATATTTACTTTTGGTGAAAAAAATACAAAGGAGAATACAACAACTGCAAAGAAGACGAGTAAAGGAGTTTTACAGTGCCCAGGTCACAAGACCTGATACATACATACGGGTAACATGTTCCGTCTTGAACATCTTATTAAACAAAATTAGCAAGGAGTAAATTTACAAAAACATGGATTTACAACGATAAGGATTTATATGATTTTACTTTAGTTTTGTAAACGTTTGTCAACCAGAATAGTTTTTCATTACTCATTTTGATATTTCCTTCCTGCTATTCCAGAAGCCTTACAACGCTTTTGTTATACAAAGTGCGATCAACAACTTTAAATATTCAATGCGCGGTCATTGCTACGCCAATGTGCCTCAGTTAACAAACCTAAGTGATTACTCCTGTTTTGAACTTTAATTCGTCGGAAAATATTTTGGAAAAATAACCCACTAAAATCTGATGCTTCTGTTGGAAGGTGATACTCTTTCTCAATCATCCGCCACAATATGCAACCCGCACAATACAGAGTTAGCCGACAAGTAATCAGGTGTCGTCACGAGAAGAAAATCTCAATTATTTCTGAAAGATTATGTTTGTACACGCCGGGTTGATAGTGGAAATATAATTGATGAATACACGTATAGCATCAGAAAACTATAGAAACCAAACTGAATGGAAAATTGTTGGTTTTACTATACAATTTAACCCAAAAATATTGCCTTGAAAACAATATTTTATAATTTCAAAAAAAATAAAAACAGCATACAACACTAATATAATATGTTTTAATGTGATATTAAAATCTTAATATAGTTTAAATAAACTTTAAAGGGCAGAAAAGGTCTCATTAGGCAAAATAATATAAAGTAAGGTATTTAACAATTATAAAAATCCTTAATAAACTCATCCTCACTTTGTTAAGAATATTTGTGTACATTTGAGCACATTTTCCGCCCCTCCTAATATTTAGATATTTTTATTTTTTTGACGTGTTTCAGAATAACTCCATTCTCAAAACAATAATAGTACTTCCTACAATAGTCATGAGTAGGCCTTACTATTGAAGTTTTGAAGATGGAGTAACTCCGAAATGCATCAACACATAATTATTTGTTGAAATTCTAATAAGAGATACACAAGTACTGAAATGTATATTAATAATAGTCTTAACTTAATTGCTTTCCAAAAACAATTTAAAATTCATATAAACAAGCAATCTTCTTTTTTTTTGTTTAGTAAGATATCTCTCAACATGTGAGTTTCATATTTCAACAGAGACCTTAAAAGGATGTCTACAAAATAACTTATGCCTGGGCGGGTTTAAGGTTTGCGTAATTGGCAAGAAAAAGAGATAAAAATAAAAAGCTGTCCCAGAACAGGCCGGACCAGCCCGGCCGGTGACCACCAATCGGATCGCGATATTCGGTGGCCTTAGTCCGCCATTTCGACACATCCGCTCTTCTTTGAATTTACGGTCTAATTTTATTGGTCATAGCGTTATTATTCTCATTTTGGTTTTACGTTCAGTTTTAACTTTGTTCATAATTTAATTTAATTCTAAGGGACCATGCGTTGTAGCTCGAGGTTGAGGTCATGTTCTACTTTCGTCGACAAACTAATTATGGAAATAAAAAAAAAAAACCCCAAAAAAAAAATAAATAAATATATATATATATATATATATATATACATATATATATATATATATATATATATATATATATATATATTTTAATCCTTAGATGAATTATTTTTCCTTGTTGAATATGTATGGTGAAATAAAACAACTTTCATAAGCAAGAATATATTAATATAATATAATAATAATAATATAATATAATATAATAATAATATTAATATAATGTAATATAATATTAATATAATATATAATATATTCTTGTTTATGCAGGTTGTTTTATTTCACCATACAAACACACACACACACACACACACACAAACACACACACACACACACACAAACACACACACACACACACACACACACACACACACACACACACACACACACACACACACACACATATATATATATATATATATATATATATATATATATATATATATATATGTGAAGCTCAAGACCACTTAAGTAAGTAAAGTCTTGTTTGTTGACTATTCATAAGTATATATATATATATATATATATATATATATATGTGTGTGTGTGTGTGTGTGTGAAGCTCAAGACCACTTAAGTAAGTAAAGTCTTGTTTGTTGACTATTCATAAGTATATATATATATATATATATTCTCGAAACTCTCAGTATCTACAAAAATAAATGGTAGTTTAAAAAAATTCTAAGTTTCCATTTTTAGAAAAAATCATTTAATATAGCATTATTTATTACAAGTTTAACTCGGACTAGCGGACCTGCAGTAGTAACCTCACATATATACTTAAACAAAGTTAAACAGTAACCTTACTTGGTGAATTTGCGAGTCAACTTTTGATAATTTATTACAATGCTCTCATCTTGGGTGCTTTTGAAGGTTGTGGGTTCTTAGTGAGTTGTCTAATAAAGTGATTTTATTAGGCAGTGAAAATATTTTTTAAATTTTGTTTGGAAGCTCTTAAATTTGTTTAATTGTAATTTTACAATTAATTAATTTTGTGAAAATTTTGTAAAATTAAAATAAAAATTAATTTTAAAACTATAATTTTTATTGGTTTTTGTTTATTGCTTTTAAAATAATATATTTATTTGTAGTAGAGTTACAAGGATAATGTACTGAGCAATGTAGTTTTACCACATCTTTGTAAGCCAATGGATCGAGGAAAAAGCGACAAACTAAACGGTTAGAAACAGAGAATGCTCATTGGTTTACATTGTATAGAATTATCTACACGTGTATATACTATATAAGCATTTAATTGATGAGAAATTATAGAAAAACAAACGTTAACTATAATCAGAAGCAGTTATTATTTCTTTATAAATTATACATCAAGCAAAATTGCTTTTACTAATCATATATACATATTCATTATGTTACCGTGACGTAACAACCAGCCTCTAGCTTTGTATCATTAACAGAGACGCAATTCGCGTTGTGTTTATTGGAAGCGTGTAACGAATTCCGTGATTCTGCAATTCGCGCGGTTTCGTGCCAGCAATGCATAACGTGCCGCCTAGATGACCTTGACTAACGAAACCTAGCATACCGCTTCGCCCCTCCGCGTTAAAGATCTCGCTCTTTAAAATAGGAAGTGATCTGCGGAGACAGTTTGAGGAGTTATTGTCTAGCCATGAGACCTTCTAGACAGAACGTGTTCCACGTTTAATCTAACTATCACACTAGCTCATCTCGCATAGATCATATTTTAAAACTTTTTCTGACCTTCAAAGCTTATTCAAGAAAGTATAATATAAAACATAGTACACACACAATCACAACTATAGTAACACTGTATTAATGTATTCATTTATCACTTATATTCTTAATGTGCTTAAACAAGGATGATTGTTGATCTTTTCAAGATGACTTCCGTAACGACTTTATTCTAGTGTCAAGCGTGTAGCCTTTAACTAATAATTTGTTTATTAAGTTCCTGGAGGAATTGTAATCTTTAACTTTGTTTTCAGTTTCAATTTTGGATGATTTTTTCATTTGTGCTTCAACGAGATTGATTTTTAAAATTATACTTTTATATTTACTATGAGAAAATAAATTTTATGATCTCCAATATATTATTTTTCTGAGACATTGAAAATCATGCGTACACACACACACACACACACACACACACACACACACATATATATATATATATATATATATATATATTAAAACAACATAGGTTATTGAAATACAAGAATATTTATTAATTTATATACAAAGCTTTTCGTTGGTAAACAGTACCAACATCATTAGGAATGAAAATTACAATATTGTAAGCTATAGGTCTAAAACATATGTTAAATTAGAAATAGAATTGTTACTAAATTTATACAAATTGCCACATTTTTTTCTTGCTCTGACATTATAGACATTGAATATAGTATCAAATTAAGAATGTATTTGTATTTGTTCTGTTATTAATTTGTTATTATTATTGTATTTATATATTTCGAATGCTTCATATATATTCATTCTTAATCCCTTATTAATTTCTTTTATAAGTTTCATATTTTCATTATCTCTAAATTGGTGCTTATTATTAATACAATGATTTGCAAAATTTGATTTATATATTTCTGTATCAATATAGGCATTTAAATATTCTTTATATCTTTCTTTTAATTTCTTCTTGGTTTGACCTATATAAGCTTTATTACAGTTTTCGCATTCTAACTTATAAACACCACCTTTTTTATGCATAATTATTATTTTATTATTGTTATTTATTATGTTTAATATTTTGTTATTAGTTTTGTATCCAATTTTTATATTTGTATTTTTAAATAATTTAGTGATATTTTTTATTTCATGGCCTATAAATAAAAATGAAGTCCATATTGTGTTATTATTACTATTGCAAATTAAATTATTATTTTGTTTATTAAAAGTATTATAATGAGGTTTGTCAACAGTTTTCTTTTTATAACCGTTTTCTAGTGCAATTTGATAAATTATGTTTTTTTCTCTTCCATATACTATTCTTAATTATTTATGGTAATTTGAACAGCACTGTTTCTTGTTCCATGAGTCATCTGGAATATCTCTCCTGTGCACAGCTACACGTGTTCGTACAATCCCACTGTACCATGTTTCATTTGCCTTCCTTTTATCTTTCTTCCATTTTGAGCATCCACTTCCAATTTTAATTTTTATAGTCTTAGTAATCCAGGTCTGGCTATCTTCTTCTCTCTACAGGGTCTTCTAAGTGATGCTTTTACTTTCATTATTTCCCAGATTCTTACCTTCCTTATGTGTTTCTAAAATGTTTTTCCCAAGAAGTGTTCATCTTCGTGTCTACAGAGCAATCGTCAAAGCTCCAAGCCTCTAAAGGTTTTCTTCTTCATTGTATAGCAATTTATATGTGACACCAGAATAAATGTGTTCCTCACCTTTACATTGGTAAACGCTTCACTGTTTTTATCGTTTTCAGCTATCTTATACTTTATGCATATTGGTGATGAAAAATGTCATGAAAGTTAACACTTTAAAGGATAATACAATTTAAATTGGTAAAATAATAAAATTTGAATGCAAACTCTTTCCTAATACTCGTAAAATAAATTCATTGAAGATCAATCACAGTTATATTTTAACCAACAGATAGGTGTAACGAAAAATTCTGTGTTTGATTTTGTAAGTTCTTATTAAAGAATATAGCCTAGCTTTTGTGTCTGTTGGATGCAACATTAAATACGTATTTGGTTGTTGATCTTTATTTAGACCTCTTTACATCTGGAAAGATAAATATAAACCTAACGTATAACTATCGATTCTGTGGATTGGATGTAGAAATATAACAGCAAGAACTAAAGCTTTTGTTCGTAATATTTTTGTGTGCTTATTTTTCCTTGTTTATGTGTATACGTTGGTACAAATGATTTGCAGGAATGAACTAAGAATATATTTTCTATGTTGATAAATTTTTATTTAATAATTTTAAAACCATTTACAGATTAGTCTGTGTTTTGAATGGCTTTAAATTATTTAAAAATCTTATCTTCATTAAATTTGATACGTCCCAAATACTTGTAAAATATATTTTATAAATGAAAATACTGGTTTTATTCTTGACTGAAATGGTCTTGCTACAGCACAACTATTAATGGTTTATTAAACTATTTGAGTGATATTAACGAGTGGTTTAAGCGAAGTTCATTGCCAGGATGGTCAAACGGAACGCTCTATAAAGTGTTACGTGGGGGGGGGGGAGTTGCTTCCACAGTGCGAGAGAAACGTGGCTACAATATAAATGGGATATTTTAGTACCGACCGACTTACATAAAGTATGAATCCACACCGACAACAGGTTGTAATGGCTGTTTTATTCTTTTTATGAAAACCGCGCCGACGACGTGATCTAACAAGTTGATTTTAAGCAGCGAAGAAACTGTGAGAAACTTGTTTATTAAAAATATTAAGTGAGGTATCACGCTGGCATATAGGACTGTAATTGCAATATCAACAACGCGCGCGAGTGTTTGTGTGTGTGTGTGTGTGTTGTGTGTGTACACGTATGTATGTTTGTACGCGATCGTGCTCTATCGCTTTTAAAAACACTTCTTTAAAAATAATAATATACAATAAATGTAATATCCAAACACTGAATGGATTCCAAAACCACTCAAAGTGTCCTTTCTATTTTTTATGTGTTTTGCGTTTGCTATAGTGTATTTCATGGAATGAACCTTACACAAACATTACGTTAGAATTAGTAAAGGTGCCTACACTGTTAAACCAATAGCAATACAATTTCCCTCAATAGATTGAACAAATATATAGATATATCTTTGTAAAATATCGTGAATTATTACTTGGAATTGTTATATCTACTGCAGTTATGTATTTTACTAAAGTAAAATGATGAAGAATAGATACAAATTGATACAAAAATCAAAGTCGTTAAAACCCAAAGATTTAATTAAAGCAAGTCTAAAATATCGTTAATTTTAACAAGTGTTTTAAAATAATTTCCGTGACATATATATTTTTTAATATTTATATGTATATATTTTTATGTTTATTTATATTATATATATATATATATATATATATATATATATATATATATATATATATATATGAATATCTTTCCGTGACAAAAAAAAATCACTACAAAGAATGTATTTTGCGTGTAACGAAATATCCATTTTGTTTTTGCGTAAGGAACGAGCACGAAACCAAAATTTTGGAATGGGGTCTAGTCCAGACACGTTACTCCCGGTTGGTCGGGTATATATATATATATATATATATATATAATACGTTTTCTTGTTTAATCATTTAAAACAACATAGGTTATTCAAATACAAGAATATTTATTAATGTATATCCAAAGCTTTTCGTTGGTAAACAGTACCAACATCATCAGGAATGAAATTGGCATTATTGTAATTTTCATTCCTGATGATGTTGGTACTGTTTACAACGAAAAGCTTTGGATATAAATTAATAAATATTCTTGTATTTGAATAAACTATGTTGTTTTAAATTATTAAACAAGAAAGCGTATTATGTATATATATATATATATATATATATATATATATATATATATATATACAACCGGAGGATATATATATATATATATATATATATATATATATATATATATATATATATATATTACAATAGTAGTTTAGGAGTAAAACGTATCAAGTAAAATAGAGTTTGTTGGTCTTAAATTCAAACTAAAATAATGCGTTTTTTCTTACCTTTTGTGATTCGTCTCTGTAAGAAGGTTTTCAAAAATGGGCCAACAAAGAATTCTAAAATGTTAGGTTATGGCAGAAAAACATAGAAAGAAAATCATAAAATAAAATGTAAAGAATAAAAAATCTAAAAACCTATCTACACAATTTTATAATTATCATATAAACTCTCAGTAATAGATTTGCATTAATAATTTTAACAATAATTTAACTTTTTGAAATTGTATTAATATTAAAAGTGTATTAACTATCGGAATTTTTTCACTATGAAATTTTCTATAATAATTTTAATTTTGCGATATTAATTTTATTTATTAATTTAGGAAAGCAGTTATTTTATCCTTTTATGTCTTTGAAAAATAAACTGTCAATAATTCACAGAATAGTGTTTTATTTTATAATCTTCTATAACAAACGATTATATAAAAATATTATTATTAAAAATATTGATATTAAATATAATAAACAATATGGCAAATAAGTACTTCTTCTTGGTAAAACAAAACTAATATTACGGTGTGTTTTAATTCTTTTTTCTTATATATAAGAAGGATATATATCTTATATATATATATATATATATATATATATATATATATATATATAATTAAAAGGAAAACACTTAGTTCGAGAAATGTCTCTCATGTGTTATGCTAACAGGACATTCAATATTGTTTATATTTAAAGTTAGGGCCTATTGTAACTTATGTTCATTCCTTTAATAAATTGGTTCATTTTTGATTAAAAGCTTTTTTTGTTATACATGATTAATTGAAATTTTTTAAACTATATTGTCTTTTAAATATGATGTACATGATGCGTTGTAATACTTTTCACATAGGTCTATATTAAAACACTTTGACATTGTTTGCACTGGCCGGCTACGTCACCAACCAGAATCAAGTAGCCACTACACTTCACATAAACCAGTGGACACTAGACACTAGACAGGACACCTCCCCAAGAATTTATCACCTTCTGATTACCATCTTCTGTTTACCGTTTCCGTGACATATACTTGTCGTAACGTACACTTTATAGCTTCCATTATTTGATTGTTTAATTGAACACATGTTTAAATAATATTTTTTAAAAATTTATTGTTTGATTTTAGGTTGGAAAATAGTTTAATTTTGTCACAACGAATGCGATCATTTTACTGCTAGATTAAGATGATATTTAATTACTAATATATACATCTCTCTTACACCTACTAATCACTCGTCCAAACCGTATTTAAATGTTTAAATTTTGTAGGTAATCAAATGCGCTTAAATAGTTGATTAGATATTTTGTAATATTTGTTTTGGGTTAGTCTCCTTACAACTTTATTTTACTTCATTTTTTAATCACTTAATGAAATAGCAAAAAAGCAGATTACTATGCAATAATAATATTATTAACACATAATTCATCTGACAAATAAAAAACACATACTTTATCTAATAATAAAGGAATACAAATCTTATCTTATAATAAAACAAAGCATACTTCATGTAATAATAAAACAAAAGAAGCTTTATATAGTAACAAAACATACTTAATCTTATCATCAAACAAAACATAACTATGTAATAATAAAACAAAGCATACTTCATCTAATAATAAAAAAAAAAACATTTCCAGTTGTGAAACAGTAGTGTGGCTTTCCTCGTGTTACAAATGTAACATTTCTTTCCAAAATAACTGGTATACTGTTATTTTACTTTGTCGTACAAAACATTTTAGCGAGGATGTCTAATGGCAATATCCCAGCTTTAGACATTCGTTGGTAACAGTGTATATGTCATAGCAAGTATTTTCATGCATTTTTTTCAATCTTTCGCTTGTGCATTATATAGTCTACTGCCTTACATCCGCACAATGGCAACCTAATCCGTGTGAGAGAACGTTACAGTAACCTCAACGTTAGAGTAGCAAGAAGTTGCAATTATACCGCGACCACACACAGACATTCGACACTATTTCCTACCGTAAAGACGTCATACATCATCCAATGTGACTGTTAAAATACGTGTCACGTCATTAATGAGCAATAGTCACTCGCCACTATTTTACGGCGTATAATTAATGTTCCTTACAATTCATTACAAGTCATGCACTTCGTTCGAGATGGTTTCTAACTGTCGAATAGATGCGAAATTCCTCCTGAAAATACACAGTTATGCACTGTACATGGAAGGTAGTTTACCCCTTTAAACATGGGTTTAGTATTTTTTCTAATTTAAAATACGTGATAATAGTATAAATAGTAAAAAAATTATTAATTTAATTATAATATTAAGTTATCAGATAATGATAAAATAATCACGTGATTAGGTAGATTAGAGTGAATTATACAATAATCAATAAATATATCCGCTAAAAAAAAATTAAAACCATTTTGAAACGTCTAAGTAGAACCCTCTAATAAAATTGACTCAATGTTAACGTAACATTTAAAATGCAAGGAACAAATTTTTGTAACTGTTTAAATTTTGGTGTCTAAGTAAATCTCAATTTATCCAAATTATATAAATGAAACGATGAGTGTAGAGTGTAAAGTGTTTTTATTGATACCCAGGTTTCTGAAAGTACGTTTAGCAGATGCTACAGGCTTACTTTAAAGTACTTTATAAATTTAATACAATAGAAATGTATTTATATTTCAAAACATATGTATTTTAAGAGGGAAGTATAGGGCTAAAATTAATTTTAATTTTCAGTTATATTTTTAACATTTTAATAGTAACTTTTGTTTTTACGTTCGTAAATATTCAGGGCATTTTCAAAAGTTTGAAATTTCATGAGAATTTCAGTAGACTGGTCAGCAACAAGTAATACAAAAAAAAACATTTTTTAAAGTCAATTTCTACTTACGTCAGCAAAGAGAACATTTAAGTTTTAGTTACTATTTATTAAACAGTTAGAATTAATATAAATAAAGTAACATAACCTATGCTTTAAAACAGCTGTTCTACCACATAACCTATAACATAAAATTAGCTGCTATATGAAATCATATCTCATCAAGCATTTTAAGCCAAATGGGACGCAATAACTATATTGCGTACCACCCTTTTGTGAAACATTTTCTCATAAACAAAACTAAAATTAATACATTTTATTTAATTATTGAATTATTTTTTGAAAACAAAAACTGTATTAGCACCTAGTGCCATCCCCTAAAAATTAAAAAAAAATTCAATTGAACAATTAAAACGTATTTTATTACAACTAAAAATTTAAAGAAAATATATACACACACACACACACACACACACACACACACACACACACACACACACACACACACACACATACACATATATATACATATATATATATATATATATATATATATATATATATATATATATATATTTTTTTTTTTTTTTTAAAACAACATAGGTTATTCAAATACAAGAATATATAGGTTTGCAAATGTATGATTGATTTTAAGTCTTTAGTATTCCTGATGATGTTGGTACTGTTTGTCAACGAAAAGATTTGAATTGTATATTCAAGAAATTATTCTTGTATTTGTAAATTGTCTTATTTTTCTCTTTCTCTCTTTCTCTCTCTCTCTTTCTCTCTCTCTCTCTCTCTCTCTCTCTCTCTATATATATATATATATATATATATATATATATATATATATATATATATATATATATATATCTTTTTTGGAGAGTGGGTACTAATAAAAGTTATTGAAAAAGTAAATAGAGACTATGAGAAGTAACAAAACATCAAATCATGAAAAGTGCCTATGTATCACGTTTGGTGAGCCACTACCATAATACACAATTAATTTCTAAAACACAACTACATACATAGTGTATAGTTCCACAGTGATTTGTTTTACTCTAATGTCTTTCTAAAAATATACACGAATTGAGTTCAATGAATTGTACAAGACGTACATAATGCTCACGATATTTTTTCATCAATCCTATTTTACATCAATTTTATTCAACTCATCATTATAATTAAATAGCTGTACCACCATCTCCAGATGCAATGTAGTGCATCAACCACCAATGTAAGTGAATGGAACCAGAATGTACACCATGACATGTATTCCAGACAACTTAGTAGGTAAGAATTCCAAGAAGTCTGAGAAACCCAAGGAAGTTCCTAGAAGTAGACAAGTTGCGAGACGTCAGAAGATTGCAGGAAGTGCCTTGTCTGTTTTCTTTACTTCAACTGAATGTGTTCTTAGGCGCAATGCGAAGTGCTTACTGATAAAGGATGTATTGAGCAAGTGATTGTGGACAACCAATCACAGGCCTTTAGATTTTGATATGGCTCTACACTTTGTTTAATACAAAGTAGGATAAAGAACCCCGAGTAACGCACCGGCTGATGTATTTACGGTAATTTCAAATCTTTCTGTTTTTAACGAAATATCGAGAGGTTACTCTGAAAGTTAAATAGGCAACATGAATTTTAAAGCATTAGTAGAGAAAATTCATAAATTCATAAACTACTATCAAGTTTGAAGCCAGATATTTTTCGCCTGATGAATTTGTGTAAAAAATGTTTTTCTGTTTACGTTTTTCTTACCAAATCTATTACAAAATAGTGAATTTTACATAAGTATGAACTTTAATTTTTATAAATATTACTAAACGCTCTAGAATAGTTCATCGACGCAAGAAGCTGAATTTTGTAACCATTTTAAAAATTAAATATATAATTTTCATAACTTAAGAAATTTTATACATTTTTATGACCTATTGAAACTATTAAAACCATGTTAGGTTAGGTTTAGGCAAGGTTATATTAGGTCAAGTTAGGCTAGGTTAGGTTATATTAGGTCAAGTTAGGCTTGGTTAGGTTATATTAGGTCCAGTTAGGTTATATTAGGTCGAGTTAGGTTATTTTAGGTTAGTTTTAGATGAGGTTAGGTTAGGTTATATTAGGTCACGTTAGGCTAGGTTAGGTTATATTAGGTCATGTGAAGCTAGATTAGGTTATATTAGATCAAGTTATGCTGGGTTAGGTTATATTAAGTCGAGTTCGGCTATTTTAGGTTAATTTTAGATTAGGCTAGGTTATATTAGTTTAGTTAGGTTATACACAATATAAAAAGCACAGTGGTACAATCTATTGCAATCAAAATATTGGAAAGAACCCCAATACCAGAAAAATAATAAAAAATAACAAACAAAACAAGTTACTTAAGATTAAACTCTTATGTACATTTCGATGACCATGTCATCATCATCAGAGGGTCTTATTACAAAATTACAATCTAGCAAACAAGAAGTTACAAACTAGAGTGATGAGTTCACTGTAGCTCATCACTCTAGTTTGTAACTTCTTGTTTGCTAGATTTTAATAAGACCCTCTGATGATGATGACATGGTCATCGATATGTACATAAGGGTTTAATCTTAAGTAACTTGTTTCATGAATTTTTGATTATTTTTGTGGTCTTTCCAATATTTTCATTGCAATTAGTTAGGTTAGTTAAAGTTATTCTAGGTAAGATTAGGTTACATTAGGTTTGTAATGATGAAATATACAACAAACTTTTGGATGGGTGAGGGTTTTTGTTTATAAACATTTTTAGAGCTCACTATTGAAAGATCGGTAAAGTGTATTGATGCTATTTCCCTATGAAGACATCAACGCAAGTATATGCATGCTGTAGTAGTTATAGGAAAACTTGAAACTTTTCACAGCTGACGAAATACTAATCTACCTAACACGCGTTCTATTATTATTTGAATAACAATATAAGAAATCCGTAATATTAGGTGGATTATTTGAAAACTTGTCTATAAAATGAACTTTATTGAAAATATAATAATCCGAAACACGTTAAGGGCATTTACCTATGACGCTTACCGCGCCTACTGTACAACAGTAGACTTTAGCTTGAACGTTTTGTAAACTCTAGTTCGTCTTGAGGAATTTATACTAATGTTTTATGATTATTTTTGCACTGTCGGAAGTTTTTCCAAAAGAGTCTTTTTTTGAAACAGTTGCTAAGCGAGTCAAATAAACCAGTTTATTTCAACAACTTGTTTGTTTTTCTTATCAAGTATGTTTTCCTGTTAAAAGTAGTTGTTGCTAATAAAAAAGAAAATAACACTGGTGTTGGCAACAATATTTCAAGAAATCAAATATCCGTTAGAATAGAATGACGCGTTACCGCGCCGAAGGAGTTGATCCTTCATTACAGTAATCCGTCTTTAAGAACTCAACGAACATAAAGTGGAAGTCGGTTTACAGCTTCTGTGTCGAGTCCTGTACAAACGCTTCAAACCTCTGCGGATCGTTCTTATCTACGAGTACGATGCCATCATGCGCGGAGTGGTTTCGGATGAAGTCATGAAGGCAATGAGTCTCTATAGATCTGTGCACAGACATTTCGTTAAGCACGCGTTTCCGGTAGTGGAGAAGCTCTTGTGCACGAGTGGCCACTCCACCTGTTAAGAAATTTACCAACGCGAGGTTGAATTTAAAATATTTAAAATTTAAATTAAAAAAATCTTGGCGATTAGAGAGTTTTCGGAACGAATATAAAATTGTTCAACATTTTGGCGGTTATAAATACTTAGAGCACATTCAATTTGGAAATCCAAATGTTCGTAAATTGTACTGGGTTAAGCGCCTGTTTCCAAAAGCAATTACACTTTTAGCTATCTACCTTTATTTCGGGCAGCACTTATTTGAAACCCATTGGGTTCCCTTTACATCACATTTTGTATTGTCAGTAAATGATGTTAATAATTCGAAAAATAAAATCAAAATAATCAGCAACCAATCATTTAATGACTACGGTCAATCTACGAGTACTTCATAAAAATTAGATATTGAACAGTTGGAAAAAGCAATAACCTAACATTTTTGATTACACTGTAAAAATATCGAACAAAGAACTACAACTCGAACGAAAAGAACTAATTTATCAAGCTATTATCAAGAGGCGTGACTTGATAAAGATATTTTATAAGATGTCAGAAATAAAATTAACAACTTTTCAGAAAAAAATAACCTCACACAGTATTTTAACAATATCTATACAAGTTTTAGTAGAATTGTAAAGATATCAAGATATTTCGTGTTAGGCACTGTTTCCATTACCGAATCCTTTTCTTCATCTAATTACCACAGACCGGAAGTAGTAACAATAACGTCCCAAAATATTAATAGCGTCATATTCTTTATAGAATACAAACACATGAAAAGTTTTACAATAATCATATCAAATGTGCTGTTTAGTCATTTGACTGTAAGGGTTCAAATGTAAGGGCTATACAGTCAATAATAGGAGCGCTGCCAAATGTGTGATGACGATGACCTCGAATGATAACCATCCTAATACCAATCAGCGACAATAAGATTTGGAAAAGCTCTCAAATAATGCTACTTATTTATTGTTAACTAAAGCAATTGTATTATTAATATATTGTCCAAGCTTATTTCAAGTAAACTAGATTTTATAGTTTATAAAATAAGGAAATTTTGGTCGAGGTAAATAAATGTAGGTGAAAATAAAGAGTTATTTAGCGCTATAATATGAAATTTCATGTTTATTTAGCATTATAAACTGAAAATCATCGACAATATTTTGGTTGTTTCTCTCAAATTATTTCATAAAATCCATTTAAATTATAATAATACAGACTTTAGGGATGAATATAGTAATATTAGGAATAACAATAATAATTCTTTTACAGTAATAGCCTATAAGAAATTTATAAATTCATAATAATTTAACAATAGGCATTTTAAGGTTATACCAATTTTTCCCAAAATAAATTTAAAGATATGAAATTAACTAAACGTGATCTTCATATTATTCCTTCTTTACAAAAAGCCATGTCATAATGTCGGGCTGTGATCTAGAAAAGACCCCAAATACTTTTGAAAATGACTTATAATATTGCTTGTATACCTCGAATTTACATTACCATAGAATTTTAATATATATTTGCAAACATGGTAGATCGGGTTTGTTGCTTATTGCCAGCTAATATACGTTTTATTTTAGTAATAATAAAATTCCCAAGAGATCAGAACATTTCCCCCTACTGAACCTAAAGGGAAGAATATTTTTTTGTTTTACAAATTGATTTTGTCCACTAATAACCCCCCCCCTATTCCTTTGTTCCTAGAAATAAGAAACTTTATGGTTCTGGTTAGTCAATCTATAAAATGAACGCCGATGGAGAATTAGTATGATCGGTTCGACATGTAGACGCGACCAGCTGCAGGAAGGGGCATGCTAAGCAAAGAAAAAGGTACCAGTTGATCAAGTTCCATTGGTCGAGCCTTATACCATGTTTTTATATTGAGCAGGTATGTCCATTAGCCTCAGAAATGTCATATTCTCTGAACTACTGCGGTACAACCTTAGGAAGGTACATCAGCGCTTACGCTGCGGGAATAGACTACTAGTATCGGGATTGTAGAACCGCAACAACTATCATCTCCCTGCATTAGAGGAAGCTGTTTTTGTGCTATTTTCACATTTAAAGTGACAAAATATAAGATTATTATTGGATATTATTAATTAATATGCGTAATAACGAGCATTTGTGTAGTTATACTGCGTGTGCAAGTTCAAACACGCACACGCTCACACACCACACACACACACAGACTCACACTCTTTCTCTCGCACACATTCTCTCTCCCTTACACACGCTCTCTCTCTTTCTCACACACACACACGCACACGCTCACACACCACACTCACTCTCTCTCTCTCTCTTTCACACACATTCACTCTCCCTCACACACGCTCTCTCTCACACACACATATACGCACACGCTCACACACTACACTCACTCTCTCTCACATACTCTCTCCCTCACACACACTCTCTCTCTCACACACACACACGCACACACTCACACACCACACTCACTCTCTCTCTCTCTCTCTCTCTCCCACACACATTCACTCTCCCTCACACACACTCTCTCTCTCACACACACACGCACACGCTCACACACCACACTCACTCTCTCTCTCTCTCTCACACACATTCTCTCTCCCTCACACACACACTCTCTCTCTCACACACACACACGCACACGCTCACACACCACACTCACTCTCTCTCTCTCTCTCACACACACATTCACTCTCCCTCACACACACTCTCTCTCTCACACACACACACGCACACGCTCACACACCACACTCACTCTCTCTCTCACACACATTCTCTCTCCCTCACACACACACTCTCTCTCTCTCACACACACACACACACGCTCACACACCACACTCTCTCTCTCTCTCTCTCTCTCTCACACACATTCACTCTCCCTCACACACACTCTCTCTCTCTCACACACACACACGCACACGCTCACACACCACACTCACACTCTCTCTCTCTCTCTCACACACACATTCTCTCTCCCTCACACACACACTCTCTCTCTCTCACACACACACGCACACGCTCACACACCACACTCTCTCTCTCTCTCTCTCTCTCACACACACACATTCACTCTCCCTCAGACACACTCTCTCTCTCACATACACGTACACATACATGCACACGCTCACACACCACACTCACATAAATTATTAATGACTTATAAATAAAACATTTTTTAACAAAATATATTCACCGTGTCTAACTGATACATTTTTATTATCCTGTTTTGTTAAGTATTTTACAAATTATAAATAACTCTGGTATGCAATAAGAATAAAACAAAGAAAATTATAGTAAACCCTATTGTAAAAATTCTTGTAAATGAATGGGTATTTACTGTAATTTACGAACATAACCTTAAATTTTATAACCGCCTGAACTGTCTATAACACTTGGACATTCTTGCCAACTGTCACATCAACTCAGGTCCAACTTTCAAAATATTCCCACCGAGAACAAATGAACTTTTAACCCTTCCGACCGCTATTCTGGAATAGCACTGAAATATGTACACGATTTTTATTGCATAAATTATCGCGCATGTCTCCCATGTCTGTACAAACTGTAAAACAATTTGGCAACGCCGCGACAAACAAAACATTCCGCCTCATGGGTCCAGCAATAAAACGCCAAATAAAACAGATTTGTTGTGAAGCCGAAAGTAACGGCGTGAGAAAATATAGACGTGCTTCTCACTTCAAGGTCAAAGTACGAAGTCAAACATCCGCTCGGGGTTGTAAACACGGGGCATAAAAGGGAATTTACGCTCTGAAAGGGAAAATTCTTTATCTAGACGTAATGTAGCGATTCAATTAAACACATAGTTTCTATCTAGGTGGCAAGTTCATTTGTTAGTTAATTATACAACAGCTATACTGGATACAAAGGGTGGGAAGCTAGTTAATCGAAGCTTCCAGTGTCAATCAGTGAGAAAAAGCTCAACGCCAAACATTAGGCGGTTCTTTAAAAGCAGCATATTAGAAAAGTGATCTATTTCAGACCGACAAAATACCACCTGGTCTCTTACTCTGTTATGCTACCAACCACCATGAAACATAACCGTCAAACTCAAATTTATAAAAAATGCCCGTTAGATATAGGTACGTACTTAAAATTGTGTTATGTAAAATTCAAGAAAAAATAAATTATAATGTTTTTAGAAATAGTTTGATTTTAATAAAGCTGTCAATTTGCTTATAATCAAAACTTTAATAATATATCATATTGTTTGTGAATAATATTAAAGAGGTTTTCGTAAATCAACTAGTTTACCAAAAAACAAGCTCCAGTGTTATTTCGTAAATGAAAGCCCTATATTTCAAATACGGTTAGCCTAGTATATGATAATGATTTTAATACGTTTGAATTGTTTTTTTTTCAATTTATTGAGAGCCAGAAGTATCTAGCATGTGTTTAGAATGTAAGTTGAATTGAAAATTTTTCGATTTCCTGTTATAACCTTTTAAATTTAAATGGAAGCAAAGTGGGATCAACGAAGTTCCTTAAGGAATTTTAAAAGTCAAAGACGGAAAGTAGTGCTAATTGTGGTTTTCGTCTTTATTTAGAGGTTATTCTGAGGTGTTGTTTAACACATTCACACCTTGGAATTTCCTATACATTCAGAAGTATCGTACATTTGATAAAATTATGTGATAAGGTACAATTTCACGCAAAGTGATTTTCATTATGGGTACGTTATGTTACTTGTTATATCGCATGTTACTATCCTTAGTTAAAATATATTGTAGTTATTAATTTATACTTATTTCCAAATTAGAATTATTTTGTTCTTTTAAAAAAAATTGTTGGTAATTTTAAATTTTATTAAAATTGTAAAATTATTAATTTCAAATATGAAAAGTTATTTTAAATAAATAGGGTTAGATCTTTTCATTTTTAAACAGATAATTTGTAAAGTTGATTGTGTAGTGGTAAAGTAGTGTGTATGAAATTATGCTAATAAGAATTACTCTAAGAAAATCATTATTTCTAAAATCTTGTATTTATTTTATTATATTCGTAATTTAAAACAATATTTTTCGTTAACGAGTTTCAGAATGCCATCATTCTCTAAACGATAACTGGACTCAATATCAACAGTCTATACTGTATTATTTGCTCAAGCTTTGAGCTCATTCTTATATAATGATACCACTCTTTTGAAATGAACCCATTCCGAAACGCGACAACAAAGTACAATGTTTTAATGTTAGAAGATGCAGAAGAGAGAACGCAAATGTATACCAATATTTCTAACGGTAAAAAAAAATAATTATATTAAGAAGAACCATAATTTAATCTAATTTGATTTTATGAAAGGTTTTCCACTTCTATCGTGTAACACAAAACCAAATGCTAAAAGGAAAGTGAAATAGCCACGTCTTGTTTACTTAAGCTTATCATAACCATGAGACAAAGACAAAATTAATCTCTATTACATCCTTAAACCGCAGTAATAAGAAGCAAGTAAAAATCAGAAGTAAGTAACTTACCCAGAGAAAGCTTATTAGGATATAGTGAGTGTTTACGGCCTCCTTAACTCGTTACGTTCCGTTATTCAGTTCTATTTGAATTTGACCCTAGTTGAGAAATGAACGCTTTTAAAAATGTTGCAACCTTCCTAATGCGTTCCATTCAGACAAAAAACCGGTTTAAGCATTAAATCAACCTGTAAATATAGGGAAGGCTCTTTTATAAGAATTTTTACAAAGTTTTTTTGTCCATGTTAATTAATTACATCGAATTATAGAAACAGGTTTTGCGGCGCTGGAATAAAAATAAATTGAGGATGCATTAAATATATTGCCCAACTGCTTACTTTAAAATATGTTCTGAGGCTAAAGATTAATGCTTTCGCATTTAGCTTGTCGACAAATAAACATGAAAATCTGATATCTTTTTAAAAATTTACATAAAAGGTGACCAAAATTCGTTTTCAACCATTTTATAATTAAACTAAAAATAACTGTTTCAATAAACTTGTTTAGGCACAATAAAAATTACCTAAAATATTAGATATATTGGTGAATACTTAGGAACACACAATTAATAATAATAATAATAAAAATTGTTACAATAATTGTTACAATTTTCTAATCGCTATTATTATTAAAATTACTATTATTAATATACCTTTATTATGATTTTAACAATACGTATTATAATATTATTATTGTTAATATTATTACTCCTACTTTTAATATTGTTATTAATTCTACTTTTACTATTATTAACCATATTATATTTATTAGGCAATAATATCAATACTTTTATTAATAATATTATCATTTATTCTTTCCTTCTTCCTAGTTCTGAGATGCTTGTAGGAGAGGAAAATATAACGATCAAAAATGTTATCGTGTACTTGGGCATTACGATCGATAGGAAGTTGACTTTTCAACAACACGATAATTGGAAGCTGAGAAGGCGGTCAGAGTCACAACAGCTGTGAATGGGCCTCTAGCTTCCATTACAGTCCCTACTCAGAATGGACCCGGACTTTTGTTATCCGTCTGGGGAGGTAGCGGCATACATGGAGAAAATACTGAGGATTAAAATGAAACAGGAAGATGGTCGAGGTCAATCGCTGTAACCAGATTAACAGAATCAGTTTTAGAAATAGAAACCTCAGGGGTTAATTTGGGGTCATCTGACTAGGATTAATGCTTCACAAGATATAGTATACAGTGATGCACTGGTCAGATCTACAAAGGGCGAAAACGAGGAAGGGTTTAGTGGGCATTCACCAGGAGTCCCACACACCAGTCCTGCCAAGGCAGACTTGATGGTGCGTAAATGCATTCCAAACTTCACAGCGAAAAATAATAATAATAATAGTAATAATATTAATATTAAATTATTTTTTTTCTAAAAATAATTTAATAAAATAAATCGTATACTTTTCTCATGGAATACATTTAAAATTTTAAAATTTCTTAGTCCCATAACATATTTGGAACGTTTTAGTTTATAAAAAGCCTCGAAAAGCCTTTAAATATTACTTAACATTATATATATATAAAGACTAAAGACGCTTTAAAAAATTAAATAATAGAGTTCTTATTAAATAACAAGTAGTAATTGTTAAATTTAATTACTGCAATCTAGTATCAATTTCTTCATCAAGAGTGTTATATGATTTAGTAAGCTAGGACAAGTTGAAGAAACAAATACCAAATCTCCATCGTGACTGGAAAGGCATTTTAAAAACAGCCAGCTAATGGGTAGGTTGTCTAGGTACCTGTTTGGAGAGGTTGTGTTAAACTCATACCATCAGAATGAAACACCATACGTAATATGGAGAATTGATAGTTTATGTGAAAGATTTCGGAAGCAGATATTTTTAAACAACGTAGAACTTATATATATATATATATATATATATATATATAAAGAACTAAGTCAAAATACAAATACAAGAATTATAATTGAATAATAATAATAATTTACAATTGGAATTGTTTAATATTCCTGATGATGTTGGTACTGTTAGCCAACGAAAAGCTTTGAATTGTAAATTCAATTATAATTCTTGTATTTGTATTTTGACTTAGTTCTTTATATATATATATATATATATATATATATATATATATATATATATATATATATATAAACGAAATGTCCAAATAGACTTCCATTTGACTTACTGATTTTATTTTATAAATCAAATTTTTTATAGTTTAATTTGTATCGCAAGCCCTGCAGTTGTCGAAGTTTTTGCCTTGTTTTTTAACAATCATGCTGAGTAATTATTCATAAAGTAAATGCTTTTAGTAATTTAATTTTTAAGTTTCTTAGAGATGGACTTGTCTTACATATCATATGAAATTCAAAATTTTTGCTAGACCGTTAAGATATTTGGTACGTTTTAGTTTATTATCAGCCTCGACCAACCTCCAATTACATAAAAATATATCAATAATCGCATACTTCATTTTACATATCACTTGCCTTTTAAAAGCTTAAAACTCGTCTTTTAAAATATTTAAAACGGAAACTTCTTTAACTGCAGTTACTGGAAATACCTAATATCGTTTTACTTGCCTTCCTTGTCCCCACAGTTACATTCAGTATTTTCGCATCGGTTTATTGGCAATGGAAACCCGTAAATTGAAAACTCAATTTACAGAACTGTAGAGCCGGAACGCGATTTGGATCGATGGGCGTCTGTCTACAACCACAAAATTTGATATGATTTTTTATGGTCTGTTCAGGTCGGTAACAGTATATTCTTGGTGCGACTTACAGAGTGGGGAGAATGGTTGAGTGAGATAGACGGTAATAGAAGGGGGTAAGAGGCAATCTGTTGCAAAGTAACACCTTCGAGAGAAGGACAAAAAATATATAATGGTTCAGTGGTAGTAAAATTATTTTTATTCTTTAGGGAAATATTATTTTTCATGTAAAATAGAAAAAATAATTTCTATCACTTTAAATCTTATGTTTGTAATATAGATTAAAGTTACTTATTTTGTTTTCTAGTAGATTTTATTGAAAGCCTAACTATTCTTTTTAAAATAGTCAGTAAATTATCAAAGTGTGTGTGTGTGTGTGTGTGTGTGTGTGTGTGTGTGTGTGCGTGTTGTGTATATATATATATATATATATATATATATATATATATATATATATATATATATGTAATAACATACTTCTTCCGTAGATTCCTATCCTTCTGCAGATTAACATAAACTTTGTTAAATAAATTAATTAATCATGTTATAAAGACTACATATCAATTTTATTTCTAAACACTAATTCTTGGTTAATTTTTACAATCACAAAAAAATATATTGGTATTTGGTATAATAAATAAATATTTCCTAATTTTTGTAAATTTGCGTTGAAGAAATTTTGTAACGTAATAAATAGAAATTAGTGTAATTAACAAAATTAATTTCATAAACTAAATGAAAGATATTTTTTATGATGGTGTGGCTTAGTTAGTTTTTTTATACTTATCACTAAACAGAATAACTTTTATTCATATAAAAAATGTTATATTTTATTACTTGGAATTTTCTAAGTTATCCTTTCAATTGAAAACTAAAACAGCACTTTTTACAATTTTATTAATTTGCATCTTTTGTTCCTCTTTTTTAGGCTTGGCGTAACTGTACATAGCAAACCCATCAGTTGTAGGCCTATTTAATAAATTAATACCATTAAATATTTCCATCTCTACTATAAACCCTAATTAGTATATGAAATGAATTTCCAACATTGTCCATTATTTATGGCCGCTCCTGGAGCCGGCAATTACATTTCATCAATTTCTAATTAACACTAGATAGCATCACGTCCAGAACGAGTGCATATTATAGAGTTTATTATGGCGGAAATCAGAGATTGTCTCGCGTTGGCAACTGGTTTTGCCAAATAAGTCATTTTCTCTCTAACAAAAAGAAGACAGGTTGTTTCTACCTTATGAAAAGAATATTAACGCATTGATCCAGTTTTACAATTCAATTAGAGCTCTGTACGTGTATACGTGCAACAGGTCTACGCGTGTCAGGTTCGGAGTCAATTCATTAGTTCCTCTATTAAGTTGATACAAGTGACGGTTTTACTTCTAGAAATGATATTTACTTCTTTGCGGTTTTGAGGTGATCGTGAATAACTATTATCGCCTATGCAGAAAAAGGGGAATATTATCAATATACGTATTATATGAAGGAAGGGCCATGAACATCTTTAGTAGGGGAGATAGAGAATCGTATAGAGGATCGTTTACCCCAAACAAACCGACTTGATATAAGGGCCATCAAAATGTATTTAATAAAAGATTCAACTGGAAAACTATACATTATAGTGTCTTTGGAAATAAGATATAATATAAATAATAACATATCTATCAGTGCCAAGTGAAACAATTGGAAAATTTAATGCTTATTGAAATAAAATAATAAGAACAGTAGTCCAATCATTAATGTAATTTTGCTTGCATATGTTGCCACGTACGATATAGGTAGAAATGGTGTTTGCTTGTGTATATGTGTGTGTTTCGGACAATCAAGTATAACTATTAATGCCTTTGAGTAATAAGATCATAAAGCGGATAATTAGGGTATGAAAACAAGGACATGAAAATCCATGATAGATGATATAGAAAATCATGTATGGAGGATATCCTACCCGAAACAGACCGACTATCTAAAAAACAATATAAAGAACAAAATATCGATCAGTGCCATGTGAAAATATTTGGAAAATTCAATGCTTATTGAAATAAAAAAATAAGAACAAAATTTCAGTTTTTAATATAGTTTTACTGGCATAAACTGCCAGATCCAGGTAGATCCTAGAATCAATTAATTTTAAAATTTATTACCTGGGAGTTACCCCTAGAGTAATAATAGATGGTTGGATACATTACGTTCCTAAAATATTGCAAGACCCACTTAAGGCGTTTCTACTTTGTCACGTCATATTCACTACATAAAGCAATCATTTTTATTTTAACATTTTTCATTAAACTATTTATTATGCAATAGTTTGTAAGTGTTTACGTAAAAATAAATATAAGTAAGTATAACTAAGACAGGTTGATCAGGCGCCATTCAGCTACTTAGTCTTTGTTTTACATCCTGAATATTTCTCAACACGTGCAAGTTGTTATAAGCTTCTATATTGCATACTCGTTTTAAATCCAATTTACTTTGCGTGAATATCGCCCATGACGTCACTTGCACGCCAGGACCGGCACTCTGGATTATACGAGCCTCCATTAGCTTTGTGGTTGTTGCGGAATTAAACCTTCGCCATTCTTCAGGGGATTAGGAACGTGATCCTATCATATCTTATTTGTCGGATTTGAGTTCTTATTATTAAACAACTTTGTTTCTTCTGTTCTTTTTAATATTTTACGTAACTGCTTCTGACTTAAACTATATTTTTTACAATATTTATGAAATATTTTATTTTAATACGTATATTTATATTTAATATTGTTTATCCATTAGATTTTATTTCAATTTAAAGAAACAATTGCATAAATTTAATGGTAAAAACTAAAAACGCAAAAACAACTATTTATAAATTTTCCGCTCAATTAAACCGAGTGCTTTTCTATCTTGTAAAAATTAAAATTAGCCATTCTCAAAATGTTTCTGGCAGGACTGTAGTACGAAGTAAAATACATTTCGCATTTTTCTCTATTCTTCTAAACTACGTAATCAAAGAAGAGTCAAGTCAAAACATATCAAATTTTAAACCAAGATAACATTTTGTATATTCTTAATAATGGTCATTATTTTTTCCCAATTACGGATAACAGTTTTTATTTAACCCATTAAAGACCACATTTAGTGATTCTCATAAACTTTGCCGTAACTATCCCCTACCTTTAGCACTGAGGGATCCTAGTCACCTTTTCCTAGTCTTTCTTGTTTCTATCTAGCATCCTAAATTTGTTTTTTCTTATAAGGGAGTTTGTAGGGTTTCACCTGCTTACGACACTGATAAAGAGCAAGTCTACTTTAGGGCGCAACCTTGTTCCCATTATATTAACGTCCTCTTAAATATCAAGATATATGCTCCTTTCTTAGAGAATATTTTAGCCTACCTATCTTCACGTTATGGCCTATTATTCGTTAATAAAAGTTATAATGACGGATAGTCCTATCGATAGTGAAGCCAATATTTTTTCTTCCTATTTTCTCCGCTGGCAAAAGAGATATTGAGTCAAAACTGATTCTCTGTCATCTTTCCACGGAACTCTCCGAGGACTTCACGGCCACATTGAATTAATCAAGACGGTCTGATCCTGAAGAAATGTATATTCGGATCCTAAAGGTATATTTGGTCCTAAATGTATCTCTGGTTTAATGAAAACTATTTGTGATTTTAACACTAGCTCAGAACACGAGACCCTAGCAGTTACCTAGTAAAAATGTAGTTTCATATAAGTATGGATTTGGGAAGTTCAATAAAAAATTAAATTGTTATATATTTTTCAAGAGTTGTAAAAAAATAACCAACATCAGACTGCGCAGCGCGATACCATTTTAAATTATGTGTTTTTTTTCAATATCTATGATGTAATATCATCTTTAAGAACTGTTGAAATAATCGAACTTAGGTTTAAATTTGATCTTTCGACATTTTTTGATTTATTAAATTCTTTAATCACATAAAAACAAAATGAAGGTCTAACCCGCCGTTAATCATAGAAGGCGTTCTTCCTTATAGAAACGCGTCACGAGCGTTGGATGGATTTCAAACCTGTCAAGTTGCAATGTTACTGTAATACAAACGGAAGGGTTTTACAAATGTCAAGGCCCCTCACTTACTTCAACGAGTCTTTGCGGTTGCTTCCCATCGATCATACGTTCTTACTAAGCGTTTCTTTTTTATTTACTTATAAAACGTTTTCGTACATTATTTTAACCATTAAACTATATTCAAAATTGCACACTCTTGTATTCGTAAAGCATTCAAAGAAATTTTCTAGCTGTTTCTAATCCAATAAGCTCACATATTTTTTTTATAACATAAAAATTATACTCAAATACAAACTCAACTATATATTTGATTTAATTATTATTTTAAAACAATAACAGGATTGTCAAATTATAAATCAATCAATATAGTACAGAGGAAAACTGTCACTATCTTTAACACATTGGCAAATCAAGATTGCTTCTTTTATAACATGTATAACAATTAAAACTAGAATTCAGTAATTAAAATGTTTTGAAATTGCATTAATTTTTTATACAAAATAGTTGAATGAAAAATGTGAAAAGATTATTTTCTGAAAAAGCTGTTCTAATAGTTTTAACTGTAATTTAACTGTATGTTTTGGTGTAGTTGTATTTTTGCAACTGTCATTACGTCAAAAATAAATACTTTCATATAGGCCTACTTAGTAAAACTTTGAAACAATATGTTATACTGATTAGGACTTAATAGACTGGATTTAGTCTTTCACGAAAACGTTCTATAGAGGACTGATTATATTTTTGTTTACTTTTTAAAATTTTAATAATAAATCGATTAATAGTTTTTTCATTGACTAAACTATTTCTTTCCAAGAAAATTTGTTTAGCGGGGGGGGGGGGATTCTTACACGAAGAAACCACGTCGATTTGTACGTCGATTGTTATGTCTGGTTGACCCTTGTTAGTGTGTTAGCATCCCTATGATTCAGACAAGCACGTGTAACACGTTTCTCATGTCTGAGCAATTGTTTTTTTTAGCGCAACACAATTTAGTTGCCGTGATCACTTGACGTGACGAATTACTCGTGCCGCTAGGTCGTTCAAATCGTTAAAAATTTAATCCGCATTGAATTAAGTTAAAAATATGTGATTTAAAAATCTTTCATTAAAATGTGTATCATATTTTTTTTAAGCATTCAAATCGTAAACAGTGTTTATTTTTTAATATGTCTCTGTTAACATCAAATACAAAATTATTTAAAATGACACAATCCTTATTTGGTCGTAAATATCTCACATTTAATTACCTATCCGATTCCTTGCCTATAAACCGGATCGATACCTCGTGATTTTGTTCCATTACAATTACAAATTTAATTGACAGAAATTGTATCTGTGGAATTCAATTGGTATCTAATTTAATTGGTCGTTGTCTGGATAGTTGAAGAACTTCCTTCAACGGACTTGTTTTGGTTTCCTGTAAATACCGCGGATCCTGTATAACGAGTCCAAACAAAGTTCTAACCCTCATTCTGCGCAACATAACAATAAGCCTTGTAACTTAATTACCACCACCGGTTCGCCCACTCTCTACGGCTGCCAGCAGTTCGTCTACTGTACGATCTCCACTCTGCTCTCTCTCTCTCTCTCTCTCTCTTTGTTTCTCTCTTTCTCCTTGTCTCTCTCTCTCTCTCTCAATAAGAACAACTATGAAATTATCTATCTCAGGTAAAACAGGATTAATCATTTTTAAAGTTATGGTACCAAAAGACGGTAATTATTAAGATCAGGGACTACCGCTCCGATCGGCGAAATTTTTTTTCCCTAAAGTTTTTTACTGAAAACACATATTTACATTTAAAAAAATAGCCTAACCTAACCTGACCTGACATGACTTTGGTGCTTACTAACTCTCCGATCGGCGAATTTCGTTTCCTGATAGATTTTACCTTGCTGAACACGAACCTGAAGTTAGATTTAACGGGAAACACATTAACCTAAGAAAACCACGCCAGGTTAGGTTGGGTTATTATTTTTTTAGAAACGTGTTTGCAGTAAACAAACTGTAGTAGATTCGTGTTCAGCAAGATCAAATTTATTAGGAAAATCAAATTTCGCCGATCGGAGCTGTAGTCTCTGATCTTAATAAATACCCAAAAGACTTTTATCGGCTTGTGTTTATCATTGCTTGGATAATATAGTAATGCGCTCTGTTCGAATATTATATATATATATATATATATATATATATATATATATATATATATATATATATATATATATATATATATATCGCAATATGTATTCTTGTGTATTAATAAGGTTCTAAGTCTGACTTAGTACTTTATATATATATATATATATATATATATATATATATATATATATATACACACACACACACACATATATATATATCATGAACTTCTACATCTATGTGCCCATTCCGGTGGTACGAATCATGGAATTCAAGGAGGGAAAGAACACTTCACCGCAATAAAATATGTTTGACCACATAGGTACTCATTTACTCGGGTTGAGTAGCCTTGAGAGCTCAATAATAACAAAATTCGTTTAGAAATATAAATATCCTTTTACATTTTCCCAACAAGCCCTTGTTCAGCTAGCAGCCGATCGCCGCTCTCAAATTCGTTTAACACATCAATATATTTAAGCTAGTGGTGGTATGAGCAAGTGAAAGTGGATAAACACAGTTCCAGTAATCATGTACTGAAACATTCTTTCTTTTCGTCATTTAAATCCCTAATATTAGTTAAGTAATTTCAATGCCTGTCGGTCGGAAGAGAAGCAAATTTCAGAATAGTTCTTGTGTGAGCGAGATAATGTAAGACCATAATGAAATTAATAATATTTCTCTGTGTAGTGAGATAACAAACTAACATTTCTAAGTTTAGTTTATAAAACTATTGCTATTAATTACCCTCCAGATATATTTGCCTTTCTCATTATTTACTTCTTACTACGTCTCCTTGTTTATTACCGTTATATTTGAAAGGCCAACTATGACCCACAGTTTTTGGCCCCAAAATTTCTCATATTTTAAGGTCTAATGACTTTCTCCTGTAATTAAAAAGCTTAGATATTTTTTTTCTGCAATACTACAAAATTTTCTTTTTAAATTTAAGCATACGCTTAAAACTTCTGCAATGAACTTCCGCGGTCAACCAGGCATAAATCGTCCTATTACTTGGTAATCACCGCTGTAACCGTGATGAGCTGAAGAAAAACTTGTAAAAAGGTAACACAGGCAACTGGGAGATATCTTTAAATGAGTGTTTTTAAAAGTAGCTACACTCGCAAAACACATTACCTTGGGGTAAATTCAAGAATAAAGCTAGATAATTATTTTACCTATTTAAAGTTTCGTTTTCCAGCAGCAGAAAAATATATAGAATGAATTTAAGATCCCATAACTTTATCACATTCATATACATTAGGTTATTCAACAGAAAATAGTGGTTTAATAAGCTAAAGTTCCATTCTATAGCTGTACAACTTTCACGATAAAATGTTAGCGTTTAACCTTTGTGAGGACTTGAGTTAATAAATTAATGTCGCATGTCAATACAGGCATTAATAAAATATATTATCTCATGTCATGCTATCGAACTATAAAAATATGAGATACATTTTTCAAATAATCACCGAGATAAATTTCTAATTAATATTAATGCATTCTTAACCTGATTTCAAATAACACGACAGCTTTAAAGTTCACTAGTTTTTTTCTAAAAGTAGGACAATAATCGTTTTCTAAAAGTAGACTAACATTTACCACAAAAATTTGATTTTCAAAAAACATCAAACATTGACCACAATAAAGAACTTTAAAAATCGAAATATGTGATAAATGTTCAACTTTATGCAACCTGCAAAGTATTTTTATTATGGTTTTTGAGAAGTATAATTCCTTACGACAATGATTATTATAAATATTCTCGTGAGAATTTATAAAACAGAAAAAGACTACCTTTGTTACTTTAAAAAATTTAGGTTTCCCCTTGAAAATATGTTTTACCTGTAAATTTTTAATGAAATATTTTTTTGAAATAAAATCTATAAAATTATTTATTATAACTAATAAAAAGTAATATTTACGTGTTTCTAACATACTAAGACAAACGTCTCCAAATTTATTCCTAGCATATTTGCGAGCTTGTATTTATTTGCGTATTATATTGTCCGCATTATATTTACACATATTAGATGTGTGTGTATGTTCCCAACCGGACATTTGCCATTAATTGTGCTATAAGGCAATGTTATACGACGCTTTAGAAGTAACGAGCAGGTCTTGTTATCAAGTGAAAGTGAGTGAAAGTTGTACATGAATTAATATTATTGCCAGTAAGCTAGGCCTACGTAGGCCTATAATTTCAGGTCATGTGATGTACGCGCAAATACACAGGGGAAGAGATGACTTACAAAACGCAATAGAAAATCTCTATAATAAAACCACCTATCCAAGAAATTAAAGCAGACAAAGCAGGTGAATAATTGACAACAAATCAAATACATCAACAAGAAGTGAAATAAAAATATGACTGACAGATGTAACAATATATGTACACTTTGTAATTACCGTTTTGTGTATAAAGATATTTCATATTTTCATTATTTTGAGAGGATATCGCTGTGATAAATTATAGTGTAAATTTTAATTCCTAATTCTTTAGGTATCGTGGAGTATTAGAGGTTTTGTAAGCTTATATTATATGATTTTCTATAAATTAGTCAAATTCAGCGAAATCCATCAAATTATATTTTCCTTTTAGTATGTTTTTAAAAAATAATAATTTTAAACTTCAGAAAAGTATAGAATAAATAGTTGACATTAACAAAGATTCTTGGGAAAATTATTTCCCAGATATGTTGCGTAGCATTGATAAAAGCTACAATTTCCTCTTGATAAGATTGTAAATTCTATTTAATTCCTCATGACCTTTCTTGGCAGCGACACATTTTTCTAAGCTTAATGTTTCAGAGAAATTTTATTTTTTTACTATCTTGCGCAAAAGGCCAACTCGCAGAATTTCGGTAAGGAACATATTAGGTTGTGAAAAGTGCCGATAAACGTAAAAATAAGTACGTCTACTTCTACAGAAATTTTTAACTGAGAGGAGCGTTCAATTTTGCGCGATGAAAAAACTACCTAAACATTATCAGATGCGCCTAAGAATGTTTTCATTACAAAAATAAGATGTAAAGTACACAACCTATCAATACCATTATATTGAGTTATTTGAAATGAGATTTATAAAAATTTAAATAAATTACTATATTTATTAACTGACCAAAACTATTTAATAATAACCTTTTTCTTTAACAATCTTCAATGAATAGTCTAACATAACCTAAGTGTTACAACAGTTTTACAACATAACTCATAACATAAAATCAGCTGATATATGAAATCATAGGTTATTATTTAATTCACTCTAAGATGACTCAATAACCTGATGGAATTTATACTGTCGCTATTAAGCTGGCAAACGTTATACTGACGCGAAATTATATGTTTCTATCCATCCAATAAGATTTTGTACACCTCGCTATTAATGTTTTCACTTCAAAAATAATGTAAGCTTTGGATACAGAAGTTAAAACTCATCAGATTTAAGAACAAGTACAATGGAAATAAATCGTTTTGAAACTTTTACTTTGGTAATTGCATATTTTTAGCTTTACGAATGAGAATCTTGCCACTTATGAAATTTAAATCAATATATTTAACCCACTTTCAACGATTTAGATAGATTCTTCATTATGGTCTACTATGTTCTGCAATAAGATAGTAAAAATCTCAATTAAAAATTAGCTTACATAGCGCCATAACAAGAAACTCTTAACAATTTGTTGTAACAGATGCCATATGAAATAAATAAATTAAATATGAAAATAATCTTGTTTATAAAAAATGTTTGCCGGTAGATCATTGCTAACTAATATCAAGAATAAATATTTCCCCGAAAGATTTATTTGTAATTAAAAATGTAAATAATTTTTCAAAACGTAATTTCCAGCCAGCCTCTAACAGCTTGTGTGAATGACTAAGGCCATCTCGGTGAAACAATGGTGTACTACTTATTGCGATGTATTTATGGTTGAACGCAATAAAGACTATAATTTAGAAAGATGCAGGTTACCGGCCCTAAATGCACGTAAAGCATAAATATTTTTGCCTCACCCACTGGCATTTGTTGATACTGCAGATTGCCATTATTGCTAGCAATGAGGTAGTTTTTCATTACACATCTTATTTGTTTTACTATAATTCTACTTACTAATGGGCTGTAATATATATTGTTAACATGTAAGGGCCATTTATAGTTTGGATGTACTTTTTACAAATTCCAACTTCGAAAATAAAATAATAATAAACCATATAAAAAAAAAATTTAATTTTTAAACATTTTCAATGACAGTCATTTGTGAACTATCACACGCGCGTGCTTGTGTGTTGTATTTGTTTGGGTTGTAGTTAATTTTACTGATGATGAAGACTTTTTTATAGTATTGATTATGAGTTGATGTTTTTGTTTTTTTTAATAATTACCTTCATTTACAGGATAAACTCAAATTTTAGTACTATAGTTTGGAGTTAACTATAAAACTTAAAATTATTTATTTATTAATTACTATAAATATTTAATCATAGCATTTTCTTTCTAGTGTTTCAAAACTTAAATTATCATTTCAGACCTGCATTATTGTTATTCTTTTTAAATATTCCTTTTCTTCGTTATGGCAAATTTATTAAACTTCGATTAATCTGAATTATGATTCCTTAAACTAATATAAAAGATTTTAAACATTTTTTATTTTGAAAATACGTAATTACCTTCAAATAACTTTGCTAAAAGGTTGTAGAAAAAGTATGCATAAAAACCCATTACATAAAACGTGTTGCGATCAAATACTATTTGGATAAGTGTATTTCCAAAAGATAGACACAAAAAATATATAGTTTGTAATTTAATGGTAATAATTGCTCCTATAATTAATTTAGTAATTTTATTTTATTAAAAAAATTTGTTTGACGTATATGAGCGTGATATATATATTTATTTACATAGGCTCTCTCTCTCTCTCTCTCTCTCTCTCTCTCTCTCTCTCTCTATATATATATATATATATATATATATATATATATATATATATATATATATATATATATATATACCTATGGTTTTACCTATTGGCTTTATATATATTTACTCCATTTATTCAGGTATTTAATTACTACAAAATTGTAGTATATTTAATAATTTGTGACAACCAATATAAAGTGAATCTAGTTATAATTTCTTTTTACCAAAAAATGATTTTGTCATTAATAATACATTGTCTAGTCAAACGACACAAATAATTTTCGATATTGAGAGTTCTCTAGAGTTCTAAGCTTATTAGAATCCTATTTAAAAAATAGGAAGAAATTTATATTAGATATTTTCAAAAGTATTAGATACGATCTATGTATCCTTACAAAAAATATTTTAAAATAATTAAATTTACACTAGCCATACCAGTAACAACTCCAAGTCAAACGATCTGTTTTCTCTTCTAACAGTTTGCTTTGCAATAAGCATTCAGTTTTAGGAAAATATTCAAACCCGATTAACGTCTATCATTTCACCCTTCAACTTCATTGCAATATCAATAAATAACAGCTTTATCATCGCGGCCGAATCTGCAGCGTCGTGACGTTGACAAGCCGTTACGGCTTATTACGGCTTCTAGACGTTTCGCTATTGACACGACCGAGCTTAGGAGGACCGGGTCTGCGACAATACGAATTGGGCTGCCTAACAAGAACGAAGGACGACCTCGCGTTGCCACTACTTCAGCACCCAGCTGGTGGCAATAAATAGACCTTCCTAATTAGAAACCAGTCTTTTACCAATTATAAAACCATCTGAGCCACATAATTTTACCGATGGTTTGGGAAACAAAGGCGCAACTCTGCCGAAACTGGAATTTACAGACCTGTTGTAAAATATGGTGTAGACGCCGGGCAACTTGGTCGTTCTGTGTGAAAACAGACTTATGCTTATGTTTTAAGCGGTTTTAATTTTATTAACGGTATTCAAATCCGATTTGAAATAATGATTAAATGTCGAATTTAACTAATTATATTTTAAAAATAATGTCGTTAACCATTTAAATATATAGCGTTCATTATTGTGTATTGAAAATAAACGTTTACAAAATGTAAGGCAAAAGACGTTTACTCATTTTTCTTGTTTTATCTGCAATTAGAGACTGCAAAACGTATTTCTTAGATAAAGGGAGGATTTTAGATTATAAGATTGCTGTGAATCCTGTTGAAATTTTGGAGAAAGTTTTTTTTTCAATAATTTGTGTGTAACACAAGCCAAAATAAAATTATTGAAAAGAGAAACATCATTAGGGAGATATTTCGTTCCAAAATATATTACAGATCGTAGAAATTAATATTCTAAATCTTATTAGTATTAATAACATTATTATTATATTATAATTACTATTATTATTCTTCATCTTCTTATTATTACTATCATCATAATCATCATCATCATCATCATCATCATCATCATCATCATCCTCATCCTCATTCTCATCATTATCATTATTATTATATTGTTATTAAAATTATTATTATTACTATCATCATCATCATCATCATCATCATCATCATAATCATCCTCATTCTCATCATTATCATTATTATTATATTGTTATTAAAATTATTATTATTATTATTATTATTAATATTATTACTATTATCATCTTAATTATTATTATTACTAATATTATTATTATAAGCCGATATTATAAGTTAATTACAACTAAAGAGTTATGTAGAATGGAAGCCAAATCCTGATGATTATCAAATACCTTAGTTATTAAAATTAATAATCCTTGAAATAGGATTTATATTATTTTTAATGCTAATAAATCAAAAGCTACGTCATACTTCAAAAGAATGGAAACTTTAACAAACATATAGGAATAAATTTCAGTTTCTATAGAGCTTGCAAGTCACCTGAAGGTCTAGAAACATTTATACACTCTTATTTAAAAACCGTAATTGTATTTGTTTAAAGCTAATAAATTAAGTGCAACTAAAAGTTTATCTGCAGTGATAGTTAATTGTAGCATTCATTCGTTCTACGTTATCGATATATGGAGCGCAATATAAATTAATATGTATTTGAAAGTCAAGTTATCACGCAAATCGATATTGCCACGCCTTCCTAGACAATATCTTCATTGCCGTCTAGAACGAAGGCCGATCAATGTAATTGATTAAGCGCCATCATCAATTTGGCAGCGACAATACCGTTATATCTTTGCTCTTAATTTAAAATATAACTTGAATTAATCAATGTTCGATCGGCAGGTTGATTGCGTGCATTGTCTAGTGACTTTTCAATTACGTATAATGACCTCGCAGAAGATCTGTAGATTCTGATGTCTGCTGTAAAGAAGTTAGGATGGTTTGAAAGGATGGATCGGTACCAGACAGGATCAGATATACTCTCTTACTCCTGGTGAGCTGTCAAAGAAACACAAGCTATTTCAACAGATAGCAGAAAATCCAGGATACATGCAAACTTTAATAATAATTTCGAAATGAGGGAAAACGTAACAACGTACGTTAAGATAGTTTACACTAAATATTGTTGAGCTTCTTTACCTAGAACAGGGGTCTCCAACCTCTTCTACCCAAGGGCCACATCGAAAACATTTGGAGGAAAGGCGGGCCGGAAGGTTAATAATTCAGGACAGAAAGTCTAGTCCCCCCTTACTCCCACGACATTTATTCTAATCAAGAGCTCAGTGGGGGGTTTTGAGATTTTCTTGCTTTATTTGTTACTTGTTTACAGCTAGTTTTACACTTATAGAGAAAAGTAGTGAGAGACGAGTACTGTACTAATATTTAATGGTAAACAAGCTTAAAAGGAAATATATTACGAAATAAAATGTTTTTCAGTATTCTAGCTTTCCGCGGGCCGGAAAAAATCTGTTCGTGGGCCGGGTGTGGCCCGCGTGTCGTAGGTTGGAGACCCCTGACCTAGAGCATTCAAGTAATATGGCTGTAACTACCTTGCAACCCTCTACTTTAACTCTAGTTCTAACACTAAGTACTGAGTCAATGTATAAGCTTAAAAAATACTAAAATACTTTGGTCTCACCGAGGATCGAACTCAGAGCTCTATACTTAAATTTTAAACTATAATTTATTGTCTTCCACCTGAAAAAGGAAACACATTGAACTGTGATGAAATTTCTAACAAAGAACCCTATAATAAATCCCAAAAAACAAACTAATATAGTACATAATGACATATACTTTCCCAAAATAGAGAAATTTGAAGGTTATAATTTTATTACTGTAGCATACAACCATTTAAATTATTTAATATTATTCCAAACAATAATTTTTCAAACTAAATAAGCAGAAACAATAAACTGGGTTAATAATATATCATTTTATATTACACAATAAAAGGAAATGTAGAAAATCTTTTTTATCAAGTTTGGTCACGAAACATTTCTCTTAATAGACATATTTAAAATTATAAAACGAATAAAAATTTTAACTTTTTTATATAAAAGGTCAAAAATTTAAACTTTGTTTGATTATAAAATTTGTTTAATAGTATTTAAAAAGTATAAGCCAATTTTTCAATACAAAACGCATTTTAAAATTGAATTTTTGCCCAATAAAGCCGATACTTTTCATAATAGTTTTCTTGTGGGTGTTAATTTAAAAACATAATAAGGGCCCAATGAACGACCTCTGTGAAGATCTGGAGGTTCACTTCAGATACCATACCGAGCATCTCTCCTATATCTTCCACTAAGTGGTTTCTTCCTTAATCTTAAACTGGCTGTTTCAAAGCTATCAGAAAAAATTAATTTGTATAAATCATTTTTCTAAAAAAAACTTGACCTGTGAGATTAGTTGTATATTCCTCTTTTTCTGTGCGTAACTAAAACACCTCCACTACTTTCTTAAGTTTACACTCCCGGTCTTCTGTGCGGAAACTACCTGCAAAATGTTTAGAAAGGCAGACCTTGTTGATTAAACTGAATCATCTTGTAAGTTTTCTCTGGATAAATAAATATATAACTAGAGTGAATAAACCTTAATAAAAACTAGTTTGTCCTAGAGATGTGAGAAAACACATAGCTATCAATTTAGGTCTTAAAAAAAAAATATTTTGAATTTTAAGTAAACTTTATTAAAGATGTATTCTATTGAAACGAGAAGAAATAGATATACGATACACACAACTGTTATTCGGAAATAAATCCTTTAGAAAACTATAAAAAAAAATAAAATGTTGATCTTTTGCTGAGTTATTTTTCACGTTCTTTTAATAGTCCATTCTCTCCCTATATATATATATATATATATATATATATATATATATATATATATATTTTTATATATATATATATATATATATATATATATATATATATATATATATGTATATAAATATCGCAATATGTATTCTTGTGTATTAATAAAGAACATAAGTCAAAATACAAATACAAGAATCATAATTGAATTCACAATTCAAAGCCTTTCGTTGGCCAACAGTACCAACATCATCAGGAATATTAAACAATTAAAATTAACACATATGTTAATTTTAATTGTTTAATATTCCTGATGATGTTGGTACTGTTGGCCAACGAAAGGCTTGAATTGTGAATTCAATTATGATTCTTGTATTTGTGTTTTGACTTATGTTCTTTATATACATATATATATATATAAATATCTTGCTCGAATTTTCAATCATTAATAAAATACTTTCTATTCATCCAATCATGTGCAAATTCATTTTGTTTAAAACTTAGTTGACGGTAATTGATGTAAATACACATTTTTTAAATATTAATTCATTAAGTAAATTCAAACATTAAAATTTATTTTTATATGGGAGAAAAACTTTTCACGAAAGAGGCAATGATGTAATATAGTTATTTCGTCCCATTTGGTTTAAAATTAGTTACAGCATATGATTTTATAGTCTCTGATTGTATGTTATCGATTTTCAGTAGAACAGCTAGATTAAGACATTGGTTATGTTACTTTATTTATTGTAATTGTATAATTACAATTATTTATTGTAAAACTATAATTATTCAATAAAAAGTATATAGAATAAAATTTTTCATTGATTACCTAAGTAGGCATTGACTAAAATATATTTTTTTAATATTAATTGTTAATATTCTATTTTTTAAACACAGTTTATAAGCATTTTAAATTTTTCCATAACTCGTACATTTTATAATGATTGTTCATAACCTACTCTCTAATCTTTTAGGTAGGATTAGTTTTAAATGTATTATGCGACAAAAATTCGAATTCATAATTGACGAAAGTAGAAAATTTGAACTACTATTAACTAAGATAATATAGAATGATATTTGTTCCTCCGCTAATGTACATCATTGTTCACAACGGGCCTAAATGGGTTCAGTCAGGTGGTCCATTGTGCAACTGTGTTCTGGCTTCTGTCGTATATTGATAGTCATATTAGCTGATTGCGGTGTTGGTGGGCCGGCAGCCTAATTTCAATTAAAAATAGCACTATTATTCATAGTGATTTATCGTGTCTGCTGTAATAACACAGATACGCGACCCGAACACAGGTTTTATCTGTGGTTGCGATCGTGGAAGAGTTACGAAAAGTGCTCTGAAGGCGGTTCCATTATGGCAAATAAATTTGGTAAAAAGTCGGCGACGATTACGCCCACTATAGTAACATTGGGGGTCGATATTTATACGTTATTGCAATTTCGTGGCTATAAAATCAAAGGAACCAGATTCGGCGGTATTAAATATTGCTTTTACTGTGTGTAACTGCTGAGGTAACGAATTTATCTGTGTTGCAAAATTAGATGCGGACCCTGGATAAAGTCAAATGTCCTGACCGTGGTTTAGTACCCAGCAAAAATAAGAGATCTTTACACTTCAAACAGAAAATTTACAAAAAAGATGTTTATATAGTTTTGATTTGAAATAATTTACCCGTAAGATATTAAAAAAAGTTAATAATTTGCGTACATCAATTAACTTTTCTCGCTAAAATAAATTAAAATATCTCTAACCTCCTGACTTAGTCCTAACTTCTCGTTAGGGGAATTATATCAATGTACTTTAATCTTTTATTTTGTTTACCATAAATTTAGCAGACCTATATATTATTATATTTAAAAATATTCTTCAAAGTTTTGACTGAGCAATTATATTTTTAACCTAATATGTTTGAATTAATTTATTTACTTTAAACTGTGTACAAAGGTTGTTCTAGCTATTTATCTAAGTTATAGGGTATCCCAGTTGTGTCAGACCGTTGCAATGGAAGTATTTGCTATTGTTATTACATTCTTTTCTACTGCCCGCTTTGTCTGGAATCGAATCCTGCAATCGATATTCAATTATTTCCTATTACTCGATTTTAGATTCAGATATAATTTTACATTTCCATTTATGAACTTTTTACTCTTGCATCAATTGTACAATATATACATTAAAGTGACTTAACTAACCAAATCCAGGTGGATCTGTGAGCATAGAAATTACTTACAATACTCCCCTGTAAGAAATAAGAAAAGTAAATAAAACTAATTGTTTCTACAGGAACCACGTTTTTAATTTATACTTATGGAAGGAGAAGAATATTTATTTTCTACGTAAAGAATACTGCATTTGTTCTAACTAACTATAAAGGCATGTCTTGGGCAAAATATATTTCATATTTATAAGATTAAATATATTAAAAGAATTTTTTTTAAGTTTGAAAAACAGCCAAATTACGGAGGTAAATATATCCTTATAATTTACACGTTTATTAAAACTAATGTAATAAAATATTAAATAATGTACCACCTGTCATAAATAAATGCTATTTTTTCTGGTAGTATAAAATAATATATTTATCTTTCGAGATAAAATTAAATATTTAAAATCTTTGTTTAACATTATTGCTATTGTTTCAGTCAAAAGTGACTAACTCTTTTTTTACAAATTTAACGTAATCATAGTTATTGAAATATTTTTGTATACCTACGATTGAAACAAAATGACGTTTTCTGTATTTGATTTAATACTGAAACTTCATTGTTTTACTAGTTGACCACTGTCTCCTAAATTGTGGTAAGAGAAATGAATGTCTTATGGAAACGGGAAATTCATTTACTGGAAATATATATATAGAAACAGTTTTAAAAATTAATTAAATGCTGTAGAAACAAGATAATGATGTGTTAAAACAAGGTTAGAATATTTTAAAAAAGTTTGGATGTTCAGGATTTTATAGAGAATGTCCACATCATTATCAAGCTCATCAAGTTAAAAAGCAAAAGAAACAGATTATTGCCAAACTAAAAGGCGTTTTCACGATACACGTGTTTTAAAGTGTCAGAATCAAAATTCGAGAGACGGGAAGCGTAAAGTTTGACATGTACGTCTGTGCACTCACGGATACAGCGAAGGTAATGGCTTTGGACGAGCTTTGTGTGAGCCAATTAAGACAGACAAGAGTTGGCGAAGTTTGCGATGTAGCTCAAGTTTGCATTGAATGATGTAGATCGATAACACTTTGGCTGTTCAAGCGGAACGAACTTAGCATAGCTGGGAACACTTGGCAAGTGACTCATTTTACTTACCCTACATCTAGCCAATAAGGGTGAAGCACATATTTAGTCCCTCGGCGTTATCTTTTATTTCATTTACTTATTATTAAATAAAGTGGCTAAGCTTTACAATGAACACAAAGTTTGTAGGTAATATAAAGATCTTGCAAAATATTAATAATTAATTATTACATGAAAATACAACAATATTAATAATTAATATGTTATTATTATTATTAGTCATAATAAAATAATTCTAATAGCAATGTTAATTATTCGCCAATATTAGACTAATAATAACTATAAAATCACAATATTGATAAAAATAATAATAATAATATTAAATATTGCCATGTTTATACTGGCAAAGATTATTGCTTATATAAATGTAGTTATTGTACAACTCAGGTAAAACTATTCAAACAGACAACATTTCAATAACCGCTACGTTACCGACATCAGGCCTTATTTCTTCTGCACTTATTAAAATGTTGCCTGTTTAAATAATGTAACTGTCTCACAAATCAACCGCATTTATTTAAACAATAATAGTTGTAGTATTTAGTAGCAATAATAATAATAGTAATAATAACAATTTTATTATTAATAAAGTAATAATAACGAATAATAATAATAGTAGTAGTAGAGTAGTAATATTAATAATAGTTGTTCATTGGCTGAAGCCAATGTATATGTTTTTCAAAATATGGGAAAATGGAAACTATACAAGCACTATTAGTTGCAAGCAAAATAACGCATTTTTAGAAAACGGCTGATAGTTTTTGAAAGCATTTAGGTAATATGATTCAAAGCATTACATGAATATCATTTAGGCCTATCATTTGTAAATACTCTCAATATATTAATTAAAATGGCCTGGACCTGTAACCTTTATTTAATTTTGTTTTCCATTGTTTGTTTATTTTTATTAAAAATTAATTTTATATTGTTACATTTTTATTACACTTTTCACGTTTGTTTTTATTAAATTTTGAATTCTTAGTACTTGTATTTGCTTTCAATCGACTTGATTCTCACCAATCTTACCGGACGTACTAACCTCGTTAGTAGTAATATGTAAATACGTCGTATTACTAAATTATAAAGTCTGATGACTTTGTTTGCCGTTGCTTAAAATTTAACATATAAAACGAAAAAAAAAGACTAGTTTAGAGTTGAAACGTTTAATAAGTACTTAAGTGTAAATTTTGTTATAAGTTTTCTTTACTGTATATATAAACTAGTACTTTCTCCTAAATTCTTAACTTTACAATATTTTTCTTTGGTAACGCTTTTCGGAATGACTCCATTTTCAAACCTTAAATAGCTTTTATTTAAACTAGTGAGTACTATTTAAGTTTTGAAAATGAAGTCATTCCGAAACGCGTCAACAAAGGAAAATATTGTAATATTAGGAAAGGCAGAAAAATATATTAGATTATAAACAAAAATTCAACAAACAGAAGCGAAGATGAGTATATAAAGAATTTTCTATACTTTATAAACGATCGTAATCGATATTTGTTTTTCAATTTTTATGCAAATTTAAAAACTATTTTCTTGTTTTAAAGTAAATGGTGCGTAAAAATCGAAAACGACTTTATCTTTTATTAGGTATGGTGAATGAATGCCGACACAAATCAGTACAGTCAAAGAAAACATGCGTGGTTATGTTTAGTTCCATTTAAACTGTTATTTAAAAATAGTTCCCTTGAAGAGTTAATTTAGTAGCGTAAAGCGTTAACAGCCTAAGATTATGAGAAGGCAGTCCAAACGTAATAGAACTGATGAGAAAATGCAATAAAAATTAAAAAATAATTCATAACGTCTTGGCTCTTAATGTGGAGAGCGGCGAAAGACAGATCCAATCTGCTCGTGGAAGGAATGCGCGAAGGCGAAATTAGTTTATAGTGTGTAGGTAATCTGGCACTGATGACCTTAAGTGCATGTAACTACACGGACGCAACATAACGTTCCTGAAGAAGGTTAATAGAGTTGGCCGAAGAGACAGACGTACTTGAACTATTTCCCGGAGGTGTGAGGTAGATCCATTCCTTTGTGGCTTATTAAATGCCGTTTGGTTGGCAATGTCTGCGCTCTCTGATTGTAATCTACGCTCATATTGTCCATCCACTTGTATTTATCGCTAACAAACCATTTATTAAAGTGTAACAAATAATATGTTTGACTTTTAACAAATGTGAACATTTCTTTCTTAAAACGCTAACTATTTCAATATTTAAAAGTAAATATACGTGCAAGTTATTTTCATAAATGTATTTTGTTTTAAATTGAAATTTTATCATTAATGTATTCTTTTCCCAACCAAATATGTATTAATTTGTTTCCCGTTTTATAATTCCTTAAAAAAGAGAAATATTACACAGTAATTGATTTAAATGAAAATATTTTGAAAAATTATAAAAATAAAGTTTATTATTTTCAACGCAATACTTTTGAACGCGAATGAAAGTAATTTGATCAAACATCCCTTACACTCCGAGTGAGCAGGCTACATTTGTCAAGCATGTCTACTCACGCGAATGATAATTTTTCTTCATCCTTAGTACCAGAGTATCAAACCTTAGTTTTGCCCTAATCCATGTACCCTTGTTCTTCGTTTTAAAAGATTTTATTCGTTGCCTCATAGTACTGAAACTATTTCTTTTAACTAACTGCATATTTTTGATAATTCAAGCTTACTGTTGTAAGGAGATATGTTTCCACATAGCTTTAATTTTAAATTGTATAAGAAACCTTTAATTATTATTTATCGAATTATTTCATGTTAATATTACTTTTAAAATTGATTTTTGGTTAATATAATCTGATGTATATATCTTTTTATTTATTTAAACTCTTTTGTTTATTTTTTTAAGCAACAAATTATACAAATTGTTTTTAATACTCATATATTAAGAATTAAAGCTTTACAAGGTACTTGTAGAAACCTAATTATTTTATTTAATTTACTACCTTAGAACAACAATATTATTTCAACAATACTCCAAAAATATTTTGTAATCTATATTTTCTTAATTTTTCTTGCATTTTATCTCTGTTATTTTCTATTGAAGGAGTTTGAAAATATTAAATAACCGCTGATAAGTATATGCACGCGACGCGTTAAAGTCTCCGTAAGTTATCGACGCTTAATATTTACTATCCGTGACAAGAATACCACCTCGCAGTGAACAAGGTTCCACCCGGACACTTATTATTTGTAAGGAACATGAACGCCGAGTAATTCAAGTGACAGTTATTACAAGACCTACCATATCAAATGCGGGCTTGCATTCGTTCTTCATTCAATTACATGTAAACGTCTAGATTTATAACCTGCCATTTGCGTTCAGCTGGCTTTGAATGATTTAGGCGAGGACAGAATGTACGATCGCAGAGCAACTATGTTTGTCAGATGTTAAAAATGTACATTATATAAAACCACAACACTTTATAGATATAATGAGAAATGTACGCTATAATAATGATTAGTTCAGCTCTTAATTCCAACATATACTTTCTTAGGGCTTACAGGTTTTATTTTTAAAACCACATTACTCAATCTCGTTTCCTTCATGAGCTACATCCTTTTATTATAATATTTTATCACAACAATTAGTGAAACAACTTTAATTAAATCAATAAGTACGCTATTTTAAAGACCGTACAAATTAGTGTTTCCTGACATTAAACACGTAAAATCATTAACATGATCTGCAAAAGCAAGTAGACGAGTGATCTATATCATAATACATTAGACTGTAAATAAATAATAAAGGCTTTGCTATAAAATATGTTTTACTGGAACTATTTACGTAACTTTCGCATACACAGGATCCTCAGAATCTTGAAATTCAAATGAAAAAACAACCTGAGAATAGCTTTGACAATAGCAGTTAGGTGAATTTTTTCAGTGATATTATGTTTTAAAAATTATACTTTATGATTTATTTTTAGATTTTGGTTGTATATTTCTGAAATGTCATCTTTGTTTACTTTAAATTATATAATAATAATATACAGAATTAGTATCTAACTAAAAAGTCTCTAATTTCTAACGAATTACGTTCTTATGAATTTACCTTGAGCTGTTACTCATATTTACTCTCAAACAACACATACAAACACACGCACATTCCATTGAGAGCACACCCGCACGCAACCAATCACCTACCCACACACACACACACACACACACATACACACACACACACACACTTACTCACACACACACACACACACACACACACACACACACACACACACACACACATACACACACTTACTCACACACACACACACACACACACACACACACACACACACACACACACACACACACACACACACACACACACACACACACACACACACACACACACACACACACACACACACACACACACACACACACACACACATACACACACACACACACACACACACACACACACACACACACACACACACACACACACACACACACATACACACACACACACACACACACACACACACACACACACACACACACACACACACTTACTCACAACACACACACACACACACACACATACATACATACACACACACAAACACACACACATACACACACACACACACACACACACACACACACACACACACACACACACACACACATACACACACACACACACTAACTCACAACACACACACACACACACTAACTCACAACACACACACACACTAACTCACAACACACACACACACACACAAACTGACACACACACACACAAACATACACACACAAACATACACACACAAACACACACACAAGCATACACACACACTCACACACACACACACACACACTCTCTCACTCACAACACAAACACACACACTCATTCACAACACACACACACACACACACACACACACACACTCACAAAAGGCTTCAAAGGCAGTATCAGAACTAAAACGTTGTGTACAAGCAGAATCAATAGCTACCGCCTAGTTCCGAGAAGCATACTAAAATTAAAAGTGATGAAAGGAAATTTGTAATAGCGGAAGATATTCTTTTGATCTATAAGCTCGGCTAGTCAAAGAATTATTTGAAAATGCAGAGCATCACCGAGTCTCAATAACTCTTTGCGTGGAGTTAAATATTTACCAGACTGGGGCCGAAACGCCGGCGGAATAGAAGAGTTGAAGAAATGTTGTCCGGTACGACCCGAACTTGACTTTATGCGCGTTCGGTCTGAATTTAAATGCAACACATCCTTTTCTAGCCTGAACTCTTTCTTTATATAGGTTTTCGTACAGGTCTGTCACTTGGTGTCTACAATAATGATCATTAACTGTTCAATAACAATAAAGTGTTAGGTGTAGAATAGAACGCTATTAATTCTCTAAAGAGGTGTGAATCCTTGTCTTTAGATTTAGCCTTATTCCTTCGTTGAAGTCTCCAATGTGAAGAAGTTGTATTATTATTTTAACTTTAAACTAGTTAACCTTAATGCCTTTACAAAATTGACAATAAGTAGTATGAATTTATTAACTTATTTAAAATAAATTCAAAGATTAAATATATTTTATTAAAATATTATTCAAATAATATTCTTTCAAGTAACAATATCTATTAGTTTTGTCAATATATCTGAACAATCTGGACTAAATAATTTACAATTATTTAAGGAAACAATAATCACGAGTAGGCATGTAATATGGTTTTATTCGATGGTTTTATTTTTGTGATTGAGAAATAAAGACAAATACTCCACCTTATTTATTAACCATGTTTACACTCACAGGGATTATTGTTCAAATAAATGTGGTTAATTTCAGAGTCAGTACAGAGTGACAAAGGCGTTGTGAGTAATGAAAGCGTATATGGGCTGTCTTCATAAATATACTAAGGTTATGTCACGGCGCTACCTGATGATGATAACGTAGCAGTTATAGAACGTTGCCTGTTTAAATAATTAGTTTTATCTGATTCGCAAATCAAAAGGAATTACTTAAACAACTTCACCTTAATGTTGTTCAAAAAATGATTAAATTTTATTTTGCTTGGTTTCAGTATATAAGAAAAAATTATACTATATAATTTCTTTTTCGATTACCTATATTTTGTTGGTTATAACACCAAAAAAGACATTAACACAGAATACTATACAGAAATGCAGAATAGATATTAAATACTATATAGAAATGCATACACTAACACAATAACTCACAGCCAAAGCACAAAATACAAAAGAAAACAACACAACCGATTGACATACCATGCAAAATAAACAAACAATTATAATATCAGAAATAACGAATCATATTGGACAAACATGTCGAATCTTTCAACAATGCTTTAAAAGACATATATAGTGTTTTTCTAACCAGAAAAGGGCCACATCCACACAGTCATGTATCGTAACCTACAAATACTCCAAATCATTAAAAAAAATACAAAAAACAACATTCCACACACTACAATAATATGAAATTTACAAACATATCAAGCACAAAATTTAAGCGTAATATATGAACAAACTCTCACAATAGTTTTGTTGTTGTAAATACACTTAAATTTACGTACAGTGAATTATTAATTTATTATTCAACTTGTGGTTAAGGAGTACGTTTTCCTTACCAACAATAAAATCCACGAGAGACATTTAAACTTAATCGTGTTATGCCTATAGAATTTTATGATGTAATTAGTTAGGTTTCATGCAGATACTTTAAAAAAAATACTCAACTACAGACGATAGAAGTGATATGCATGAGTAGTTAGTTGCCTATTGATGTTTTACGGAGATCGATGATAAAAAAATCTAAAGTCAGGTTTTCGAATACTAATATACAGGATTGCATTTTGCGTAATTTTCTCATAGCAGTTGCAATTCGTTCGACTAGAAATAAGAAACCTTTAATGTAGAGGTGCATTCGAAGATCTAGTCACGTTCGGTACGAGATGTTCGAACGGAAATTGAAAGAAGTTTACCATTAGCAAACTACTGTGCTAGAGCTTGCTGCTAATTGGCCGTTAAAATTACCACAAAACAAGGTGTTCATTTTGAATAACTTTATTTGTGATTGTTTGCTTAAAAGGTTATAAGAGCAACCGGATTTTAATACTTGTTATGAGTTTATGAATTCTTCATTGACCTTTCTTTGATAAATTTATGTCATTGCAGTAAAGCAGGTAGGTATTATTTCTAGGGGTATTGCCATCTGGAAAGCATGGGAGAAATTTTATACCATCAGGAAAAATCTGAAAATAAATGCACATTTTGGGCATTGTGACTCAAAGTTGCTCACATATTGACAAGGAAATGATTTCTTTCCTTATTTTAAATACATTCCAAATTATTAAAACTTTTTATTCCATCAAGTTTGAGTCATCTTCCCAAAAGTATTAAACTATGAATTTTTTTACGTACAAAATCAGGAAAACATTAAGGGATAGCTGCTACTGTCTTATGATATATGCATGTGGAAAAACAAAACGAAATAGAGTCTTAGAATTGCTAAGCTGTTGTAATTTCACCTGGAGCCTAAAGATACAATTCCTGCAGTTTTACCTCCGAAGTACCAAGTTCACATCATTGCACGTGCAACTCAAGAAAAGCAAAACAGTAGTTCCACATAAAAAGTGCAAAGATGACATAATTGCACCTACAGCATATCCTGCAGTTGGAAAGCAAAACCTGCAATTGCATCTCTGAAGTGAAAAGCTGACGTCATTGCACCACCAAGCACAAAACATACACATCCAGCAGTTAGACCTCCGAAGTGCCAAGCTGACGTCATTGCACCTACAGATTAAGGAAAGCAGATCCAGCAGTTGCACTCCAGAAGTGCAAGCCGATATCATTGCACCCCCAAGCCCAAAACATACACATCCAGCAGTTAGACCTCCGAAGTGCCAAGCTGACGTCATTGCACCTACAGCCTAAGGAAAGCAGATCCAGCAGTTGCACTCCAGAAGTGCAAGCCGATATCATTGCACCCCCAAGCCCAAAACATACACATCCAGCAGTTAGACCTCCGAAGTGCCAAGCTGACGTCATTGCACCTACAGCCTAAGGAAAGCAGATCCAGCAGTTGCACTCCAGAAGTGCAAGCCGATATCATTGCACCCCCAAGCCCAAAACATACACATCCAGCAGTTAGACCTCCGAAGTGCCAAGCTGACGTCATTGCACCTACAGATTAAGGAAAGCAGATCCAGCAGTTTCACTCCAGAAGGGCAAGCCGATATTATTGCACCCCCAAACACAAGAGATACACATCCAGCAGTCAGACCTCCGAAGGGCCAAGCTGACGTCATTGCACCTCCAGCACGAGACAGATACATCCAACAGTTAGACCTCTGAAGTGCCAAGCTGACGTCATTGCACCTCCAGCACAAGACAGATACATCCAGCAGTTGCACATTAAAAGTGTCAAGCGACGGCAATGTCATTCTATGTAAATTCTACTTACTAATCTACCTATTCTGTTTCAGACGCTGTTATCCTAGTATACTATCGGGCTGTAGACTAGTAAGTAGCCTATTGGTTCTCCGCATAAACTATTTCAGTTCCATAGGAAAATATTTATACCTAAACGTCTCCAATAGATTAATTCAATCATGCATATGTAACTGTATATTTAACTGTAGACAAAGAAAGGAAACAGGTTTGGATAGAAAATTATACACAGTAGAATAATTGGATCTAGGAAGCAACCTACAATTTTATTGCAATTGATCCAGCAATCGTATTGGCAAGGTATATCACTGTGAGTTTCATTCACAGAATTGCACTTTTTGTTCTTCGTGTCTCTGTAAGTTCACGCATGCTCTGTTCACTTCACTTTCTTCCGATTAGCCTTTTAGAAACGTTATTACGGATGTAAGGATGGATAAATAGTAGTACGTTCGCTTAGCGTTTTTATTTTTATACATTTGCGTGCATAGAATATTTACACATAGAACATAAGCCCACATAGTAGTAGCTTAACCTGTCACTATTTATTTACTCTAATAGTAAACCAATATTAATTTAGTATTACGTTAATTATCAAATTAAACGATCTTTAACTATTTTCAAACATTATTCTATGTTTTGATTCCCTGCAAGAATTCTCTTCTGGAGAGAATGATTCTATTTTTTAATCTTACATTTAAGCATAATTCAGAGCTTTGAACAATATTCAAACACAATTTACAAAATCAATGACATCATACCAATCTAAAGGGAAAATAAAAACTATATTATCACAAAAATGCATTGTAAATTATTTGTTCTAAGTAACTATTTATTTCTTTTACTCATGTTATTTTCTAAGTAACAAGTTATTATATTACAATATATTGGGCGCACTAGATGGCAAATAACTTCGTAGATATTTAATGGCATGTTCTCCTAAAAGGAAATGCATAGCGATGTTTAGAAAATATAAAAGCTTTCAATATTCAATTTATATTCAATAATTTCATAACCTAACTTATATCTAGTACAATATTCTTCATAAAAATATGTTAACCTTGGATTATTTTCTAGTCGGACAGGGCAACTTTTCAAAATACGACTCTGCAACAGAAACACTGAATATCCTATGTCGGCTATATTACAAATCCTGGACAACGGAGACAACAACCATGACCTTAGAGTAAATGGGTTGCTATTAAGTGGCTTGCAGTGCCCTGTCATAATAATCCTTAATTCCTTTTTGCCATATGAACAAATTCCTACAACATTGATGTTTTTAAAAGAAGGTTTACTAAAAGATAATTTATGTGACGTTGTGCCCCTGACTAGAGGGACATTTTTCGCCCAAGTCAATACCCAATCTTTAATTTTGGGTGTGTGTGTGTGTGCGTGTGTGTATGTGTGTGCGCGAGTGCGTGCATGCGTGTGTAAGGGTATTCGTGCGTGTGTGTGTGTGTGTGTGTGTCTGAGGTCGGGCTATGGGTTTGAGGTGTGGGATTGTGTGAACGGAGTGTGCGTGAGTGAGTGTGCAAACCTTTTCGTCATCATACTTCTACTTGTGAGATATCAAGAGGCCCTGAACAGCAGCTTCCGACCTGCCCTAACAACCTGCTCCTTTTCTCCGGGAACAATACCGCTGATCCATGACAGATACTAACGGTATCCGCTAACAATAATGAAACTTGAAAAAATTATTTTGTTATTCTTGATGCAGTTCTTATGGTGATTAGCCATTATGATTATTACCCCCCTCAAAAGACAGGATGCATATTAAACTTACCCAGGCTTTAATTGGGAATAAAAACCCCCTGGTAAAAGATATAGGGGGTGACCATGATACATGTTTCTTCAGTGTGTCCCACGTGAGGTCGTTGACACTTGTATATACGTCATGCACTTTTATAAGAAAATGGGTAGCGAAGGTTTGGGAATATTGATTAAAGGTCATATTGATCACCAGATACAGCCCGTCCTAAGTTCCATCCCGTCTATTCATCCTCGGGAGTTTCGGCAACTAATTCTACGGATCACTCAGTCTGAACAGCCAGCAATTTGATTTCTACTTCTCAATACGGCACCATTTAAGGTTTGTCGAAACACTAACTTCAGGACACAAACTTCTGAACGAGAATTTAGAGGCCTTTTTATGTGACCCTTGTGTGTATCCTACATAAATAATAAAATACTTCACACAAATTAATTTTTCGCTTTTGTTTTCATCAACATGGATCCAAAATAAGATCATAAAATACCTATGTTTACAACCCTATTCTATATGTTATTACTAAAGAACTAAGCTTCTAAAGCACGCTACGTTTATACTGGCAGACACCAAGTTATCCTTATTCTTTCTAATACTGATATAATAGTATCTTAATTTATCCATGATGGAGATAGTTAAACATGTGTTATGGCCTGTTTATATTCTATATTAGTACAAACATATAAAATCCTAGTATTAGAATAACCAGTTCAGTTTTTCATAAAGTTTTAACAATAAACCAATTGTTAAACTGGTTTACAAATTAAATATAATGGTGTTTCTAGTATTACTTGTGTGCCCATTTTTATTTAAAATACGTACTAACATAGATAGATGTACCATTCAAATTTGGAAATAAATAGCAAGCCTATTTTTCATCTAACTTTCAGTTTCTTTAAAACATAAATCCTTTTGGATTTTTTCAAGAGTAATTTTATAAGGAAGAATAATCGCATAAAACAGCCATCGACAGCACTTGTTATTCAAAACCGGTAAGTAAAGGCATCTTCAAATTTACGCAATTTTCTAATGACACTGGATTCCAGTGGTGTGAATGTTGAGGAGGTTGCCACCGGGACGTAAATCGCAAGTGACCTTTTACCTTCAGAATACTGAAATAAACGTTCGATCTCCTCTCACGACAGAGGTCTCACAGATCTGTTGCATTCTCGCATCGCGATTAATACATGCCATTGTTTCTAAACAAGTTAGACTTCCGAATCCCACTGACTAATGCACTTCTATCAACATGCCTAGGCTGCATTCTTTGGCGACGTTCTAAACGAAAAGTGTATTGTTGGCGACTCTTCTTGAAACGTCTTACGATTGTTGGAATATTTCCTTTAATTTTTGCAATAAAAATTACCGCGTTTTGAATTCATCTTTGTTAAGATTTACTACCCGAATAATTTACTTTGAAATATATTCAGTGTGGTACAGGTGTGGTATTTTAATGTTTACGTTTTTGTGATATTCTTAAATTTTTACGTTTGTAATTTATTTAATTTTCCTTATTTATACATGAAGTTTATTGTTTTCAAAGCTCATATTTTAAATTAAATATTTTACATTTATATATGGTATGATATATATATATATATATATATATATATATATATATATATATATATATATATAAAGAACTAAGTCAAAATACAAATACAAGAATTATAATTGAATTTACAATTCAAAGCTTTTCGTTGGCTAACAGTACCAACATCATCAGGAATATTAAACAATTAAAATTAACATATGTGCAAATTAGATCAAATAAATAGTTATGCCAAATCAATTACAATGTTGTTAAACTTTTATTTTGCTGCCCTAACATTACAAACACTGAATACAGTATCAAATTTAGATTTTTCTTGTATTTGTTCTTTTATCAACTCATTATTAGTATTATATTTATGTATTTCTAAAGCTTCATAAATATTCATTCTTAGGCCTTTGTTAATTTCTTTTACAAGTATCATATTATCTATATTAGGAAATATGTGATTATTATTAATACAATGACTAGCAAAATTTGATTTATACATTTCTGGCTTTTTATATGCATTAAAATGGTCTTTATATCTATATTTAGGTTTTTTCTTAGTTTGCCCTATATAAACCTTATTACAACAGTCACATTCTAATTTATATACACCGTTTTTTTCATGCATATTAATAATTTTATTATTATTCATTATATTTATTAATTTATTATTAGTATTATATGCGAATTTTATGTTGCTACATTTAAACAATTTTGTGATATTTTTTATTTCATTACCAAATGTGTAAATGATGTCCATATGACATTTTCATCATTATTGTTATATATGAACTATATATATATATATATATATATATATATATATATATATATATATATATATATATAAAGAACATAAGTCAAAATACAAATACAAGAATTATAATTGAATTTACAATTCAAAGCTTTTCGTTGGCTAACAGTACCAACATCATCAGGAATATTAAACAATTTAAACAATATTAAACCTCAATTGTTTAATATTCCTGATGATGTAGATACTGTTAGCCAACGAAAAGCTTTGAATTGTAAATTCAATTATAATTCTTGTATTTGTATTTTGACTTATGTTCTTTATTAATACACAAGAATACACACACACACACACATATATATATATATATATATATATATATATATATATATATATATGAACTACTATATATCATGTGTAATATATCACACAAAATACAAAATGATCTAAGCAATGTCTAAAATTAATTTAGTAATACTAGGGTAATTCATAAAATAAGGTTCCCTATGCTGCTAAGGAAGAATGCGAGGTGCTAGGAGAAATGTGGTAACACTGTTTTACTTATCAACTCCCCTTTTCTCTATCCCCACCACTCCCGCCTCGCTACATTGCTTAGTGCCGAGCTAGGAGCTTTCGATGTTGGAGCTCCCCATTGCTGTTACGGCCAGTTGAGAAATTCGTGCTGTGATACGGTTTTTTAAATGCAAAACTGATTTCACCTATTCACATATATCGAAGGCTATGGGGAAAAGTGTATATCTGTTCAACATGTTCGCAAATGGTGTAGAGAATCCAGTGAAGGCCGCACGAAAATACATGATAAAGACTGGAGCGGAAAGTCTTCAGTTTTAGACGCAATTGTTGTTCAAGTTGAAAGAATATTGCTTGATGATCGGAGGATTGATATTAAGGAACTTGCTTTGCGTATTCATAAGACTTCCAACACCACAATTCATAACATTTTAACAAAAACATTAGGCTTTCACAAAGTGAGTGCGCAGAGGGTACCGCCAATATACAATAGCTCTACATCCTGTGAATAACTCTGACCTTGAACTCCCGTGATCCTGCTCCCTGCGACTAGATAACCCCTAGACCAAGCGTCCGGCTCCCTTACGACTAATCGACCTGGCGACTTACACCCTGCGACTAAGCTATCCTACCTCCTACGACTAAGTGATCCCTAGACCAAGCTACTGGCTCCTTTACGACTAATCAACCTGGCAACTTGCGCCCTGCGACTTGGCTATCCTGCCTCCTACCACTTGGGACCCCTAGACCAAGCGATCGGCTCCCTTACGACTAAAAAATATATAATGTTAAACATTGTAAACAACGTTATTGCTCTTATATTCATGACAAATAATTCCCTCTCTCAATTCAATTTGGAAACACTCGAATAATGTCAAATATATAAATATAATTCACCCCTCTATTATATTCCTCAGTAATAATTATATCCAATCCTATTGGTTTAAATCACAATCGATAAGTACTTGGTATATTAATAAATCTTATTCAATTTATTTCGTACTGTTTCTAAATATTCAAGCTTCTAGGGAAAACATATAACTTTTGAAATGTCTTATCACTCTTTTTCTTATTAGCTCTCAGTGTAGCACCAACTATATACATTTTGTAATTTCTTAGTCATTTTTTAATATAGGTTTGGAAATAAAATTAACTAATTAAAACAAAATTGTATCTTATGAAAAAATTGTGCGCTTTTATGTGAAAATACTTTTAAATTAAAATAGACGCGAATTGTTACTATAAAATGTTAGATCAGCAGACGACATGTTTAGTCTCATTCCTTGTGTAACGTAACAAAAATGGACTTCTTCTACCCTCAGATTCGAATAAAGTAACTTCAATGCAGAGATATAAACGGGTGCCAAAAAATATTCTATAAGAGAAATATTAAAACAAAATGTTTTAAATGTTTACAAAAATAAAAATTCTTATTTACAACGTAAATTTGTTATCACCACAATGTTATCTTCAGAAGCAAGTTATTATTACGTCCTCAGAAATGAATCAAAGCTTCACGCTTCGCTAACTTTGTACACAGCCTCTCCAGACCCACCTGTCTTCGCGGACCACCCGTGCTCTGTGCGCTCTGTCAGAGACTCTATTTACTTGATTAATGTCAGCTGCTCACTAATTTACTGACGTCAAAAACAAATTGAATGAAAGATATTTTTATTGTGTACACACTGGCAGGAGTAAAACGCTTTACGTTTACGTTAAAAATTATGGCCCCTTATACAAACATTATAAATAATGTATGCAGGGCGAGATATTTATTCTGTATTTTACTTTTGTATTTATTGAAAACATTCGAGTCAGATGAAGAACTTAATTTAAAATAATCCCATTTTTCCTTACACATTGTTTACCAATTTGTTAAAAATTTCTTTTAACATGTTTTAAAAAAAATTCGTACTATAGTAACACATAGTGAATTAGAGCTTATCTAGTGAGAAATTACTTAAATAGAAAACAAAAATTAGTTTTTAATAAACAAACACACAAGTTCACAGTAGCCTAGTTTCAGAGATTTTGTTGCCTTCCTCAGTGCATGGCTACGACTTCTTGTCGGCTGAGGAATGCGACATTGTCTCCGAAACTAGTCTGATGTAAACTAGCGCGTTTGTTTATTAAAAACTATTTTTTGAGATTTTAAATTAACTATTTTGTGTTTTACCGTTATAGTAACATTGTTTTTTTTAGTTTTCGCTAATAAAATACGGTTCTATAAATATTTTATGCAACTTTTGAAAAATTATTATTTATATCTGGTTTTGAATCATTTCGTTTTAAATTTCATCAATAAAGCATTTAATTAAACCCACAATTATTCGGATTTCCTTCCGAATCTGTTCTTGGCTATGGGGTGTGTATAGACGTCGTCATACTATTAATAGTTGACGGCAGCTCTACTGCAGAGCTAAATTTACCCCTATTCATCGTGCCAGTGTACTCTGTCTTTTGCTTGGGCCTACCAAATTCCCTCATCACTTTCTTATCCTATTTTTACTGGAAGCTGTATTGCGTAGACTTCTTATTATGATTTAGATGGATGGTAGGACTATTTATACTATAAGACCCTGCACACATGATTCCTTGATCCTCAACCAGGGTGCATTTCCCTTCTCGAATCCTTCATTTATTCACAATTGTTTCCTGCTCTACAGTAACGATTGTTGCTGCTCTGCACTTGCTGATCTTTTTAAAAATAGAAACAAATATATTCCTAAATTTGCGTAATCTATTTCTTTCAATGTTATAAGAATTTATTGAATTAAAAACCATTTCACTTCCTTTTTTCCTAAATAATATAAAACAAATATTTAGTAGTTACAAAAATATTCACTATTTTATTGACTTAATATAGTGCAACTTCTTGAGCTGGATATTTCACAGTGGAGGAAGCACTGTCACCTGACCACTCATTGTTATCTCTATGATCAAAACCTACCCTTAAATCTCCTGAGAAGCTATTCACAGAGATTCCATATACAAATGGCGGCTTTGGAGATTTAATTGGGACGAAATGCGTTGATAGTATATTAGTGATTATCGTGTGTCTACAGCTCTACCTACGAAAACCTTAATACTGAAACTCCTCCGTTTTTACAACTAAGTGCTAACTTTCACAATTAATTGTTTTACACAAAATTTAGAGAAGGGCTTTTTTAATGTATTTACATTTATTAAGTTTTTCTAATATCAATCTCAAACGCCTTAGGAAATAGCGGTTTAACTAATCAATTCCTACCACAAGATTATTATTTTATTTAGACATGTTTCTCCAAGTAATTTTCCATCATTAGCGATGACCATACGCTTTACCCTATTGATTGCTGCAGAAACATGATAACAATAAAAATTTTCAGTAAAAATATTTCTGGAGTACAAGATAAGCTCATAGAAATAATTTAATCTCCCCACAAGAAATTTTAGACACGTATAGTAGCATAATAGGACATAATCTTTACCGTGTCGGCTTATAAGTGCACCAGGCCAAATTTAGGAACTGAGCAAACTAATTTCTATGAATCTATACAAGTAAATAATAATAAAATAAAACCACGAATAAAATCACAGACCGGGTAATCAACCAATGAGGATTTTTACTCGCCTTAAGCGAAAGCCTTAAGTGCAATAGCAATATCGAGAATTTCACTCTCAAAAATACAGGTTTGTACGAGTCGTCGATATAATTCGTGAAATTTTGCGTTTGAGACAAAACAGCCTTCGCCGCAGCTCCCATCCCTAATTGAGGACAGACAGGCCCCCGAGCGACGCAATAATGGCACAAGTTTCGGTAATGTGTATAATATTCAACTACATGGGCGCGCATAAGTGTGAAGGTTCTTTGCATTCTGCATTCGGGAGAACGGCGACGTAACGCAATGTAATTACAGAGATTCGTAATAGAGTTGCGGAATTGTGACGTCATGTCATTTGCACCTGATATTTTAAATAAACTTGTGAGTTTTATATGACTTGAAAATAATTTTATTCACATACAAAACATTTCACTTTCTATCAACACTTTAGCTAGGGCCTAAAATGTGTTAAACGCACTTGCGTTTGTATAGAAAGTAACTAAACCCATCCATCATAAGAAACCTGTTCGTCGTAAAGTTACTATATACAACAAATTAACCCAAACACCACCATTCAATTCATTTATGTTCCTACAAAAAATAAAAACACTTAACCACCAAAACGTTGTATGTAAAACCTTATGTACATTTCTATTTCAAAGCAATCATCTTCAGACGAAATTATTAAAACACTTTTGAAGATTCTTTTAATATTTTCCCCTGAAAGTTATTGATTTACAATCGAAATTTTCATAAGGATTTTAATAACAAGTTCTTGTTATTAAGGGTTTTACCTACTTGAATTTTTTTTATAATTTTAATTGTAAATGAGTAGCTTTAACTACAACAGAATACTTTTGGAATATTTCATGTATATTTCCAAGAGACCGACATTTGTAAGAATCTTTGAATTTACAATACATTTGCTCAATGTGCTTTACAACAAATGGGATATTAATATATATAAAGTGATAGGCTATGCATCTAAATAACCTTCGTAATATTTAAATATTGTTTCATTGTAAAGCTACCTTCTAAGCGATCGAAATAGATTAAACCAAATTAAACCTACAGAAAACCTATTATAAATCTTATTATATAGTCCACATTATAAAATAGTTGATGCAATAACATACGTTTATATAATAATAAAGTAATGTAAATGACAAAACAAATAATTGACTAGAGAACACGATGTCAAAGTATATAACGTAAATTAACAAATGGATAAATTAAATTTAATAATAAATTGATTCATTTATAAAATTAGGTTTAAGGTGCTTTATTAAATAATTAATTATCAGGTTTAAAGGGAAATTATTATTTCTATGCTCTATTTGTAATAACATTATTGCCAATAAACTCTATTATATATAATATTTTAATGAAATGTATTAGTAACTCGTTGATACATAACTAAATAACTTGTTATACTTTGATTTAAAGTAGAATAGGAATGGGTCTGTGGCAGGGTAGGGATGCGGTGTTGTCAGATCGAACGCTGTGACTCAACCTGCAATCGCCAGCGGCAGAACGAAGCAAACTACAGCCCTAGTAAATTACTCCACCACAGTTACGATAAAACTGAGCGACGAACGAAAGTTTAATGTCGAATTGGCAACAAGGCTCACCCACGCAGCAAGATGTGAACTTCCTATTCGCTCAGATGGCGGTATTCCCACTCCCTCTGGCCAATTTCACCTACGTAGAATCCTATTCTGTTTTAAATCAAACTATACGTATTAACTCGTTTAAACGACATAATTTTATAAAATATACTGGGTAGACACCTCTCGTCACCGCAATTGTGAACAGGGCACGTCCGCAACAAACAATCCTGCATACGTGATGTAAAAACTTCTTGTGTTTCCAGTAGCAGTTGAATCACTAGGTCTTTGTTTTAGCCTTGGCTAATTCTATCTTTTTTATTCTTCTCACAAAGGGTATGACGAGGTTATTCTATCTTTTAACGACACCTAGCTAGATCAGGGATCTACTTCAGGACGCAACCTTGCAATGATCCCGATATATTACCAATTGGCTTATCACCTTAAAGCTACAAAAAAAATATATTCTGTAACATTTTTGCCAAAACGTAATTTAATAGTACTAAAGGAAGCAAAAAAGAAATAACTTCATAAGTTTTATATAAGAATCTACTATTCGGTCAGGCTGTACAATAATATGTAAGTTTCTTGCCTATATGCCATTTCTAGTTTTATGAAATTAACTTTTTGTCCACTTATTTTGAAGAATCTTTCTTAGTCATAACTTTGTGATCTCCGAAAGTAGTCGACTCGAGTTAATTTGGCAATACTGGGGAAGTCTTTCTGCCATTATACAGTATCTTGGCTTTCTATTATTATTCTCGACATATTAACTAAGAAATATTGATAACTACAAAAGTTGAATTCGAATGATCCAGCTAAAATTCGAACTGAATAAATTTACTGTAAAATCCCGTACCAGGAAAATTTAAAAAAATGTATTTGAAATAATCAACAATAAGGCCAAAACGGTCATGATTTCCATATTTATTGTACTCTTTTTATATCATTTAATTTGTTTAATGCTTAGAAACTAAAGTCTCATCTCCTATTCCACTGTTAAAGACTACACATTCTGGTGAGCTTTCTGATTGACTGTTCAAACTCTATAAATAGATTGAACAGTGTCACATCTGTAAAACTTAATGTTAATGATACATTGTTTGCAAGCTGATATTCGGTATCGGAAGAGTTGTAATTGAAGTGAGCACTTATCAAAACGTTACAACCACTTCTGCAACGGAGACAACAATTAATGTGCCCACACACGCGCAAGTAGGTTGCATTGTTACAATGCCGCGTGGGAACACAGACGCCTAATGCGATATTGTCTTCAGCTGTAAGGAATGTAAGTTGGCCCTGGCAGAAATAATACTTATTTAGAATCTGATGTGAATTCTAAACAGCCTTCGAATTTATAAGTTATGTATGTAATTATTTAAAATTCTTAATAAATTAATTTTAACATGGTTAAATTCGTAAAAATTAATATTGAATATTCAACGTTTAAGATAATATAATATTAAATATCGAATGTTAGACTATAAAGATAGTTTAACACATAATATTCAAAACTAGATTGTAATTATAATACAATAATGCAAAATTAGACTGTAAAGATAATTTAATAATAAATATTCAATATTATATTGTAAAGATAATTTAATAATAAATATTCAAATTTATACTGTAAAGATAATTTAATATTAATTATTCAATACTAGACTGTAAATATAATATAATAATAAATATTTAATATTAGACTGTAAAGATAAATTAATAATAAATATTCAAATTTATACTGTAAAGATAATTTAATAATTATTATTCAATACTAGACTGTAAATATAATCTAATAATAAATATTTAATATTAGACTGTAAAGATAATTTAATAATAAATATTCAAATTTATACTGTAAACATAATTTAATATTAATTTATTCAATACTAGACTGTAAATATAATCTAATAATAAATATTTAATATTAGACTGTAAAGATAATTTAATAATAAATATTCAAATTTATACTGTAAAGATAATTTAATATTAATTATTCAATACTAGACTATAAATATAATAGTTATAATACTCAATACTAGACTCTAAAGATATTATTAATATATATTGATTATCAATATATTAATATTGAATACTAGACTGTAGTGATGACTTAATAATATATATTCAATATTAAACTCTAAAAATACTTCGTTAATAAATATTCAAAACTAGACGTTATAGGTAATTTAATATTAAATATGTGATTTTAAAACTAAAGATAGGTTAATATTAAATCTAAAACATTAGGATCTAAGATAATATAATAAAAAATACTCAATACCTGACTGTAAGCATTGGTGTAAAGGTGTCTATTTCTAATTACTTTCATAGGCTCGTAAAGTTTATTTTACATAACTTATAAACAGCATAATCTGTTATCCGGTAATGAATTGAAGCTCAATATAAGCTATTTTATTGTAGTTTTACAGGTTTTATTGTATTTATATCAGGTTTACCAATTTCATAATTATTGTTTTTACAAATACTACTACCAATTACTCAAAGACTTATTAATAGCAATTACACTCCTGCCTGCCGTTAGGCCACTAACTGGTTTACATCAGATAAACTGTACTGCTCACGTGGTGTTATATTTTACTCTATTACCAGTAGATGTTCCTTCTTTAGACTTAACCTATATGGGGTAGTTATACCCTATGCAAGTTATGCGACTTGCATGATTTATCATATAAAATCTCCCTACAACCCTCCAAGAGAGCTTTATGCCCTACCTTTATTTATTCACAATCCTCTCTAACAGTTAGTAGGGGACAGCAGAAGTAAAACGATCGCCCAATAACTAAAAAACAATTTTCATTGTAATATGTACGTAAATAACAGTCAGTCAGCTGATGGGGAGGTTTCGTGTACATACAATTGCTGTCTTACAGCAATAATTGAGTATAGCAATATGGTAATAGAGATGATGATGTTTGTGCCTTATATAAATAACTGTAAAGGATAGACCTCCACTAAACCCTTGAACCGTGTGTACGTAAAAATCCCCATTTCAATCGCCAACAATCTCCAATTTCCACGAGTTTATATTCCTACCCTTATCCTCATTCTAACACAGTATCCAAGGTTGACTCCAAACAGTACCGCTCGAACATTGGTCCAGTTAGTGTATAGACCATAAATCATTCTTAATAACAAAAAAAAATTCCATTGCTATAATATTCTACGTTTCCGCAGGGATCATTATAGAAGTTAAGTAAATTCATTTTCTGCTTTTCGTAGCGTTGTCATATCTACATCACTCGCAGCGACGGCACTCATCAATCACGGTCCCTGTGGGTTCACAGCTGATGAGATGGATGTAAAACCCATCAAATTGAGTTCTTAGAAAAATAATAATTAAAGCGTATAAAGCATTTATGTTTCCCTAAAGGTGAGGTTTTGTGTCGGTAATGCAGTCTGTTACAATGTTTAAAGAAATAAATCTCATATCTGATTGGTTCTAAGACACAGGAGTGCAATATTAGTTTCTAGTTTAAACATTTATTACATGGGTGATAGTCTTTTGTTTTTTTAAAAAAAAGTACAAATATCCTATAGTTATCTGGTACGTAAAGGATAACATGTAACAACTTTATTAATATTTCAGGTACACAATTCTGCATACGTGACGTCATTATACCACTACCTGGAGATT
>JBAIZL010000211.1:0-131122 GCA_036971475.1 Prosapia bicincta | reverse complement strand
ATCTCTCTATATATGCCATACACTCATCTTTATATCTACCCAAGAGTGAAACTAATAGACAACTCCTACCCCTTATATAGAGGACACATGCACCCCCCTCTGTACGATGTTGCTATGTTCCTCTTCCAATCCTACGATCGAGGTGTCTCTCTATTTTTGCCAATACACTCAACTTTATATCTACCCAAGAGTGAAACTAATAGACAACTCCTACCCCTTATATAGAGGACACATGCACACTCTGTACGATGTTGCTATGTTCCTCTTCCAATCCTACGATCGAAGAGTCTCTCTATATTTGTCGTAGCCTAATCTTTATATCTACCCAAGAGTGAAACTAATAGACAACTCCTACCCCTTATATAGAGGACACATGCACACTCTGTACGATGTTGCTATGTTCCTCTTCCAATCTTTCCGATCGAGGTATCTCTCTATTATATGCCATAGCCTAATCTTTATATCTACCCAAGAGTGAAACTAATAGACAACTCCTACCCTTATATAGAGGACACATGCACACTCTGTACGATGTTGCTATGTTCCTCTTCCAATCCTACGATCGAAGAGTCTCTCTATTTTTGTCGTAGCCTAATCTTTATATCTACCCAAGAGTGAAACTAATAGACAACTCCTACCCCTTATATAGAGGACACATGCACACTCTGTACGATGTTGCTATGTTCCTCTTCCAATCCTACGATCGAAGAGTCTCTCTATTTTTGTCGTAGCCTAATCTTTATATCTACCCAAGAGTGAAACTAATAGACAACTCCTACCCCTTATATAGAGGACACATGCACACTCTGTACGATGTTGCTATGTTCCTCTTCCAATCCTACGATCGAAGAGTCTCTCTATTTTTGTCGTAGCCTAATCTTTATATCTACCCAAGAGTGAAACTAATAGACAACTCCTACCCCTTATATAGAGGACACATGCACACTCTGTACGATGTTGCTATGTTCCTCTTCCAATCCTCGATCGAAGAGTCTCTCTATTTTTGTCGTAGCCTAATCTTTATATCTACCCAAGAGTGAAACTAATAGACAACTCCTACCCCTTATATAGAGGACATATGCACACGGCTGTTACTCTGTACGATGTTGCTATGTTCCTCTTCCAATCTTCGATCGAGGTATCTCTCTTTATATGCCATACACTCATCTTTATATCTACCCAAGAGTGAAACTAATAGACAACTCCTACCCCTTATATAGAGGACACATGCACACTCTGTACGATGTTGCTATGTTCCTCTTCCAATCCTACGATCGAAGAGTCTCTCTATTTTTGTCGTAGCCTAATCTTTATATCTACCCAAGAGTGAAACTAATAGACAACTCCTACCCCTTATATAGAGGACACATGCACACTCTGTACGATGTTGCTATGTTCCTCTTCCAATCCTACGATCGAAGAGTCTCTCTATTTTTGTCGTAGCCTAATCTTTATATCTACCCAAGAGTGAAACTAATAGACAACTCCTACCCCTTATATAGAGGACACATGCACACTCTGTACGATGTTGCTATGTTCCTCTTCCAATCTTTCGATCGAAGAGTCTCTCTATTTTTGTCGTAGCCTAATCTTTATATCTACCCAAGAGTGAAACTAATAGACAACTCCTACCCCTTATATAGAGGACACATGCACACTCTGTACGATGTTGCTATGTTCCTCTTCCAATCCTACGATCGAGGTATCTCTCTATATATGCCATACACTCATCTTTATATCTACCCAAGAGTGAAACTAATAGACAACTCCTACCCCTTATATAGAGGACACATGCACACTCTGTACGATGTTGCTATGTTCCTCTTCCAATCCTTCGATCGAGAGTCTCTCTATATATGCCATACACTCATCTTTATATCTACCCAAGAGTGAAACTAATAGACAACTCCTACCCCTTATATAGAGGACACATGCACACTCTGTACGATGTTGCTATGTTCCTCTTCCAATCCTACGATCGAGGTATCTCTCTATATATGCCATACACTCATCTTTATATCTACCCAAGAGTGAAACTAATAGACAACTCCTACCCCTTATATAGAGGACACATGCACACTCTGTACGATGTTGCTATGTTCCTCTTCCAATCTTAGATCGAGTATCTCTCTATATTTGCCATGCACTCATCTTTATATCTACCCAAGAGTGAAACTAATAGACAACTCCTACCCCTTATATAGAGGACACATGCACACTCTGTACGATGTTGCTATGTTCCTCTTCCAATCCTACGATCGAGAGTCTCTCTATATATGCCTACACTCATCTTTATATCTACCCAAGAGTGAAACTAATAGACAACTCCTACCCCTTATATAGAGGACACATGCACACTCTGTACGATGTTGCTATGTTCCTCTTCCAATCCTACGATCGAAGAGTCTCTCTATTTTTGTCGTAGCCTAATCTTTATATCTACCCAAGAGTGAAACTAATAGACAACTCCTACCCCTTATATAGAGGACACATGCACACTCTGTACGATGTTGCTATGTTCCTCTTCCAATCCTACGATCGAGGTATCTCTCTATATATGCCATACACTCATCTTTATATCTACCCAAGAGTGAAACTAATAGACAACTCCTACCCCTTATATAGAGGACACATGCACACTCTGTACGATGTTGCTATGTTCCTCTTCCAATCCTTCGATCGAGGTATCTCTCTATATATGCCATACACTCATCTTTATATCTACCCAAGAGTGAAACTAATAGACAACTCCTACCCCTTATATAGAGGACACATGCACACTCTGTACTATGTTGCTATGTTCCTCTTCCAATCCTACGATCGAAGAGTCTCTCTATTTTTGTCGTAGCCTAATCTTTATATCTACCCAAGAGTGAAACTAATAGACAACTCCTACCCCTTATATAGAGGACACATGCACACTCTGTACGATGTTGCTATGTTCCTCTTCCAATCCTACGATCGAAGAGTCTCTCTATTTTTGTCGTAGCCTAATCTTTATATCTACCCAAGAGTGAAACTAATAGACAACTCCTACCCCTTATATAGAGGACACATGCACACTCTGTACGATGTTGCTATGTTCCTCTTCCAATCCTTCGATCGAAGAGTCTCTCTATTTTTGTCGTAGCCTAATCTTTATATCTACCCAAGAGTGAAACTAATAGACAACTCCTACCCCTTATATAGAGGACACATGCACACTCTGTACGATGTTGCTATGTTCCTCTTCCAATCCTTCGATCGAAGAGTCTCTCTATTTTTGTCGTAGCCTAATCTTTATATCTACCCAAGAGTGAAACTAATAGACAACTCCTACCCCTTATATAGAGGACATATGCACACGGCTGTTACTCTGTACGATGTTGCTATGTTCCTCTTCCAATCTTTCGATCGAGGTATCTCTCTTTATATGCCATACACTCATCTTTATATCTACCCAAGAGTGAAACTAATAGACAACTCCTACCCCTTATATAGAGGACACATGCACACTCTGTACGATGTTGCTATGTTCCTCTTCCAATCCTACGATCGAAGAGTCTCTCTATTTTTGTCGTAGCCTAATCTTTATATCTACCCAAGAGTGAAACTAATAGACAACTCCTACCCCTTATATAGAGGACACATGCACACTCTGTACGATGTTGCTATGTTCCTCTTCCAATCTTTCGATCGAAGAGTCTCTCTATTTTTGTCGTAGCCTAATCTTTATATCTACCCAAGAGTGAAACTAATAGACAACTCCTACCCCTTATATAGAGGACACATGCACACTCTGTACGATGTTGCTATGTTCCTCTTCCAATCTTTCGATCGAAGAGTCTCTCTATTTTTGTCGTAGCCTAATCTTTATATCTACCCAAGAGTGAAACTAATAGACAACTCCTACCCCTTATATAGAGGACACATGCACACTCTGTACGATGTTGCTATGTTCCTCTTCCAATCCTACGATCGAAGAGTCTTTCAATTTTTGTCGTAGCCTAATCTTTATATCTACCCAAGAGTGAAACTAATAGACAACTCCTACCCCTTATATAGAGGACACATGCACACTCTGTACGATGTTGCTATGTTCCTCTTCCAATCCTTCGATCGAAGAGTCTCTCTATTTTTGTCGTAGCCTAATCTTTATATCTACCCAAGGGTGAAACTAATAGACAACTCCTACCCCTTATATAGAGGACACATGCACACTCTGTACGATGTTGCTATGTTCCTCTTCCAATCCTTCGATCGAAGAGTCTCTCTATTTTTGTCGTAGCCTAATCTTTATATCTACCCAAGGGTGAAACTAATAGACAACTCCTACCCCTTATATAGAGGACACATGCACACTCTGTACGATGTTGCTATGTTCCTCTTCCAATCCTTCGATCGAAGAGTCTCTCTATTTTTGTCGTAGCCTAATCTTTATATCTACCCAAGAGTGAAACTAATAGACAACTCCTACCCCTTATATAGAGGACACATGCACACTCTGTACGATGTTGCTATGTTCCTCTTCCAATCCTACGATCGAAGAGTCTCTCTATTTTTGTCGTAGCCTAATCTTTATATCTACCCAAGAGTGAAACTAATAGACAACTCCTACCCCTTATATAGAGGACACATGCACACTCTGTACGATGTTGCTATGTTCCTCTTCCAATCTTTCGATCGAAGAGTCTCTCTATTTTTGTCGTAGCCTAATCTTTATATCTACCCAAGAGTGAAACTAATAGACAACTCCTACCCCTTATATAGAGGACACATGCACACTCTGTACGATGTTGCTATGTTCCTCTTCCAATCCTACGATCGAAGAGTCTCTCTATTTTTGTCGTAGCCTAATCTTTATATCTACCCAAGAGTGAAACTAATAGACAACTCCTACCCCTTATATAGAGGACACATGCACACTCTGTACGATGTTGCTATGTTCCTCTTCCAATCTTTCGATCGAAGAGTCTCTCTATTTTTGTCGTAGCCTAATCTTTATATCTACCCAAGAGTGAAACTAATAGACAACTCCTACCCCTTATATAGAGGACACATGCACACTCTGTACGATGTTGCTATGTTCCTCTTCCAATCCTACGATCGAAGAGTCTCTCTATTTTTGTCGTAGCCTAATCTTTATATCTACCCAAGAGTGAAACTAATAGACAACTCCTACCCCTTATATAGAGGACACATGCACACTCTGTACGATGTTGCTATGTTCCTCTTCCAATCCTTCGATCGAAGAGTCTCTCTATTTTTGTCGTAGCCTAATCTTTATATCTACCCAAGAGTGAAACTAATAGACAACTCCTACCCCTTATATAGAGGACACATGCACACTCTGTACGATGTTGCTATGTTCCTCTTCCAATCCTACGATCGAAGAGTCTCTCTATTTTTGTCGTAGCCTAATCTTTATATCTACCCAAGAGTGAAACTAATAGACAACTCCTACCCCTTATATAGAGGACACATGCACACTCTGTACGATGTTGCTATGTTCCTCTTCCAATCTTTCGATCGAAGAGTCTCTCTATTTTTGTCGTAGCCTAATCTTTATATCTACCCAAGAGTGAAACTAATAGACAACTCCTACCCCTTATATAGAGGACACATGCACACTCTGTACGATGTTGCTATGTTCCTCTTCCAATCTTTCGATCGAGGTATCTCTCTATATATGCCATACACTCATCTTTATATCTACCCAAGAGTGAAACTAATAGACAACTCCTACCCCTTATATAGAGGACACATGCACACTCTGTACGATGTTGCTATGTTCCTCTTCCAATCCTACGATCGAAGAGTCTCTCTATTTTTGTCGTAGCCTAATCTTTATATCTACCCAAGAGTGAAACTAATAGACAACTCCTACCCCTTATATAGAGGACACATGCACACTCTGTACGATGTTGCTATGTTCCTCTTCCAATCCTACGATCGAAGAGTCTCTCTATTTTTGTCGTAACCTAATCTTTATATCTACCCAAGAGTGAAACTAATAGACAACTCCTACCCCTTATATAGAGGACACATGCACACTCTGTACGATGTTGCTATGTTCCTCTTCCAATCCTACGATCGAAGAGTCTCTCTATTTTTGTCGTAGCCTAATCTTTATATCTACCCAAGAGTGAAACTAATAGACAACTCCTACCCCTTATATAGAGGACACATGCACACTCTGTACGATGTTGCTATGTTCCTCTTCCAATCCTACGATCGAAGAGTCTCTCTATTTTTGTCGTAGCCTAATCTTTATATCTACCCAAGAGTGAAACTAATAGACAACTCCTACCCCTTATATAGAGGACACATGCACACTCTGTACGATGTTGCTATGTTCCTCTTCCAATCCTACGATCGAAGAGTCTCTCTATTTTTGTCGTAGCCTAATCTTTATATCTACCCAAGAGTGAAACTAATAGACAACTCCTACCCCTTATATAGAGGACACATGCACACTCTGTACGATGTTGCTATGTTCCTCTTCCAATCCTACGATCGAAGAGTCTCTCTATTTTTGTCGTAGCCTAATCTTTATATCTACCCAAGAGTGAAACTAATAGACAACTCCTACCCCTTATATAGAGGACACATGCACACTCTGTACGATGTTGCTATGTTCCTCTTCCAATCCTACGATCGAAGAGTCTCTCTATTTTTGTCGTAGCCTAATCTTTATATCTACCCAAGAGTGAAACTAATAGACAACTCCTACCCCTTATATAGAGGACACATGCACACTCTGTACGATGTTGCTATGTTCCTCTTCCAATCCTACGATCGAAGAGTCTCTCTATTTTTGTCGTAGCCTAATCTTTATATCTACCCAAGAGTGAAACTAATAGACAACTCCTACCCCTTATATAGAGGACACATGCACACTCTGTACGATGTTGCTATGTTCCTCTTCCAATCCTACGATCGAAGAGTCTCTCTATTTTTGTCGTAGCCTAATCTTTATATCTACCCAAGAGTGAAACTAATAGACAACTCCTACCCCTTATATAGAGGACACATGCACACTCTGTACGATGTTGCTATGTTCCTCTTCCAATCCTTCGATCGAAGAGTCTCTCTATTTTTGTCGTAGCCTAATCTTTATATCTACCCAAGAGTGAAACTAATAGACAACTCCTACCCCTTATATAGAGGACACATGCACACTCTGTACGATGTTGCTATGTTCCTCTTCCAATCCTACGATCGAAGAGTCTCTCTATTTTTGTCGTAGCCTAATCTTTATATCTACCCAAGAGTGAAACTAATAGACAACTCCTACCCCTTATATAGAGGACACATGCACACTCTGTACGATGTTGCTATGTTCCTCTTCCAATCCTACGATCGAAGAGTCTCTCTATTTTTGTCGTAGCCTAATCTTTATATCTACCCAAGAGTGAAACTAATAGACAACTCCTACCCCTTATATAGAGGACACATGCACACTCTGTACGATGTTGCTATGTTCCTCTTCCAATCCTACGATCGAAGAGTCTCTCTATTTTTGTCGTAGCCTAATCTTTATATCTACCCAAGAGTGAAACTAATAGACAACTCCTACCCCTTATATAGAGGACACATGCACACTCTGTACGATGTTGCTATGTTCCTCTTCCAATCCTTCGATCGAAGAGTCTCTCTATTTTTGTCGTAGCCTAATCTTTATATCTACCCAAGAGTGAAACTAATAGACAACTCCTACCCCTTATATAGAGGACACATGCACACTCTGTACGATGTTGCTATGTTCCTCTTCCAATCCTACGATCGAAGAGTCTCTCTATTTTTGTCGTAGCCTAATCTTTATATCTACCCAAGAGTGAAACTAATAGACAACTCCTACCCCTTATATAGAGGACACATGCACACTCTGTACGATGTTGCTATGTTCCTCTTCCAATCTTTCGATCGAAGAGTCTCTCTATTTTTGTCGTAGCCTAATCTTTATATCTACCCAAGAGTGAAACTAATAGACAACTCCTACCCCTTATATAGAGGACACATGCACACTCTGTACGATGTTGCTATGTTCCTCTTCCAATCCTACGATCGAAGAGTCTCTCTATTTTTGTCGTAGCCTAATCTTTATATCTACCCAAGAGTGAAACTAATAGACAACTCCTACCCCTTATATAGAGGACACATGCACACTCTGTACGATGTTGCTATGTTCCTCTTCCAATCCTACGATCGAAGAGTCTCTCTATTTTTGTCGTAGCCTAATCTTTATATCTACCCAAGAGTGAAACTAATAGACAACTCCTACCCCTTATATAGAGGACACATGCACACTCTGTACGATGTTGCTATGTTCCTCTTCCAATCCTACGATCGAAGAGTCTCTCTATTTTTGTCGTAGCCTAATCTTTATATCTACCCAAGAGTGAAACTAATAGACAACTCCTACCCCTTATATAGAGGACACATGCACACTCTGTACGATGTTGCTATGTTCCTCTTCCAATCCTACGATCGAAGAGTCTCTCTATTTTTGTCGTAGCCTAATCTTTATATCTACCCAAGAGTGAAACTAATAGACAACTCCTACCCCTTATATAGAGGACACATGCACACTCTGTACGATGTTGCTATGTTCCTCTTCCAATCCTACGATCGAAGAGTCTCTCTATTTTTGTCGTAGCCTAATCTTTATATCTACCCAAGAGTGAAACTAATAGACAACTCCTACCCCTTATATAGAGGACACATTCACACTCTGTACAATGTTGCTATGTTCCTCTTCCAATCCTACGATCGAAGAGTCTCTCTATTTTTGTCGTAGCCTAATCTTTATATCTACCCAAGAGTGAAACTAATAGACAACTCCTACCCCTTATATAGAGGACACATGCACACTCTGTACGATGTTGCTATGTTCCTCTTCCAATCCTACGATCGAAGAGTCTCTCTATTTTTGTCGTAGCCTAATCTTTATATCTACCCAAGAGTGAAACTAATAGACAACTCCTACCCCTTATATAGAGGACACATTCACACTCTGTACGATGTTGCTATGTTCCTCTTCCAATCCTACGATCGAAGAGTCTCTCTATTTTTGTCGTAGCCTAATCTTTATATCTACCCAAGAGTGAAACTAATAGACAACTCCTACCCCTTATATAGAGGACACATGCACACCCTGTACGATGTTGCTATGTTCCTCTTCCAATCTTTCGATCGAAGAGTCTCTCTATTTTTGTCGTAGCCTAATCTTTATATCTACCCAAGAGTGAAACTAATAGACAACTCCTACCCCTTATATAGAGGACACATGCACACTCTGTACGATGTTGCTATGTTCCTCTTCCAATCTTTCGATCGAGGTATCTCTCTATATATGCCATACACTCATCTTTATATCTACCCAAGAGTGAAACTAATAGACAACTCCTACCCCTTATATAGAGGACACATGCACACTCTGTACGATGTTGCTATGTTCCTCTTCCAATCCTACGATCGAAGAGTCTCTCTATTTTTGTCGTAGCCTAATCTTTATATCTACCCAAGAGTGAAACTAATAGACAACTCCTACCCCTTATATAGAGGACACATGCACACTCTGTACGATGTTGCTATGTTCCTCTTCCAATCCTACGATCGAAGAGTCTCTCTATTTTTGTCGTAGCCTAATCTTTATATCTACCCAAGAGTGAAACTAATAGACAACTCCTACCCCTTATATAGAGGACACATGCACACTCTGTACGATGTTGCTATGTTCCTCTTCCAATCCTACGATCGAAGAGTCTCTCTATTTTTGTCGTAGCCTAATCTTTATATCTACCCAAGAGTGAAACTAATAGACAACTCCTACCCCTTATATAGAGGACACATGCACACTCTGTACGATGTTGCTATGTTCCTCTTCCAATCCTACGATCGAAGAGTCTCTCTATTTTTGTCGTAGCCTAATCTTTATATCTACCCAAGAGTGAAACTAATAGACAACTCCTACCCCTTATATAGAGGACACATGCACACTCTGTACGATGTTGCTATGTTCCTCTTCCAATCCTACGATCGAGGTATCTCTCTATATATGCCATACACTCATCTTTATATCTACCCAAGAGTGAAACTAATAGACAACTCCTACCCCTTATATAGAGGACACATGCACACTCTGTACGATGTTGCTATGTTCCTCTTCCAATCCTACGATCGAAGAGTCTCTCTATTTTTGTCGTAGCCTAATCTTTATATCTACCCAAGAGTGAAACTAATAGACAACTCCTACCCCTTATATAGAGGACACATGCACACTCTGTACGATGTTGCTATGTTCCTCTTCCAATCCTACGATCGAGGTATCTCTCTATATATGCCATACACTCATCTTTATATCTACCCAAGAGTGAAACTAATAGACAACTCCTACCCCTTATATAGAGGACACATGCACACTCTGTACGATGTTGCTATGTTCCTCTTCCAATCCTACGATCGAGGTATCTCTCTATATATGCCATACACTCATCTTTATATCTACCCAAGAGTGAAACTAATAGACAACTCCTACCCCTTATATAGAGGACACATGCACACTCTGTACGATGTTGCTATGTTCCTCTTCCAATCCTACGATCGAAGAGTCTCTCTATTTTTGTCGTAGCCTAATCTTTATATCTACCCAAGAGTGAAACTAATAGACAACTCCTACCCCTTATATAGAGGACACATGCACACTCTGTACGATGTTGCTATGTTCCTCTTCCAATCCTACGATCGAGGTATCTCTCTATATATGCCATACACTCATCTTTATATCTACCCAAGAGTGAAACTAATAGACAACTCCTACCCCTTATATAGAGGACACATGCACACTCTGTACGATGTTGCTATGTTCCTCTTCCAATCCTTCGATCGAAGAGTCTCTCTATTTTTGTCGTAGCCTAATCTTTATATCTACCCAAGAGTGAAACTAATAGACAACTCCTACCCCTTATATAGAGGACACATGCACACTCTGTACGATGTTGCTATGTTCCTCTTCCAATCCTACGATCGAGGTATCTCTCTATATATGCCATACACTCATCTTTATATCTACCCAAGAGTGAAACTAATAGACAACTCCTACCCCTTATATAGAGGACACATGCACACTCTGTACGATGTTGCTATGTTCCTCTTCCAATCCTACGATCGAAGAGTCTCTCTATATATGCCATACACTCATCTTTATATCTACCCAAGAGTGAAACTAATAGACAACTCCTACCCCTTATATAGAGGACACATGCACACTCTGTACGATGTTGCTATGTTCCTCTTCCAATCCTACGATCGAGGTATCTCTCTATATATGCCATACACTCATCTTTATATCTACCCAAGAGTGAAACTAATAGACAACTCCTACCCCTTATATAGAGGACACATGCACACTCTGTACGATGTTGCTATGTTCCTCTTCCAATCCTTCGATCGAGGTATCTCTCTATATATGCCATACACTCATCTTTATATCTACCCAAGAGTGAAACTAATAGACAACTCCTACCCCTTATATAGAGGACACATGCACACTCTGTACGATGTTGCTATGTTCCTCTTCCAATCCTACGATCGAGGTATCTCTCTATATATGCCATACACTCATCTTTCTATCTACCCAAGAGTGAAACTAATAGACAACTCCTACCCCTTATATAGAGGACACATGCACACTCTGTACGATGTTGCTATGTTCCTCTTCCAATCCTACGATCGAAGAGTCTCTCTATTTTTGTCGTAGCCTAATCTTTATATCTACCCAAGAGTGAAACTAATAGACAACTCCTACCCCTTATATAGAGGACACATGCACACTCTGTACGATGTTGCTATGTTCCTCTTCCAATCCTTCGATCGAGGTATCTCTCTATATTTGCCAAACTCTCACGTTTATAGCTACCCAAGAGTGAAACTAATAGACAACTCCTACCCCTTATATAGAGGACACATGCACACTCTGTACGATGTTGCTATGTTCCTCTTCCAATCCTTCGATCGTGGTATCTCTCTATATTTACCAAACTCTCACGTTTATAGCTACCCAAGAGTGAAACTAATAGACAACTCCTACCCCTTATATAGAGGACACATGCACACTCTGTACGATGTTGCTATGTTCCTCTTCCAATCCTTCGATCGAGGTATCTCTATATTTGCCAAACTCTCACGTTTATAGCTACCCAAGAGTGAAACTAATAGACAACTCCTACCCCTTATATAGAGGACACATGCACACTCTGTACGATGTTGCTATGTTCCTCTTCCAATCCTTCGATCGAGGTATCTCTCTATATTTGCCAAACTCTCACGTTTATAGCTACCCAAGAGTGAAACTAATAGACAACTCCTACCCCTTATATAGAGGACACATGCACACTCTGTACGATGTTGCTATGTTCCTCTTCCAATCCTTCGATCGTGGTATCTCTCTATATTTACCAAACTCTCACGTTTATAGCTACCCAAGAGTGAAACTAATAGACAACTCCTACCCCTTATATAGAGGACACATGCACACTCTGTACGATGTTGCTATGTTCCTCTTCCAATCCTTCGATCGTGGTATCTCTCTATATTTACCAAACTCTCACGTTTATAGCTACCCAAGAGTGAAACTAATAGACAACTCCTACCCCTTATATAGAGGACACATGCACACTCTGTACGATGTTGCTATGTTCCTCTTCTAATCCTACGATCGAAGAGTCTCTCTATTTTTGTCGTAGCCTAATCTTTATATCTACCCAAGAGTGAAACTAATAGACAACTCCTATCCCTTATATAGAGGACACATGCACACTCTGTACGATGTTGCTATGTTCCTCTTCCAATCCTTCGATCGAGGTATCTCTATATTTACCAAACTCTCACGTCTATAGCTACCCAAGAGTGAAACTAATAGACAACTCCTACCCCTTATATAGAGGACACATGCACACTCTGTACGATGTTGCTATGTTCCTCTTCCAATCCTTCGATCGAGGTATCGCTCTATATTTGCCAAACTCTCACGTTTATAGCTACCCAAGAGTGAAACTAATAGACAACTCCTACCCCTTATATAGAGGACACATGCACACTCTGTACGATGTTGCTATGTTCCTCTTCCAATCCTTCGATCGTGGTATCTCTCTATATTTACCAAACTCTCACGTTTATAGCTACCCAAGAGTGAAACTAATAGACAACTCCTACCCCTTATATAGAGGACACATGCACACTCTGTACGATGTTGCTATGTTCCTCTTCCAATCCTTCGATCGAGGTATCTCTATATTTGCCAAACTCTCACGTTTATAGCTACCCAAGAGTGAAACTAATAGACAACTCCTACCCCTTATATAGAGGACACATGCACACTCTGTACGATGTTGCTATGTTCCTCTTCCAATCCTTCGATCGAGGTATCTCTATATTTGCCAAACTCTCACGTTTATAGCTACCCAAGAGTGAAACTAATAGACAACTCCTACCCCTTATATAGAGGACACATGCACACTCTGTACGATGTTGCTATGTTCCTCTTCTAATCCTACGATCGAAGAGTCTCTCTATTTTTGTCGTAGCCTAATCTTTATATCTACCCAAGAGTGAAACTAATAGACAACTCCTACCCCTTATATAGAGGACACATGCACACTCTGTACGATGTTGCTATGTTCCTCTTCTAATCCTACGATCGAAGAGTCTCTCTATTTTTGTCGTAGCCTAATCTTTATATCTACCCAAGAGTGAAACTAATAGACAACTCCTACCCCTTATATAGAGGACACATGCACACTCTGTACGATGTTGCTATGTTCCTCTTCCAATCCTTCGATCGAGGTATCTCTATATTTGCCAAACTCTCACGTTTATAGCTACCCAAGAGTGAAACTAATAGACAACTCCTACCCCTTATATAGAGGACACATGCACACTCTGTACGATGTTGCTATGTTCCTCTTCCAATCCTTCGATCGAAGAGTCTCTCTATTTTTGTCGTAGCCTAATCTTTATATCTACCCAAGAGTGAAACTAATAGACAACTCCTACCCCTTATATAGAGGACACATGCACACTCTGTACGATGTTGCTATGTTCCTCTTCTAATCCTACGATCGAAGAGTCTCTCTATTTTTGTCGTAGCCTAATCTTTATATCTACCCAAGAGTGAAACTAATAGACAACTCCTACCCCTTATATAGAGGACACATGCACACTCTGTACGATGTTGCTATGTTCCTCTTCCAATCCTTCGATCGAGGTATCTCTCTATATTTACCAAACTCTCACGTTTATAGCTACCCAAGAGTGAAACTAATAGACAACTCCTACCCCTTATATAGAGGACACATGCACACTCTGTACGATGTTGCTATGTTCCTCTTCCAATCCTTCGATCGAGGTATCTCTCTATATTTACCAAACTCTCACGTTTATAGCTACCCAAGAGTGAAACTAATAGACAACTCCTACCCCTTATATAGAGGACACATGCACACTCTGTACGATGTTGCTATGTTCCTCTTCCAATCCTTCGATCGAGGTATCTCTCTATATTTACCAAACTCTCACGTTTATAGCTACCCAAGAGTGAAACTAATAGACAACTCCTACCCCTTATATAGAGGACACATGCACACTCTGTGCGATGTTGCTATGTTCCTCTTCCAATCCTTCGATCGAGGTATCTCTCTATATTTACCAAACTCTCACGTTTATAGCTACCCAAGAGTGAAACTAATAGACAACTCCTACCCCTTATATAGAGGACACATGCACACTCTGTACGATGTTGCTATGTTCCTCTTCCAATCCTTCGATCGAGGTATCTCTCTAGGACACATGCACACTCTGTACGATGTTGCTATGTTCCTCTTCCAATCCTTCGATCGAGGTATCTCTCTATATTTACCAAACTCTCACGTTTATAGCTACCCAAGAGTGAAACTAATAGACAACTCCTACCCCTTATATAGAGGACACATGCACACTCTGTACGATGTTGCTATGTTCCTCTTCCAATCCTTCGATCGAGGTATCTCTCTATATTTACCAAACTCTCACGTTTATAGCTACCCAAGAGTGAAACTAATAGACAACTCCTACCCCTTATATAGAGGACACATGCACACTCTGTACGATGTTGCTATGTTCCTCTTCCAATCCTTCGATCGAGGTATCTCTCTATATTTACCAAACTCTCACGTTTATAGCTACCCAAGAGTGAAACTAATAGACAACTCCTACCCCTTATATAGAGGACACATGCACACTCTGTACGATGTTGCTATGTTCCTCTTCCAATCCTTCGATCGAGGTATCTCTCTAGGACACATGCACACTCTGTACGATGTTGCTATGTTCCTCTTCCAATCCTTCGATCGAGGTATCTCTCTATATTTACCAAACTCTCACGTTTATAGCTACCCAAGAGTGAAACTAATAGACAACTCCTACCCCTTATATAGAGGACACATGCACACTCTGTACGATGTTGCTATGTTCCTCTTCCAATCCTTCGATCGAGGTATCTCTCTATATTTACCAAACTCTCACGTTTATAGCTACCCAAGAGTGAAACTAATAGACAACTCCTACCCCTTATATAGAGGACACATGCACACTCTGTACGATGTTGCTATGTTCCTCTTCCAATCCTTCGATCGAGGTATCTCTCTATATTTACCAAACTCTCACGTTTATAGCTACCCAAGAGTGAAACTAATAGACAACTCCTACCCCTTATATAGAGGACACATGCACACTCTGTACGATGTTGCTATGTTCCTCTTCCAATCCTTCGATCGAGGTATCTCTCTATATTTGCCAAACTCTCACGTTTATAGCTACCCAAGAGTGAAACTAATAGACAACTCCTACCCCTTATATAGAGGACACATGCACACTCTGTACGATGTTGCTATGTTCCTCTTCCAATCCTTCGATCGAGGTATCTCTCTATATTTACCAAACTCTCACGTTTATAGCTACCCAAGAGTGAAACTAATAGACAACTCCTACCCCTTATATAGAGGACACATGCACACTCTGTACGATGTTGCTATGTTCCTCTTCCAATCCTTCGATCGAGGTATCTCTCTAGGACACATGCACACTCTGTACGATGTTGCTATTTTCCTCTTCCAATCCTTCGATCGAGGTATCTCTCTATATTTACCAAACTCTCACGTTTATAGCTACCCAAGAGTGAAACTAATAGACAACTCCTACCCCTTATATAGAGGACACATGCACACTCTGTACGATGTTGCTATGTTCCTCTTCCAATCCTTCGATCGAGGTATCTCTCTATATTTACCAAACTCTCACGTTTATAGCTACCCAAGAGTGAAACTAATAGACAACTCCTACCCCTTATATAGAGGACACATGCACACTCTGTACGATGTTGCTATGTTCCTCTTCCAATCCTTCGATCGAGGTATCTCTCTATATTTGCCAAACTCTCACGTTTATAGCTACCCAAGAGTGAAACTAATAGACAACTCCTACCCCTTATATAGAGGACACATGCACACTCTGTACGATGTTGCTATGTTCCTCTTCCAATCCTTCGATCGAGGTATCTCTCTAGGACACATGCACACTCTGTACGATGTTGCTATATTCCTCTTCCAATCCTTCGATCGAGGTATCTCTCTAGGACACATGCACACTCTGTACGATGTTGCTATGTTCCTCTTCCAATCCTTCGATCGAGGTATCTCTCTATATTTGCCAAACTCTCACGTTTATAGCTACCCAAGAGTGAAACTAATAGACCCCTCCTTAAACTTATATAGAGGACATATGCACATGGCTGTTACTCTGTACCATGTTGCCATGTTCTTTTACCAGTCCTACAATCGGGGTGCCTCTCCATATTTGCCAAACTCTCAAATTTATGGCTATGCAAGCGTGAAACATATAGACCCCTCCTTATCCCTACATAAAGGACACATAACCCGGGATGCTACTGTTTACCATGATACCATGTTCCTCTACCAGTCCTACAAACATGGAGTCTCTCTCTATTTGCCAAACTCTTACCTTTATGGGTGCCCAAGAGTGAAACTAATAGACCCCTCCTTAACCTTATATAGAAGACACATGCACATGGCTGTTACTCTGTACCATGTAGCCATGTTCTTTTACCAGTCCTACAATCGGGGTGCCTCTCCATATTTGCCAAACTCTCAAATTTATGGCTATGCAAGCGTGAAACATATAGACCCCTCCTTATCCCTACATAAAGGACACATAACCCGGGATGCTACTGTTTACCATGATACCATGTTCCTCTACCAGTCCTACAAACGTGAGATCTCTATATATTTGCCCAACTCTCACCTTAATAGCTACCCAAGAGTTAAAGTAATAGACCCCTCCTTAACCTTATATAGAAGACACATGCACAGGACTGTTACTCTGTACTATGTTACCATATTCCTCTACCAGTCCTACAATCGTGGTATCTCTCTATATTTGCCCTACTCTCACCTTAATAGCTACCCAAGGGTGAAAGTAATAGACCCCTCCTTAACCTTATATAGAAGACACATGCACAGGACTGCTATTCTGTACTATGTTACCATATTCCTCTACCAGTCCTACAATCGTGGTATCTCTCTATATTTGCCAAACTCTCACCTTAATAGCTACCCAAGGGTGAAAGTAATAGACCCCTCCTTAACCTTATATAGAAGACACATGCACAGGACTGCTATTCTGTACTATGTTACCATATTCCTCTACCAGTCCTACAATCGTGGTATCTCTCTATATTTGCCAAACTCTCACCTTAATAGCTACCCAAGGGTGAAAGTAATAGACCCTCCTTAACCTTATATAGAAGACACATGCACAGAACTGTTACTCTGTACTATGTTACCATATTCCTCTACCAGTCCTACAATCGTGGTATCTCTCTATATTTGCCCAACTCTCACCTTAATAGCTACCCAAGGGTGAAAGTAATAGACCCCTCCTTATCCTTATATAGAAGACACATGCACAGGACTGCTATTCTGTACTATGTTACCATATTCCTCTACCAGTCCTACAATCGTGGTATCTCTCTATATTTGCCAAACTCTCACCTTAATAGCTACCCAAGAGTTAAAGTAATAGACCCCTCCTTAACCTTATATAGAAGACACATGCACAGGACTGTTACTCTGTACTATGTTACCATATTCCTCTACCAGTCCTACAATCGTGGTATCTCTCTATATTTGCCAAACTCTCACCTTAATAGCTACCCAAGAGTTAAAGTAATAGACCCCTCCTTAACCTTATATAGAGGACATATGCACAAGGCTGCTACTCTGTAAAGTGTAGCAATGTTTCTTTTCCACTCCTACGACCGAAGTGTCTCTCTATATTTGCCAAACTTTCACGTTTAAGGCTACCCGAGATTGAAATTAATAGACCCCTCCTTAACCTTATATAGAGGACACATGATCAGGGATGATACTATGTACCATGGTGCCACGTTCCACTACCAGTCCTACAATCGTGGTGTGTCTCTCTATTTGGCAAATTCTCAACTTTATGGGTAAATAAGAGTGAAAGTAATAGACCCCTCCATAACCTTATATAGAGGACACATGATCAGGGATGATACTATGTACCATGGTGCCACGTTCCACTACCAGACCTACAATCGTGGTGTGTCTCTCTATTTGGCAAATTCTCAACTTTATGGAGGCCCAAGAATGAACTAATAGACCACTTTTTAACCTTATATAAACGACACATGATCATTGATGCTACTCTGTACCTGTTGCCATGTTCCACTACCAGACCTACAATCCTGGTGTCACTCTCTCTATTTGGCAAGCTCTCATCTTTATGGGTAAATAAGAGTGAAAGTAATAGACCCCTCCATAACCTTATATAGAGGACACATGATCAGGGATGATACTATGTGCCATGGTGCCACGTTCCACTACCAGTCCTACAATCGTGGTGGGTCTCTCTATTTGGCAAATTCTCAACTTTATGGAGGCCCAAAAATGAACTAATAGACCACTTTTTAACCTTATATAAACGACACATGATCATTGATGCTACTCTGTACCATGTTGCCATGTTATTCTACCAGCCCTACAATCGTGGTGTCTCAATATTTGCCAAACTCTCACCTTTATGGGTAAATAAGAGTGAAAGTAATAGACCCCTCCATAACCTTATATAGAGGACACATGATCAGGAATGATACTCTGTACCTGTTGCCATGTTCCACTACCAGACCTACAATCGTGGTGTCTCTCTCTCTATTTGCCAAACTCTCACCTTTATGGGTAAATAAGAGTGAAAGTAATAGACCCCTCCATAACCTTATATAGAGGACACATGATCAGGAATGATACTCTGTACCTGTTGCCATGTTCCACTACCAAACCTACAATCGTGGTGTCTCTCTCTCTATTTGGCAAGCTCTCACCTTTATGGGTAAATAAGAGTGAAAGTAATAGACCCCTCCATAACCTTATATAGAGGACACATGATCAGGAATGATACTCTGTACCTGTTGCCATGTTCCACTACCAGACCTACAATCGTGGTGTCTCTCTCTCTATTTGCCAAACTCTCACCTTTATGGGTAAATAAGAGTGAAAGTAATAGACCCCTCCATAACCTTATATAGAGGACACATGATCAGGAATGATACTCTGTACCTGTTGCCATGTTCCACTACCAGACCTACAATCGTGGTGTCTCTCTCTCTATTTGCCAAACTCTCACCTTTATGGGTAAATAAGAGTGAAAGTAATAGACCCCTCCATAACCTTATATAGAGGACACATGATCAGGGATGATACTATGTACCATGGTGCCACGTTCCACTACCAGTCCTACAATCGTGGTGTGTCTTTCTATTTGGCAAATTCTCAACTTTATGGGTAAATAAGAGTGAAAGTAATAGACCCCTCCATAACCTTATATAGAGGACACATGATCAGGGATGATACTATGTACCATGGTGCCACGTTCCACTACCAGACCTACAATCGTGGTGTGTCTCTCTATTTGGCAAATTCTCAACTTTATGGAGGCCCAAGAATGAACTAATAGACCACTTTTTAACCTTATATAAACGACACATGATCATTGATGCTACTCTGTACCTGTTGCCATGTTCCACTACCAGACCTACAATCCTGGTGTCTCTCTCTCTATTTGGCAAGCTCTCATCTTTATGGGTAAATAAGAGTGAAAGTAATAGACCCCTCCATAACCTTATATAGAGGACACATGATCAGGGATGATACTATGTGCCATGGTGCCACGTTCCACTACCAGTCCTACAATCGTGGTGTGTCTCTCTATTTGGCAAATTCTCAACTTTATGGAGGCCCAAAAATGAACTAATAGACCACTTTTTAACCTTATATAAACGACACATGATCATTGATGCTACTCTGTACCATGTTGCCATGTTATTCTACCAGCCCTACAATCGTGGTGTCTCAATATTTGCCAAACTCTCACCTTTATGGGTAAATAAGAGTGAAAGTAATAGACCCCTCCATAACCTTATATAGAGGACACATGATCAGGAATGATACTCTGTACCTGTTGCCATGTTCCACTACCAGACCTACAATCGTGGTGTCTCTCTCTCTATTTGCCAAACTCTCACCTTTATGGGTAAATAAGAGTGAAAGTAATAGACCCCTCCATAACCTTATATAGAGGACACATGATCAGGAATGATACTCTGTACCTGTTGCCATGTTCCACTACCAAACCTACAATCGTGGTGTCTCTCTCTCTATTTGGCAAGCTCTCACCTTTATGGGTAAATAAGAGTGAAAGTAATAGACCCCTCCATAACCTTATATAGAGGACACATGATCAGGAATGATACTCTGTACCTGTTGCCATGTTCCACTACCAGACCTACAATCGTGGTGTCTCTCTCTCTATTTGCCAAACTCTCACCTTTATGGGTAAATAAGAGTGAAAGTAATAGACCCCTCCATAACCTTATATAGAGGACACATGATCACGAATGATACTCTGTACCTGTTGCCATGTTCCACTACCAGACCTACAATCGTGGTGTCTCTCTCTCTATTTGCCAAACTCTCACCTTTATGGGTAAATAAGAGTGAAAGTAATAGACCCCTCCATAACCTTATATAGAGGACACATGATCAGGGATGATACTATGTACCATGGTGCCACGTTCCTCTACCAGCCCTACAATCGTGGTGTCTCAATATTTGCCAAACTCTCACCTTTATGGGTAAATAAGAGTGAAAGTAATAGACCCCTCCATAACCTTATATAGAAGACACATGCACAGGACTGCTATTCTGTACTATGTTACCATATTCCTCTACCAGTCCTACAATCGTGGTATCTCTCTATATTTGCCAAACTCTCACCTTAATAGCTACCCAAGTGTTAAAGTAATAGACCCCTCCTTAACCTTATATAGAAGACACATGCACAGGACTGTTACTCTGTACTATGTTACCATATTCCTCTACCAGTCCTACAATCGTGGTATCTCTCTATATTTGCCAAACTCTCACCTTAATAGCTACCCAAGAGTTAAAGTAATAGACCCCTCCTAAACCTTATATAGAGGACATATGCACAAGGCTGCTACTCTGTAAAGTGTAGCAATGTTTCTTTTCCACTCCTACGACCGAAGTGTATCTCTATATTTGCCAAACTTTCAAGTTTAAGAGAACCCGAGATTGAAATTAATAGACCCCTCCTTAACCTTATATAGAGGACACATGATCAGGGATGATACTATGTACCATGGTGCCACGTTCCACTACCAGTCCTACAATCGTGGTGTGTCTCTCTATTTGGCAAATTCTCAACTTTATGGGTAAATAAGAGTGAAAGTAATAGACACCTCCATAACCCTGTATAGAGGACACATGATCAGGGATGATACTATGTACCATGGTGCCACGTTCCACTACCAGCCCTACAATCGTGGTGTCTCAATATTTGCCAAACTCTCACCTTTATGGGTAAATAAGAGTGAAAGTAATAGACCACTTTTTAACCTTATATAAACGACACATGATCATTGATGCTACTCTGTACCATGTTGCCATGTTATTCTACCAGCCCTACAATCGTGGTGTGTCTCTCTATTTGGCAAATTCTCAACTTTATGGAGGCCCAAGAATGAACTAATAGACCACTTTTTAACCTTATATAAACGACACATGATCATTGATGCTACTCTGTACCATGTTGCCATGTTATTCTACCAGCCCTACAATCGTGGTGTGTCTCTCTCTATTTGGCAAATTCTCAACTTTATGGAGGCCCAAGAATGAACTAATAGACCACTTTTTAACCTTATATAAACGACACATGATCATTGATGCTACTCTGTACCATGGTGCCACGTTCCACTACCAGCCCTACAATCGTGGTGTCTCAATATTTGCCAAACTCTCACCTTTATGGGTAAATAAGAGTGAAAGTAATAGACCCCTCCATAACCTTATATAGAGGACACATGATCAGGGATGATACTATGTACCATGGTGCCACGTTCCACTACCAGCCCTACAATCGTGGTGTGTCTCTCTATTTGGCAAATTCTCAACTTTATGGAGGCCCAAGAATGAACTAATAGACCACTTTTTAACCTTATATAAACGACACATGATCATTGATGCTACTCTGTACCATGTTGCCATGTTATTCTACCAGCCCTACAATCGTGGTGTGTCTCTCTATTTGGCAAATTCTCAACTTTATGGAGGCCCAAGAATGAACTAATAGACCACTTTTTAACCTTATATAAACGACACGATCATTGATGCTACTCTGTACCATGTTGCCATGTTATTCTACCAGCCCTACAATCGTGGTGTCTCAATATTTGCCAAACTCTCACCTTTATGGGTAAATAAGAGTGAAAGTAATAGACCCCTCCATAACCTTATATAGAGGACACATGATCAGGAATGATACTATGTACCATGTTGCCTTGTTATTCTACCAGACCTACAATCGTGGTGTCTCTCTCTATTTGGCAAACTCTCAATTTTATGGGTAAATAAGAGTGAAAGTAATAGACCCCGCCATAACCTTATATAGAGGACACATGATCAGGGATGATACTATGTACCATGTTGCCTTGTTATTCTACCAGCCCTACAATCGTGGTGTCTCAATATTTGCCAAACTCTCACCTTTATGGGTAAATAAGTGTGAAAGTAATAGACCCCTCCATAACCTTATATATAGGACACATGATCAGGAATGATACTATGTACCATGTTGCCTTGTTATTCTACCAGACCTACAATCGTGGTGTCTCTCTCTATTTGGCAAACTCTCAACTTTATGGGTAAATAAGAGTGAAAGTAATAGACCCCGCCATAACCTTATATAGAGGACACATGATCAGGGATGATACTATGTACCATGTTGCCTTATTATTCTACCAGTCCTACAATCGTGGTGTCTCAATATTTGCCAAACTCTCACCTTTATGGGTAAATAAGAGTGAAAGTAATAGACCCCTCCATAACCTTATATAGAGGACACATGTTCAGGAATGATACTATGTACCATGTTGCCTTGTTATTCTACCAGACCTACAATCGTGGTGTCTCTCTCTATTTGGCAAACTCTCAACTTTATGGGTAAATAAGAGTGAAAGTAATAGACCCCTCCATAACCTTATATAGAGGACACATGATCAGGGATGATACTATGTACCATGTTGCCTTGTTATTCTACCAGCCCTACAATCGTGGTGTCTCAATATTTGGCAAACTCTCAACCTTATGGGTAAATAAGAGTGAAAGTAATAGACCCCTCCATAACCTTATATAGAGGACACATGATCATTGATGCTACTCTGTACCATGTTGCCATGTTATTCTACCAGCCCTACAATCGTGGTGTCTCAATATTTGCCAAACTCTCACCTTTATGGGTAAATAAGAGTGAAAGTAATAGACCCCTCCATAACCTTATATAGAGGACACATGATCAGGGATGATACTATGTACCATGTTGCCTTGTTATTCTACCAGCCCTACAATCGTGGTGTCTCTCAATATTTGCCAAACTCTCACCTTTATGGGTAAATAAGAGTGAAAGTAATAGACCCCTCCATAACCTTATATAGAGGACACATGATCAGGAATGATACTCTGTACCTGTTGCCATGTTCCACTACCAGACCTACAATCGTGGTGTCTCTCTCTCTATTTGGCAAGCTCTCACCTTTATGGGTAAATAAGAGTGAAAGTAATAGACCCCTCCATAACCTTATATAGAGGACACATGATTAGGAATGATACTCTGTACCATGGTGCCACGTTCCACTACCAGACCTACAATCGTGGTGTCTCTCTCTCTATTTGGCAAGCTCTCACCTTTATGGGTAAATAAGAGTGAAAGTAATAGACCCCTCCATAACCATATATAGAGGACACATGATCAGGAATGATACTCTGTAACATGGTGCCATGTTCCACTACCAGACCTACAATCGTGGTGTCTCTCTCTCTATTTGGCAAGCTCTCACCTTTATGGGTAAATAAGAGTGAAAGTAATAGACCCCTCCATAACCTTATATAGAGGACACATGATCAGGAATGATACTCTGTACCATGGTGCCACGTTCCACTACCAGACCTACAATCGTGGTGTCTCTCTCGCTATTTGGCAAGCTCTCACCTTTATGGGTAAATAAGAGTGAAAGTAATAGACCCCTCCATAACCTTATATAGAGGACACATGATCAGGAATGATACTCTGTACCTGTTGCCATGTTCCACTACCAGACCTACAATCGTGGTGTCTCTCTCTCTATTTGGCAAGCTCTCACCTTTATGGGTAAATAAGAGTGAAAGTAATAGACCCCTCCATAACCTTATATAGAGGACACATGATCAGGAATGATACTCTGTACCTGTTGCCATGTTCCACTACCAGACCTACAATCGTGGTGTCTCTCTCTCTATTTGCCAAACTCTCACCTTTATGGGTAAATAAGAGTGAAAGTAATAGACCCCTCCATAACCTTATATAGAGGACACATGATCAGGGATGATACTATGTGCCATGGTGCCACGTTCCACTACCAGTCCTACAATCGTGGTGTGTCTCTCTATTTGGCAAATTCTCAACTTTATGGAGGCCCAAAAATGAACTAATAGACCACTTTTTAACCTTATATAAACGACACATGATCATTGATGCTACTCTGTACCATGTTGCCATGTTATTCTACCAGCCCTACAATCGTGGTGTCTCAATATTTGCCAAACTCTCACCTTTATGGGTAAATAAGAGTGAAAGTAATAGACCCCTCCATAACCTTATATAGAGGACACATGATCAGGAATGATACTCTGTACCTGTTGCCATGTTCCACTACCAGCCCTACAATCGTGGTGTCTCTCTCTCTATTTGCCAAACTCTCACCTTTATGGGTAAATAAGAGTGAAAGTAATAGACCCCTCCATAACCTTATATAGAGGACACATGATCAGGGATGATACTATGTACCATGTTGCCTTGTTATTCTACCAGCCCTACAATCGTGGTGTCTCTCAATATTTGCCAAACTCTCACCTTTATGGGTAAATAAGAGTGAAAGTAATAGACCCCTCCATAACCTTATATAGAGGACACATGATCAGGAATGATACTCTGTACCTGTTGCCATGTTCCACTACCAGACCTACAATCGTGGTGTCTCTCTCTCTATTTGGCAAGCTCTCACCTTTATGGGTAAATAAGAGTGAAAGTAATAGACCCCTCCATAACCTTATATAGAGGACACATGATCAGGAATGATACTCTGTACCATGGTGCCACGTTCCACTACCAGACCTACAATCGTGGTGTCTCTCTCTCTATTTGGCAAGCTCTCACCTTTATGGGTAAATAAGAGTGAAAGTAATAGACCCCTCCATAACCATATATAGAGGACACATGATCAGGAATGATACTCTGTAACATGGTGCCATGTTCCACTACCAGACCTACAATCGTGGTGTCTCTCTCTCTATTTGGCAAGCTCTCACCTTTATGGGTAAATAAGAGTGAAAGTAATAGACCCCTCCATAACCTTATATAGAGGACACATGATCAGGAATGATACTCTGTACCATGGTGCCACGTTCCACTACCAGACCTACAATCGTGGTGTCTCTCTCGCTATTTGGCAAGCTCTCACCTTTATGGGTAAATAAGAGTGAAAGTAATAGACCCCTCCATAACCTTATATAGAGGACACATGATCAGGAATGATACTCTGTACCTGTTGCCATGTTCCACTACCAGACCTACAATCGTGGTGTCTCTCTCTCTATTTGGCAAGCTCTCACCTTTATGGGTAAATAAGAGTGAAAGTAATAGACCCCTCCATAACCTTATATAGAGGACACATGATCAGGAATGATACTCTGTACCTGTTGCCATGTTCCACTACCAGACCTACAATCGTGGTGTCTCTCTCTCTATTTGCCAAACTCTCACCTTTATGGGTAAATAAGAGTGAAAGTAATAGACCCCTCCATAACCTTATATAGAGGACACATGATCAGGGATGATACTATGTGCCATGGTGCCACGTTCCACTACCAGTCCTACAATCGTGGTGTGTCTCTCTATTTGGCAAATTCTCAACTTTATGGAGGCCCAAAAATGAACTAATAGACCACTTTTTAACCTTATATAAACGACACATGATCATTGATGCTACTCTGTACCATGTTGCCATGTTATTCTACCAGCCCTACAATCGTGGTGTCTCAATATTTGCCAAACTCTCACCTTTATGGGTAAATAAGAGTGAAAGTAATAGACCCCTCCATAACCTTATATAGAGGACACATGATCAGGAATGATACTCTGTACCTGTTGCCATGTTCCACTACCAGCCCTACAATCGTGGTGTCTCTCTCTCTATTTGCCAAACTCTCACCTTTATGGGTAAATAAGAGTGAAAGTAATAGACCCCTCCATAACCTTATATAGAGGACACATGATCAGGAATGATACTCTGTACCTGTTGCCATGTTCCACTACCAGACCTACAATCGTGGTGTCTCTCTCTCTATTTGCCAAACTCTCACCTTTATGGGTAAATAAGAGTGAAAGTAATAGACCCCTCCATAACCTTATATAGAGGACACATGATCAGGAATGATACTCTGTACCTGTTGCCATGTTCCACTACCAGACCTACAATCATGGTGTCTCTCTCTCTATTTGGCAAGCTCTCACCTTTATGGGTAAATAAGAGTGAAAGTAATAGACCCCTCCATAACCTTATATAGAGGACACATGATCAGGAATGATACTCTGTACCTGTTGCCATGTTCCACTACCAGACCTACAATCGTGGTGTCTCTCTCTCTATTTGGCAAGCTCTCACCTTTATGGGTAAATAAGAGTGAAAGTAATAGACCCCTCCATAACCTTATATAGAGGACACATGATCAGGAATGATACTCTGTACCTGTTGCCATGTTCCACTACCAGACCTACAATCGTGGTGTCTCTCTCTCTATTTGGCAAGCTCTCACCTTTATGGGTAAATAGGAGTGAAAGTAATAGACCCCTCCATAACCTTATATAGAGGACACATGATCAGGGATGATACTCTGTACCTGTTGCCATGTTCCACTACCAGACCTACAATCGTGGTGTCTCTCTCTCTATTTGGCAAGCTCTCACCTTTATGGGTACATAAGAGTGAAAGTAATAGACCCCTCCATAACCTTATATAGAGGACACATGATCAGGGATGATACTCTGTACCTGTTGCCATGTTCCACTACCAGACCTACAATCGTGGTGTCTCTCTCTCTATTTGGCAAGCTCTCACCTTTATGGGTAAATAAGAGTGAAAGTAATAGACCCCTCCATAACCTTATATAGAGGACACATGATCAGGGATGATACTATGTACCATGGTGCCACGTTCCACTACCAGACCTACAATCGTGGTGTCTCTCTCTCTATTTGGCAAGCTCTCACCTTTATGGGCAAATAAGAGTGAAAGTAATAGACCCCTCCATAACCTTATATAGAGGACACATGATCAGGGATGATACTATGTACCATGGTGCCACGTTCCACTACCGGACCTACAATCGTGGTGTCTCTCTCTCTATTTGGCAAGCTCTCACCTTTATGGGTAAATAAGAGTGAAAGTAATAGACCCCTCCATAACCTTATATAGAGGACACATGATCAGGGATGATACTATGTACCATGGTGCCACGTTCCACTACCAGACCTACAATCGTGGTGTCTCTCTCTCTATTTGGCAAGCTCTCACCTTTATGGGTAAATAAGAGTGAAAGTAATAGACCCCTCCATAACCTTATATAGAGGACACATGATCAGGAATGATACTCTGTACCTGTTGCCACGTTCCACTACCAGATCTACAATCGTGGTGTGTCTCTATTTGGCAAACTCTCAACTTTATGGGTGCCCAAGAATGAAATTAATAGACTCCTCCTTAACACTATATAGAGAATACCATGCACAGCGATACTACTCTGTAGCATGTGGCCATGCTCCTCTACTAGTCCTACAATCGTGGTGTCTCTCTATATTTGCCAAAATCTCAGCTATATAGTTACCTATGAGTGAAACTAATAGACCGCTCCTTAACCTTATTTAGAGGACACATGATCAGGGATGCTACTATGGAACCATGTTGCCATGTTCCTCTACAAGTCCTACAATCGTTGTGTCTCTCTATATTAGCCAAAATATCAACTTTATAGATACCAAAGAAGGAAACTGATAGACCGCTCCTTAACCTTATATAGAGGACACATAATCAGGGATGATACTCTTTACCATGTTGCCATGTTCCTCTACAAGTCCTACAATCGTAGTGTCTCTCTATATTTGCCAAAATATCAACTTTATAGATACCAAAGAAGAAAACTGATAGACCGATCCTTAACCTTATATAGAGGACACATAATCAGGGATGATACTCTTTACCATGTTGCCATGTTCCTCTACAAGTCCTACAATCGTAGTGTCTCTCTATATTTGCCAAAATCTCACCTTTATAGCTCCCCAAGAGTGAAACTAATAAACCCCCCTTAACCTTAGACATGATCAGGGATGCTACTCCGTACCATGTTGACATGTTCCTCTTCCAGTCCTACAATCGTGGATTCTCTCTCTATTTGCCAAACGCTCACCTTTATTGCTAACCAAGTGTGAAACTATTAGACCCTTCCATTACCATATTTAGAGGACACATACACAAGACTGCTACTCTGTACAATGTTGCCATTTTACTCTACCAGTCCTACAATAGTGGCGTCTCTCTATATTAGCCAAACTCTCAGGTTTATAGCTACCCAAAAAATGAAACTAATAGACTCCTCCTTAACCCTATATAGAAGACACATGCACAGGGCTGCTACTCTGTACCATGTTGCCATGTTCTTCTACCAGTCCTACAATCGTGTTGTCTCTCTATATTTGAAAAAATCCTAAATTTATAGGTGTGTATCTCTCTACTTGGCAAACTATCACCTTTATGGGTGTCCAAGAATGAAACTAATAGACCCCTCCCTAACACTATATAGAGGATACCATGCAATGGGATGCTACTCTGTACCATGTTGCTATGGTCCTATACCTGTTCTACAATCGTGGTGTATCTCTCTACTTGGCAAACTATCACCTTTATAGGTGTCCAAGAATGAAACTAAAAGACCCCTCCTTAACACTATATAGAGGATACCATGCAATGGCATGCTACTCTGTACCATGTTGCTATGGTCCTCTACCTGTTCTACAATCGTGGTGTATCTCTCTACTTGGCAAACTATCACCTTTATGGGTGCCCAAGAATGAAACTAATAGACCCCTCCTTAACACTATATAGAGGATACCATGCAATGGGATGCTACTCTGTACCATATTGCTATGGTCCTCTACCTGTTCTACAATCGTGCTGTATCTCTCTACTTGGCAAACTATCACCTTTATAGGTGTCCAAGAATGAAACTAAAAGACCCCTCCTTAACACTATATAGAGGATACCATGCAATGGGATGCTACTCTGTACCATGTTGCTATGGTCCTCTACCTGTTCTACAATCGTGGTGTATCTCTCTACTTGGCAAACTATCACCTTTATGGGTGTCCAAGAATGAAACTAATAGACCCCTCCTTAACACTATATAGAGGATAACATGCAATGGGATGCTACTCTGTACCATGTTGCTATGGTCCTCTACCTGTTCTACAATCGTGGTGTATCTCTCTACTTGGCAAACTATCACCTTTATAGGTGTCCAAGAATGAAACTAATAGGCCCCTCCTTAACACTATATAGAGGATACCATGCAATGGGATGCTACTCTGTACCATGTTGCTATGGTCCTCTACCTGTTCTACAATCGTGGTGTATCTCTCTACTTGGCAAACTATCACCTTTATGGGTGTCCAAGAATGAAACTAATAGACCCGCCCCTAACACTATATAGAGGATACCATGCAATGGGATGCTACTCTGTACCATGTTGCTATGGTCCTATACCTGTTCTACAATCGTGGTGTATCTCTCTACTTGGCAAACTATCACCTTTATAGGTGTCCAAGAATGAAACTAAAAGACCCCTCCTTAACACTATATAGAGGATACCATGCAATGGCATGCTACTCTGTACCATGTTGCTATGGTCCTCTACCTGTTCTACAATCGTGGTGTATCTCTCTACTTGGCAAACTATCACCTTTATGGGTGCCCAAGAATGAAACTAATAGACCCCTCCTTAACACTATATAGAGGATACCATGCAATGGGATGCTACTCTGTACCATATTGCTATGGTCCTCTACCTGTTCTACAATCGTGCTGTATCTCTCTACTTGGCAAACTATCACCTTTATAGGTGTCCAAAAATGAAACTAAAAGAACCCTCCTTAACACTATATAGAGGATACCATGCAATGGGATGCTACTCTGTACCCTGTTGCTATGGTCTTCTACCTGTTCTACAATCGTGGTGTTTCTCTCTACTTGGCAAACTATCACCTTTATAGGTGTCCAAGAATGAAACTAAAAGACCCCTCCTTAACACTATATAGAGGATACCATGCAATGGGATGCTACTCTGTACCATGTTGCTATGGTCCTCTACCTGTTCTACAATCGTGGTGTATCTCTCTACTTGGCAAACTATCACCTTTATAAGTGTCCAAGAATGAAACTAAAAGACCCCTCCTTAACACTATATAGAGGATACCATGCAATGGGATGCTACTCTGTACCATATTGCTATGGTCCTCTACCTGTTCTACAATCGTTGTGTATCTCTCTACTTGGCAAACTATCACCTTTATAGGTGTCCAAGAATGAAACTAAAAGACCCCTCCTTAACACTATATAGAGGATACCATGCAATGGGATGCTACTCTGTACCCTGTAGCTATGGTCCTCTACCTGTTCTACAATCGTGGTGTATCTCTCTACTTGGCAACTATCACCTTTATAGGTGTCCAAGAATGAAACTAAAAGAGCCCCCCCTTAACACTATATAGAGGATACCATACAATGGGATGCTACTCTGTACCCTGTTGCTATGGTCCTCTACCTGTTCTACAATCGTGGTGTTTCTCTATACTTGGCAAACTATCACCTTTATAGGTGTCCAAGAATGAAACTAAAAGACCCCTCCTTAACACTATATAGAGGATACCATGCAATGGGATGCTAGTCTGTACCCTGTTGCTATGGTCCTCTACCTGTTCTACAATCGTGGTGTTTCTCTCTACTTGGCAAACTATCACCTTTATAGGTGTCCAAGAATGAAACTAAAAGACCCCTCCTTAACACTATATAGAGGATAACATGCAATGGGATGCTACTCTGTACCATGTTGCTATGGTCCTCTACCTGTTCTACAATCGTGGTGTATCTCTCTACTTGGCAAACTATCACCTTTATGGGTGTCCAAGAATGAAACTAAAAGACCCCCCCTTAACACTATATAGAGGATACCATACAATGGGATGCTACTCTGTACCCTGTTGCTATGGTCCTCTACCTGTTCTACAATCGTGGTGTTTCTCTATACTTGGCAAACTATCACCTTTATAGGTGTCCAAGAATGAAACTAAAAGACCCCTCCTTAACACTATATAGAGGATACCATGCAATGGGATGCTACTCTGTACCCTGTTGCTATGGTCCTCTACCTGTCTTAAATCATGGTGTATCTCTCTACTTGGCAAACTATCACCTTTATAGGTGTCCAAGAATGAGACTAATAGGCCCCTCCTTAACACTATATAGAGGATACCATGCAATGGGATGCTACTCTGTACCATGTTGCTATGGTCCTCTACCTGTTCTACAATCGTGGTGTATCTCTCTACTTGACAAACTATCACCTTTATAGGTGTCCAAGAATGAAACTAAAAGACCCCTCCTTAACACTATATAGAGGATACCATGCAATGGGATGCTACTCTGTACCATATTGCTATGGTCCTCTACCTGTTCCACAATCGTGGTGTATCTCTCTACTTGGCAAACTATCACCTTTATAGGTGTCCAAGAATGAAACTAAAAGACCCCTCCTTAACACTATATAGAGGATACCATGCAATGGGATGCTACTCTGTACCATATTGCTATGGTCCTCTACCTGTTCTACAATCGTGGTGTATCTCTCTACTTGGCAAACTATCACCTTTATAGGTGTCCAAGAATGAAACTAAAAAACCCCTCCTTAACACTATATAGAGGATACCACGCATAGGGCTGTTACTCTGTACCATGTTGCCATGTTCCTCTACCTGTCTTACAATCGTGCAGTCTTTCTCTACTTGCCACACTCTCACCTTTATGGGGGCCCAACACATAAATTAATAGACCCCACCTTAAGCTCATATAAAGGACACATGATCAGGACTGCTACTCTGTACCCTGTTGCTATGGTCCACTACCTGTTCTACAATCGTGGTGTTTCTCTCTACTTGGCAAACTATCACCTTTATAGGTGTCCAAGAATGAAACTAAAAGACCCCTCCTTAACACTATATAGAGGATAACATGCAATGGGATGCTACTCTGTACCATGTTGCTATGGTCCTCTACCTGTTCTACAATCGTGGTGTATCTCTCTACTTGGCAAACTATCACCTTTATAGGTGTCCAAGAATGAAACTAAAAGACCCCTCCTTAACACTATATAGAGGATACCATGCAATGGGATGCTACTCTGTACCCTGTAGCTATGGTCCTTTACCTGTTCTACAATCGTGGTGTTTCTCTCTATTTGGCAAACTATCACCTTTAAAGGTGTCCAAGAATGAAACTAAAAGACCCCTCCTTAACAATATATGGAGGATACCATGCAATGGGATGCTACTCTGTACCATATTGCTATGGTCCTCTACCTGTTCTACAATCGTGGTGTATCTCTCTACTTGGCAAACTATCACCTTTATAGGTGTCCAAGAATGAAACTAAAAGACCCCTCCTTAACACTATATAGAGGATACCATGCAATGGGTGCTACTCTGTACCATGTTTCTATGGTCTTCTACCTGTTCTACAATCGTGGTGTATCTCTCTACTTGGCAAACTATCACCTTTATAGGTGTCCAAGAATGAAACTAAAAGACCCCTCCTTAACACTATATAGAGGATACCATGCAATGGGATGCTACTCTGTACCATATTGCTATGGTCCTCTACCTGTTCTACAATCGTGGTGTATCTCTCTACTTGGCAAACTATCACCTTTATAGGTGTCCAAGAATGAAACTAATAGACCCCTCCTTAACACTATATAGAGGATACCATGCAATGGGATGCTACTCTGTACCCTGTTGCTATGGTCCTCTACCTGTTCTACAATCGTGCTGTATCTCTCTACTTGGCAAACTATCACCTTTATAGGTGTCCAAGAATGAAACTAAAAGACCCCTCCTTAACACTATATAGAGGATACCATGCAATGGGATGCTACTCTGTACCATGTTGCTATGGTCCTCTACCTGTTCTACAATCGTGCTGTATCTCTCTACTTGGCAAACTATCACCTTTATGGGTGTCCAAGAATGAAATTAATAGACCCCTCCTTAACACTATATAGAGGATACCATGCAATGGGATGCTATTCTGTACCATGTTGCTATGGTCCTCTACCTGTTCTACAATCGTGGTGTATCTCTCTACTTGGCAAACTATCACCTTTATAGGTGTCCAAGAATGAAACTAAAAGACCCCTCCTTAACACTATATAGAGGATACCATGCAATGGGATGCTACTCTGTACCATGTTGCTATGGTCCTCTACCTGTTCTACAATCGTGGTGTATCTCTCTACTTGGCAAACTATCACCTTTATAGGTGTCCAAGAATGAAACTAAAAGACCCCTCCTTAACACTATATAGAGGATACCATGCAATGGGATGCTACTCTGTACCATATTGCTATGGTTCTCTACCTGTTCTACAATCGTGGTGTATCTCTCTACTTGGCAAACTATCACCTTTATAGGTGTCCAAGAATGAAACTAATAGACCCCTCCTTAACACTATATAGAGGATACCATGCAATGGGATGCTACTCTGTACCATGTTGCTATGGTCCTCTACCTGTTCTACAATCGTGGTGTATCTCTCTACTTGGCAAACTATCACCTTTATGGGTGTCCAAGAATGAAACTAATAGACCCCTCCTTAACACTATATAGAGGATAACATGCAATGGGATGCTACTCTGTACCATGTTGCTATGGTCCTCTACCTGTTCTACAATCGTGGTGTATCTCTCTACTTGGCAAACTATCACCTTTATAGGTGTCCAAGAATGAAACTAATAGGCCCCTCCTTAACACTATATAGAGGATACCATGCAATGGGATGCTACTCTGTACCATTTTGCTATGGTCCTCTACCTGTTCTACAATCGTGGTGTATCTCTCTACTTGGCAAACTATCACCTTTATGGGTGTCCAAGAATGAAACTAATAGACCCGCCCCTAACACTATATAGAGGATACCATGCAATGGGATGCTACTCTGTACCATGTTGCTATGGTCCTATACCTGTTCTACAATCGTGGTGTATCTCTCTACTTGGCAAACTATCACCTTTATAGGTGTCCAAGAATGAAACTAAAAGACCCCTCCTTAACACTATATAGAGGATACCATGCAATGGCATGCTACTCTGTACCATGTTGCTATGGTCCTCTACCTGTTCTACAATCGTGGTGTATCTCTCTACTTGGCAAACTATCACCTTTATGGGTGCCCAAGAATGAAACTAATAGACCCCTCCTTAACACTATATAGAGGATACCATGCAATGGGATGCTACTCTGTACCATATTGCTATGGTCCTCTACCTGTTCTACAATCGTGCTGTATCTCTCTACTTGGCAAACTATCACCTTTATAGGTGTCCAAAAATGAAACTAAAAGACCCCTCCTTAACACTATATAGAGGATACCATGCAATGGGATGCTACTCTGTACCCTGTTGCTATGGTCTTCTACCTGTTCTACAATCGTGGTGTTTCTCTCTACTTGGCAAACTATCACCTTTATAGGTGTCCAAGAATGAAACTAATAGACCCCTCCTTAACACTATATAGAGGATACCATGCAATGGGATGCTACTCTGTACCATGTTGCTATGGTCCTCTACTTGTTCTACAATCGTGGTGTATCTCTCTACTTGGCAAACTATCACCTTTATAAGTGTCCAAGAATGAAACTAAAAGACCCCTCCTTAACACTATATAGAGGATACCATGCAATGGGATGCTACTCTGTACCATATTGCTATGGTCCTCTACCTGTTCTACAATCGTTGTGTATCTCTCTACTTGGCAAACTATCACCTTTATAGGTGTCCAAGAATGAAACTAAAAGACCCCTCCTTAACACTATATAGAGGATACCATGCAATGGGATGCTACTCTGTACCCTGTAGCTATGGTCCTCTACCTGTTCTACAATCGTGGTGTATCTCTCTACTTGGCAAACTATCACCTTTATAGGTGTCCAAGAATGAAACTAAAAGAGCCCCCCCTTAACACTATATAGAGGATACCATACAATGGGATGCTACTCTGTACCCTGTTGCTATGGTCCTCTACCTGTTCTACAATCGTGGTGTTTCTCTATACTTGGCAAACTATCACCTTTATAGGTGTCCAAGAATGAAACTAAAAGACCCCTCCTTAACACTATATAGAGGATACCATGCAATGGGATGCTAGTCTGTACCCTGTTGCTATGGTCCTCTACCTGTTCTACAATCGTGGTGTTTCTCTCTACTTGGCAAACTATCACCTTTATAGGTGTCCAAGAATGAAACTAAAAGACCCCTCCTTAACACTATATAGAGGATAACATGCAATGGGATGCTACTCTGTACCATGTTGCTATGGTCCTCTACCTGTTCTACAATCGTGGTGTATCTCTCTACTTGGCAAACTATCACCTTTATAGGTGTCCAAGAATGAAACTAAAAGACCCCCCCTTAACACTATATAGAGGATACCATACAATGGGATGCTACTCTGTACCCTGTTGCTATGGTCCTCTACCTGTTCTACAATCGTGGTGTTTCTCTATACTTGGCAAACTATCACCTTTATAGGTGTCCAAGAATGAAACTAAAAGACCCCTCCTTAACACTATATAGAGGATACCATGCAATGGGATGCTACTCTGTACCCTGTTGCTATGGTCCTCTACCTGTCTTAAATCATGGTGTATCTCTCTACTTGGCAAACTATCACCTTTATAGGTGTCCAAGAATGAGACTAATAGGCCCCTCCTTAACACTATATAGAGGATACCATGCAATGGGATGCTACTCTGTACCATGTTGCTATGGTCCTCTACCTGTTCTACAATCGTGGTGTATCTCTCTACTTGACAAACTATCACCTTTATAGGTGTCCAAGAATGAAACTAAAAGACCCCTCCTTAACACTATATAGAGGATACCATGCAATGGGATGCTACTCTGTACCATATTGCTATGGTCCTCTACCTGTTCCACAATCGTGGTGTATCTCTCTACTTGGCAAACTATCACCTTTATAGGTGTCCAAGAATGAAACTTAAAGACCCCTCCTTAACACTATATAGAGGATACCATGCAATGGGATGCTACTCTGTACCCTGTTGCTATGGTCCTCTACCTGTTCTACAATCGTGGTGTATCTCTCTACTTGGCAAACTATCACCTTTATGGGTGCCCAAGAATGAAACTAAAAGACCCCTCCTTAACACTATATAGAGGATACCATGCAATGGGATGCTACTCTGTACCCTGTTGCTATGGTCCTCTGCCTGTTCTACAATCGTGGTGTATCTCTCTACTTGGCAAACTATCACCTTTATAGGTGTCCAAGAATGAAACTAATAGGCCCCTCCTTAACACTGTATAGAGGATACCATGCAATGGGATGGTACTCTGTACCATGTTGCTATGGTCCTCTACCTGTTCTACAATCGTGCTGTATCTCTCTACTTGGCAAACTATCACCTTTATAGGTGTCCAAGAATGAAACTAAAAGACCCCTCCTTAACACTATATAGAGGATACCATGCAATGGGATGCTACTCTGTACCATATTGCTATGGTCCTCTACCTGTTCTACAATCGTGGTGTATCTCTCTACTTGGCAAACTATCACCTTTATAGGTGTCCAAGAATGAAACTAAAAAACCCCTCCTTAACACTATATAGAGGATACCACGCATAGGGCTGTTACTCTGTACCATGTTGCCATGTTCCTCTACCTGTCTTACAATCGTGCAGTCTTTCTCTACTTGCCACACTCTCACCTTTATGGGGGCCCAACACATAAATTAATAGACCCCACCTTAAGCTCATATAAAGGACACATGATCAGGACTGCTACTCTGTACCCTGTTGCTATGGTCCACTACCTGTTCTACAATCGTGGTGTTTCTCTCTACTTGGCAAACTATCACCTTTATAGGTGTCCAAGAATGAAACTAAAAGACCCCTCCTTAACACTATATAGAGGATACCATGCAATGGGATGCTACTCTGTACCATGTTGCTATGGTCCTCTACCTGTTCTACAATCGTGGTGTATCTCTCTACTTGGCAAACTATCACCTTTATAGGTGTCCAAGAATGAAACTAAAAGACCCCTCCTTAACACTATATAGAGGATACCATGCAATGGGATGCTACTCTGTACCCTGTTGCTATGGTCCTTTACCTGTTCTACAATCGTGGTGTTTCTCTCTATTTGGCAAACTATCACCTTTATAGGTGTCCAAGAATGAAACTAAAAGACCCCTCCTTAACAATATATGGAGGATACCATGCAATGGGATGCTACTCTGTACCATATTGCTATGGTCCTCTACCTGTTCTACAATCGTGGTGTATCTCTCTACTTGGCAAACTATCACCTTTATAGGTGTCCAAGAATGAAACTAAAAGACCCCTCCTTAACACTATATAGAGGATACCATGCAATGGGTGCTACTCTGTACCATGTTTCTATGGTCTTCTACCTGTTCTACAATCGTGGTGTATCTCTCTACTTGGCAAACTATCACCTTTATAGGTGTCCAAGAATGAAACTAAAAGACCCCTCCTTAACACTATATAGAGGATACCATGCAATGGGATGCTACTCTGTACCATATTGCTATGGTCCTCTACCTGTTCTACAATCGTGGTGTATCTCTCTACTTGGCAAACTATCACCTTTATAGGTGTCCAAGAATGAAACTAATAGACCCCTCCTTAACACTATATAGAGGATACCATGCAATGGGATGCTACTCTGTACCCTGTTGCTATGGTCCTCTACCTGTTCTACAATCGTGCTGTATCTCTCTACTTGGCAAACTATCACCTTTATAGGTGTCCAAGAATGAAACTAAAAGACCCCTCCTTAACACTATATAGAGGATACCATGCAATGGGATGCTACTCTGTACCATGTTGCTATGGTCCTCTACCTGTTCTACAATCGTGCTGTATCTCTCTACTTGGCAAACTATCACCTTTATGGGTGTCCAAGAATGAAACTAATAGACCCCTCCTTAACACTATATAGAGGATACCATGCAATGGGATGCTATTCTGTACCATGTTGCTATGGTCCTCTACCTGTTCTACAATCGTGGTGTATCTCTCTACTTGGCAAACTATCACCTTTATAGGTGTCCAAGAATGAAACTAAAAGACCCCTCCTTAACACTATATAGAGGATACCATGCAATGGGATGCTACTCTGTACCATGTTGCTATGGTCCTTTACCTGTTCTACAATCGTGGTGTATCTCTCTACTTGGCAAACTATCACCTTTATAGGTGTCCAAGAATGAAACTAAAAGACCCCTCCTTAACACTATATAGAGGATACCATGCAATGGGATGCTACTCTGTACCATATTGCTATGGTTCTCTACCTGTTCTACAATCGTGGTGTATCTCTCTACTTGGCAAACTATCACCTTTATAGGTGTCCAAGAATGAAACTAATAGACCCCTCCTTAACACTATATAGAGGATACCATGCAATGGGATGCTACACTGTACCCTGTTGCTATGGTCCTCTACCTGTTCTACAATCGTGCTGTATCTCTCTACTTGGCAAACTATCACCTTTATGGGTGTCCAAGAATGAAACTAATAGACCCCTCCTTAACACTATATAGAGGATACCATGCAATGGGATGCTACTCTGTACCATGTTGCTATGGTCCTCTACCTGTTCTACAATCGTGGTGTATCTCTCTACTTGGCAAACTATCACCTTTATGGGTGTCCAAGAATGAAACTAATAGACCCGCCCCTAACACTATATAGAGGATACCATGCAATGGGATGCTACTCTGTACCATGTTGCTATGGTCCTATACCTGTTCTACAATCGTGGTGTATCTCTCTACTTGGCAAACTATCACCTTTATAGGTGTCCAAGAATGAAACTAAAAGACCCCTCCTTAACACTATATAGAGGATACTATGCAATGGCATGCTACTCTGTACCATGTTGCTATGGTCCTCTACCTGTTCTACAATCGTGGTGTATCTCTCTACTTGGCAAACTATCACCTTTATGGGTGCCCAAGAATGAAACTAATAGACCCCTCCTTAACACTATATAGAGGATACCATGCAATGGGATGCTACTCTGTACCATATTGCTATGGTCCTCTACCTGTTCTACAATCGTGCTGTATCTCTCTACTTGGCAAACTATCACCTTTATAGGTGTCCAAAAATGAAACTAAAAGACCCCTCCTTAACACTATATAGAGGATACCATGCAATGGGATGCTACTCTGTACCCTGTTGCTATGGTCTTCTACCTGTTCTACAATCGTGGTGTATCTCTCTACTTGGCAAACTATCACCTTTATAGGTGTCCAAGAATGAAACTAAAAGACCCCTCCTTAACACTATATAGAGGATACCATGCAATGGGATGCTAGTCTGTACCATGTTGCTATGGTCCTCTACCTGTTCTACAATCGTGGTGTATCTCTCTACTTGGCAAACTATCACCTTTATAGGTGTCCAAGAATGAAACTAAAAGACCCCCCCTTAACACTATATAGAGGATACCATACAATGGGATGCTACTCTGTACCCTGTTGCTATGGTCCTCTACCTGTTCTACAATCGTGGTGTTTCTCTATACTTGGCAAACTATCACCTTTATAGGTGTCCAAGAATGAAACTAAAAGACCCCTCCTTAACACTATATAGAGGATACCATGCAATGGGATGCTACTCTGTACCCTGTTGCTATGGTCCTCTACCTGTCTTAAATCATGGTGTATCTCTCTACTTGGCAAACTATCACCTTTATAGGTGTCCAAGAATGAGACTAATAGGCCCCTCCTTAACACTATATAGAGGATACCATGCAATGGGATGCTACTCTGTACCATGTTGCTATGGTCCTCTACCTGTTCTACAATCGTGGTGTATCTCTCTACTTGACAAACTATCACCTTTATAGGTGTCCAAGAATGAAACTAAAAGACCCCTCCTTAACACTATATAGAGGATACCATGCAATGGGATGCTACTCTGTACCATATTGCTATGGTCCTCTACCTGTTCCACAATCGTGGTGTATCTCTCTACTTGGCAAACTATCACCTTTATAGGTGTCCAAGAATGAAACTAAAAGACCCCTCCTTAACACTATATAGAGGATACCATGCAATGGGATGCTACTCTGTACCCTGTTGCTATGGTCCTCTACCTGTTCTACAATCGTGGTGTATCTCTCTACTTGGCAAACTATCACCTTTATGGGTGCCCAAGAATGAAACTAAAAGACCCCTCCTTAACACTGTATAGAGGATACCATGCAATGGGATGGTACTCTGTACCATGTTGCTATGGTCCTCTACCTGTTCTACAATCGTGCTGTATCTCTCTACTTGGCAAACTATCACCTTTATAGGTGTCCAAGAATGAAACTAAAAGACCCCTCCTTAACACTATATAGAGGATACCATGCAATGGGATGCTACTCTGTACCATATTGCTATGGTCCTCTACCTGTTCTACAATCGTGGTGTTTCTCTCTACTTGGCAAACTATCACCTTTATAGGTGTCCAAGAATGAAACTAAAAGACCCCTCCTTAACACTATATAGAGGATACCATGCAATGGGATGCTACTCTGTACCATGTTGCTATGGTCCTCTACCTGTCTTACAATCGTGCAGTCTTTCTCTACTTGCCACACTCTCACCTTTATGGGGGCCCAACACATAAATTAATAGACCCCACCTTAAGCTCATATAAAGGACACATGATCAGGACTGCTACTCTGTACCCTGTTGCTATGGTCCACTACCTGTTCTACAATCGTGGTGTTTCTCTCTACTTGGCAAACTATCACCTTTATAGGTGTCCAAGAATGAAACTAAAAGACCCCTCCTTAACACTATATAGAGGATAACATGCAATGGGATGCTACTCTGTACCATGTTGCTATGGTCCTCTACCTGTTCTACAATCGTGGTGTATCTCTCTACTTGGCAAACTATCACCTTTATGGGTGCCCAAGAATGAAACTAATAGACCCCTCCTTAACACTATATAGAGGATACCATGCAATGGGATGCTACTCTGTACCATATTGCTATGGTCCTCTACCTGTTCTACAATCGTGCTGTATCTCTCTACTTGGCAAACTATCACCTTTATAGGTGTCCAAAAATGAAACTAAAGGAACCCTCCTTAACACTATATAGAGGATACCATGCAATGGGATGCTACTCTGTACCCTGTTGCTATGGTCTTCTACCTGTTCTACAATCGTGGTGTTTCTCTCTACTTGGCAAACTATCACCTTTATAGGTGTCCAAGAATGAAACTAAAAGACCCCTCCTTAACACTATATAGAGGATACCATGCAATGGGATGCTACTCTGTACCATGTTGCTATGGTCCTCTACCTGTTCTACAATCGTGGTGTATCTCTCTACTTGGCAAACTATCACCTTTATAAGTGTCCAAGAATGAAACTAAAAGACCCCTCCTTAACACTATATAGAGGATACCATGCAATGGGATGCTACTCTGTACCATATTGCTATGGTCCTCTACCTGTTCTACAATCGTTGTGTATCTCTCTACTTGGCAAACTATCACCTTTATAGGTGTCCAAGAATGAAACTAAAAGACCCCTCCTTAACACTATATAGAGGATACCATGCAATGGGATGCTACTCTGTACCCTGTAGCTATGGTCCTCTACCTGTTCTACAATCGTGGTGTATCTCTCTACTTGGCAAACTATCACCTTTATAGGTGTCCAAGAATGAAACTAAAAGAGCCCCCCCTTAACACTATATAGAGGATGCCATACAATGGGATGCTACTCTGTACCCTGTTGCTATGGTCCTCTACCTGTTCTACAATCGTGGTGTTTCTCTATACTTGGCAAACTATCACCTTTATAGGTGTCCAAGAATGAAACTAAAAGACCCCTCCTTAACACTATATAGAGGATACCATGCAATGGGATGCTAGTCTGTACCCTGTTGCTATGGTCCTCTACCTGTTCTACAATCGTGGTGTTTCTCTCTACTTGGCAAACTATCACCTTTATAGGTGTCCAAGAATGAAACTAAAAGACCCCTCCTTAACACTATATAGAGGATAACATGCAATGGGATGCTACTCTGTACCATGTTGCTATGGTCCTCTACCTGTTCTACAATCGTGGTGTATCTCTCTACTTGGCAAACTATCACCTTTATGGGTGTCCAAGAATGAAACTAAAAGACCCCCCCTTAACACTATATAGAGGATACCATACAATGGGATGCTACTCTGTACCCTGTTGCTATGGTCCTCTACCTGTCTTAAATCATGGTGTATCTCTCTACTTGGCAAACTATCACCTTTATAGGTGTCCAAGAATGAGACTAATAGGCCCCTCCTTAACACTATATAGAGGATACCATGCAATGGGATGCTACTCTGTACCATGTTGCTATGGTCCTCTACCTGTTCTACAATCGTGGTGTATCTCTCTACTTGACAAACTATCACCTTTATAGGTGTCCAAGAATGAAACTAAAAGACCCCTCCTTAACACTATATAGAGGATACCATGCAATGGGATGCTACTCTGTACCATATTGCTATGGTCCTCTACCTGTTCCACAATCGTGGTGTAACTCTCTACTTGGCAAACTATCACCTTTATAGGTGTCCAAGAATGAAACTAAAAGACCCCTCCTTAACACTATATAGAGGATACCATGCAATGGGATGCTACTCTGTACCATATTGCTATGGTCCTCTACCTGTTCTACAATCGTGGTGTATCTCTCTACTTGGCAAACTATCACCTTTATAGGTGTCCAAGAATGAAACTAAAAAACCCCTCCTTAACACTATATAGAGGATACCACGCATAGGGCTGTTACTCTGTACCATGTTGCCATGTTCCTCTACCTGTCTTACAATCGTGCAGTCTTTCTCTACTTGCCACACTCTCACCTTTATGGGGGCCCAACACATAAATTAATAGACCCCACCTTAAGCTCATATAAAGGACACATGATCAGGACTGCTACTCTGTACCCTGTTGCTATGGTCCACTACCTGTTCTACAATCGTGGTGTTTCTCTCTACTTGGCAAACTATCACCTTTATAGGTGTCCAAGAATGAAACTAAAAGACCCCTCCTTAACACTATATAGAGGATAACATGCAATGGGATGCTACTCTGTACCATGTTGCTATGGTCCTCTACCTGTTCTACAATCGTGGTGTATCTCTCTACTTGGCAAACTATCACCTTTATAGGTGTCCAAGAATGAAACTAAAAGACCCCTCCTTAACACTATATAGAGGATACCATGCAATGGGATGCTACTCTGTACCCTGTTGCTATGGTCCTTTACCTGTTCTACAATCGTGGTGTTTCTCTCTATTTGGCAAACTATCACCTTTATAGGTGTCCAAGAATGAAACTAAAAGACCCCTCCTTAACAATATATGGAGGATACCATGCAATGGGATGCTACTCTGTACCATATTGCTATGGTCCTCTACCTGTTCTACAATCGTGGTGTATCTCTCTACTTGGCAAACTATCACCTTTATAGGTGTCCAAGAATGAAACTAAAAGACCCCTCCTTAACACTATATAGAGGATACCATGCAATGGGTGCTACTCTGTACCATGTTTCTATGGTCTTCTACCTGTTCTACAATCGTGGTGTATCTCTCTACTTGGCAAACTATCACCTTTATAGGTGTCCAAGAATTAAACTAAAAGACCCCTCCTTAACACTATATAGAGGATACCATGCAATGGGATGCTACTCTGTACCATATTGCTATGGTCCTCTACCTGTTCTACAATCGTGGTGTATCTCTCTACTTGGCAAACTATCACCTTTATAGGTGTCCAAGAATGAAACTAATAGACCCCTCCTTAACACTATATAGAGGATACCATGCAATGGGATGCTACTCTGTACCCTGTTGCTATGGTCCTCTACCTGTTCTACAATCGTGCTGTATCTCTCTACTTGGCAAACTATCACCTTTATAGGTGTCCAAGAATGAAACTAAAAGACCCCTCCTTAACACTATATAGAGGATACCATGCAATGGGATGCTACTCTGTACCATGTTGCTATGGTCCTCTACCTGTTCTACAATCGTGCTGTATCTCTCTACTTGGCAAACTATCACCTTTATGGGTGTCCAAGAATGAAATTAATAGACCCCTCCTTAACACTATATAGAGGATACCATGCAATGGGATGCTATTCTGTACCATGTTGCTATGGTCCTCTACCTGTTCTACAATCGTGGTGTATCTCTCTACTTGGCAAACTATCACCTTTATAGGTGTCCAAGAATGAAACTAAAAGACCCCTCCTTAACACTATATAGAGGATACCATGCAATGGGATGCTACTCTGTACCATGTTGCTATGGTCCTCTACCTGTTCTACAATCGTGGTGTATCTCTCTACTTGGCAAACTATCACCTTTATAGGTGTCCAAGAATGAAACTAAAAGACCCCTCCTTAACACTATATAGAGGATACCATGCAATGGGATGCTACTCTGTACCATATTGCTATGGTTCTCTACCTGTTCTACAATCGTGGTGTATCTCTCTACTTGGCAAACTATCACCTTTATAGGTGTCCAAGAATGAAACTAATAGACCCCTCCTTAACACTATATAGAGGATACCATGCAATGGGATGCTACTCTGTACCATGTTGCTATGGTCCTCTACCTGTTCTACAATCGTGGTGTATCTCTCTACTTGGCAAACTATCACCTTTATGGGTGTCCAAGAATGAAACTAATAGACCCCTCCTTAACACTATATAGAGGATAACATGCAATGGGATGCTACTCTGTACCATGTTGCTATGGTCCTCTACCTGTTCTACAATCGTGGTGTATCTCTCTACTTGGCAAACTATCACCTTTATAGGTGTCCAAGAATGAAACTAATAGGCCCCTCCTTAACACTATATAGAGGATACCATGCAATGGGATGCTACTCTGTACCATGTTGCTATGGTCCTCTACCTGTTCTACAATCGTGGTGTATCTCTCTACTTGGCAAACTATCACCTTTATGGGTGTCCAAGAATGAAACTAATAGACCCGCCCCTAACACTATATAGAGGATACCATGCAATGGGATGCTACTCTGTACCATGTTGCTATGGTCCTATACCTGTTCTACAATCGTGGTGTATCTCTCTACTTGGCAAACTATCACCTTTATAGGTGTCCAAGAATGAAACTAAAAGACCCCTCCTTAACACTATATAGAGGATACCATGCAATGGCATGCTACTCTGTACCATGTTGCTATGGTCCTCTACCTGTTCTACAATCGTGGTGTATCTCTCTACTTGGCAAACTATCACCTTTATGGGTGCCCAAGAATGAAACTAATAGACCCCTCCTTAACACTATATAGAGGATACCATGCAATGGGATGCTACTCTGTACCATATTGCTATGGTCCTCTACCTGTTCTACAATCGTGCTGTATCTCTCTACTTGGCAAACTATCACCTTTATAGGTGTCCAAAAATGAAACTAAAAGACCCCTCCTTAACACTATATAGAGGATACCATGCAATGGGATGCTACTCTGTACCCTGTTGCTATGGTCTTCTACCTGTTCTACAATCGTGGTGTTTCTCTCTACTTGGCAAACTATCACCTTTATAGGTGTCCAAGAATGAAACTAAAAGACCCCTCCTTAACACTATATAGAGGATACCATGCAATGGGATGCTACTCTGTACCATGTTGCTATGGTCCTCTACCTGTTCTACAATCGTGGTGTATCTCTCTACTTGGCAAACTATCACCTTTATAAGTGTCCAAGAATGAAACTAAAAGACCCCTCCTTAACACTATATAGAGGATACCATGCAATGGGATGCTACTCTGTACCATATTGCTATGGTCCTCTACCTGTTCTACAATCGTTGTGTATCTCTCTACTTGGCAAACTATCACCTTTATAGGTGTCCAAGAATGAAACTAAAAGACCCCTCCTTAACACTATATAGAGGATACCATGCAATGGGATGCTACTCTGTACCCTGTAGCTATGGTCCTCTACCTGTTCTACAATCGTGGTGTATCTCTCTACTTGGCAAACTATCACCTTTATAGGTGTCCAAGAATGAAACTAAAAGAGCCCCCCCTTAACACTATATAGAGGATACCATACAATGGGATGCTACTCTGTACCCTGTTGCTATGGTCCTCTACCTGTTCTACAATCGTGGTGTTTCTCTATACTTGGCAAACTATCACCTTTATAGGTGTCCAAGAATGAAACTAAAAGACCCCTCCTTAACACTATATAGAGGATACCATGCAATGGGATGCTAGTCTGTACCCTGTTGCTATGGTCCTCTACCTGTTCTACAATCGTGGTGTTTCTCTCTACTTGGCAAACTATCACCTTTATAGGTGTCCAAGAATGAAACTAAAAGACCCCTCCTTAACACTATATAGAGGATAACATGCAATGGGATGCTACTCTGTACCATGTTGCTATGGTCCTCTACCTGTTCTACAATCGTGGTGTATCTCTCTACTTGGCAAACTATCACCTTTATAGGTGTCCAAGAATGAAACTAAAAGACCCCCCCTTAACACTATATAGAGGATACCATACAATGGGATGCTACTCTGTACCCTGTTGCTATGGTCCTCTACCTGTTCTACAATCGTGGTGTTTCTCTATACTTGGCAAACTATCACCTTTATAGGTGTCCAAGAATGAAACTAAAAGACCCCTCCTTAACACTATATAGAGGATACCATGCAATGGGATGCTACTCTGTACCCTGTTGCTATGGTCCTCTACCTGTCTTAAATCATGGTGTATCTCTCTACTTGGCAAACTATCACCTTTATAGGTGTCCAAGAATGAGACTAATAGGCCCCTCCTTAACACTATATAGAGGATACCATGCAATGGGATGCTACTCTGTACCATGTTGCTATGGTCCTCTACCTGTTCTACAATCGTGGTGTATCTCTCTACTTGACAAACTATCACCTTTATAGGTGTCCAAGAATGAAACTAAAAGACCCCTCCTTAACACTATATAGAGGATACCATGCAATGGGATGCTACTCTGTACCATATTGCTATGGTCCTCTACCTGTTCCACAATCGTGGTGTATCTCTCTACTTGGCAAACTATCACCTTTATAGGTGTCCAAGAATGAAACTTAAAGACCCCTCCTTAACACTATATAGAGGATACCATGCAATGGGATGCTACTCTGTACCCTGTTGCTATGGTCCTCTACCTGTTCTACAATCGTGGTGTATCTCTCTACTTGGCAAACTATCACCTTTATGGGTGCCCAAGAATGAAACTAAAAGACCCCTCCTTAACACTATATAGAGGATACCATGCAATGGGATGCTACTCTGTACCCTGTTGCTATGGTCCTCTACCTGTTCTACAATCGTGGTGTATCTCTCTACTTGGCAAACTATCACCTTTATAGGTGTCCAAGAATGAAACTAATAGGCCCCTCCTTAACACTGTATAGAGGATACCATGCAATGGGATGGTACTCTGCACCTCCACCACACACCGATTCGTGTGAAAATTCTTTACAAATACTAGCTCTTCTTTAGTAACACTTGGGAATATAATGCATAAAAACAAAAAGCATTTCTCTAAGCCCTTAAACTAACTAATAATTATATATACTACAGCGCAAATACAAAAAGCCTTATTTGAACACAGCCGCCCAAACAAAAAACAAATAACGGTTTGAAATTTATGTAGATTATTTCAACCCTTCCGTATGCAAAATATCTCCGGCTGCAGCATGCCCAGCTGCTACTATTGTTGCGAGTTACATAGATGTTCCAGGACCATCTAGTGGCATCCGTCACCATTAGCCTTCTCGTGATTTTGGAGTAACGAGGAGAAATCCTCAACAAGCAGAAGACTACCATGTTGCTTTTGTCCCACAAACAGATGGCTCCGACCACCATTGCAGTAAGGGTCACTTTATTACCCTGACAACGGAGCTCCTCTGCCAGGTGAGTGTACTTTTGAATCTGGGCACTCCGTTCCTCGACCAATGGCGCTTTTTAACCCTTATCACTCGGATTTTTTCAACATGCTTTGCTTTCCCACTTGTAATTAAATTGAAACAAATACCTCACCTGCAAGTTGCATTATTGTTTATGGGAAAATTTGTTTTCGCTTACATTGTTTTATTAACTAAGCTATTTTTATTATTAAAATTATGTATTTAAACTCAACAAGAAAAATTGAATGAGAATTTCAATAAGGAAATTTACAATAAAAATCGCTTCAACTTGGTTAATATCATTTATTTTATGTCCATTAAAATTACATCATACAACCAGTATTAAAAATATGTAATACCGAAAACTCTATAAACTTGTTATACAAATCTTTTAGATTTACATTTAGGAGTACAAATGTAAATTGAAAATTAAATGATTTGGAAGTAAACTTGCACTTACTTCTAAAAATAAAATAATGGACACGAAATAAAACCAGTTAATATAAATATTTCAAATTTTATAAATTTGTGTTAGAAGAATAATTTATGTACTTAAATCAAAACAACAAGAACGTTTGAGAACCATTATAAGCTATTTAACTTTATGTTAAGTAAAAACTGCTTTTGTTAAGAGAAAATAAAATTGATCTTTGAGATAATATTGTCAAGAGTGATTTTAATATTGTATTGTTTAAATTTCAATTTTAAAAACCAAGTTAAAACTAAAAAATGTTTAAAATTATTATTTATCAATTACTATTTATTATTTTATTAACCTGTGGTAAATCAGTTTTAAAATTTCTATAATTTTTTCAACCATTTTAAAAAATAAAAGCAAACATTTTAAATGAAGTTAGAAAAAAGAATTCTAATAAATATTTATGCAATAGCAAATAATTGTATTAGTTTTAATATTGATAAAATAATTAATAATGAGCTTAAAATCTATCTAAATGAGATAGAGTATTATGGTTTGTTTTATAAATGAGGTCTAGGGATGTATTTACTAGCAGATCACGCTCGACGCACCACAGATACCAGGATTCGGCAAGTCGGGTGGGATCATATTTTGACTGACTGACGTGATTCAGCTCTACAGCACCCATCATCAGTAAGTCAATGTAGAGCATAAAATATATGCGGCTGAGGGTGTCGTGACAGGGGCTGGACGAGAGATTAGCGGCAAGCAGTGAGGTTTGCCCGCTGCAGGACGCAACATATAATTGTCCGTTATCCATTATTTTGAATCCCTTACAACACTTCTTCAACACTATAATCGAATTATTTTTATAGTAATATTTACCAATTAACTTTAAAAAAACAATAAAATATCACTTTGTTTACAATAAAATGAAGGGTTTGTTTGTATTTGTGAAATTAATGAAAGTGATAGAGCTAAAGCACAAGCTTGTCTGGACAAGATACAGCTTTTTGTAATACATCTTAAAACCTTTTAAATTTTTTTAATCTCTTGCATCCCATTTATTTTGTAAGTGGTCATGTGGAAAGGTGCTCAGTGTTGGTGGACTGTCGAGATGTTTCGTGAATTATATTTCAGCAGTTCTAGTTTATAAGAGCATAAAAGATTTATTCTCCAAAGCTAGAGAGATATTATGGAGTTATGCATATTGAACGACAAATAAGAGTTTAACATCCATATTTGTAACTGTTTAATCCGCAGATTAAAAAGTTAGAATTAAAACCACGAGGTGCGGTAAGCCCTATTGTTAACAAGGTTACTCTGGATTGCGTAATTTACGTTAATATTTAACATAGCAAGTTTAAGCACTGTTCTAAGCAAAATAGAGTCATTTAACACTAAAAACGCAATGACACTGAAGTTAATACAAATAAATTATAAATTGTTCATATTCCTTAACTACGCACTTACCATAGGTAAGAAGTGATGCAATGTTGGAATTTCGGTGAAGTCTCCACAGTACTGTGGTCGTCTCAGGCAGCGTAGAATTCTTGAAGGCGAACACGCAACTAAAAAACTCAATTGAAATTATGAGTAAACGTAAAAGTTAAGCTTACAAAGCACTTAGTTTATTGCCGCGAGTACACGCACTAAGATTGCGCAACCGGCGAAATCGGGCGACACTTTTATTAACACGGCGAAAATATACAGTTAAAATGTTCATTAAAATGCTCATTAAAAGTTCATTAACGCGGTCCGCACTTTAAGCACAATTAACGAACGAAAGCGGTACTTTAAATTGTCTGAAACAAAAGCCATGCGGAATAGGCTACGAGGTTCAACGTAGGACTGCACTGTTCGAGGGTCGGAATGATTCTACTTTGTGTTGAAGCGGAAGAAAGCTTAGAAAATAAGAAGGGAGTGGGGGTGCAAGCGTTCATCCAGAGAAAATCAATAATTTTCGGATATCGATTAGCAGGTCAGAGATCACGTGGCCAATACGTCACGGCACAGCTGTTAGGTAGGTCAAAGTAACTTGAAACTTCGAGCGCTGACTCGAACATACCGCCCACCAAAACGAATGTTTTTAATCCGCCAGGTGGGTGGGGGGCGAAGAACCATAAAGCACCGGGACCCGAGGGTGCCGAAGAAGAAAGTGGCAGGGAAAACGAAGACAACCAAAAGAAACAACAGAGGCGAGAGCGCCGAAGAAAGAAGCTGTAGATAAGCGGTGAAAACTAAGGATGAAGCGGAAAACCGACGAGCTTGTTGACTGGTCGTTTCAGCTGTCCGTGAGCGGTCTGAATGGTGGCTACTCTAGAGACGTGGTCTTTTCCAGGATGTAGACTGAGGATCCTTCCCATAGGCCAATGAAGGGGGCTTGAGTGTTCTCCAGTTATGAAGACGAGTTGATTTTCCTTGAGTGGCGTCGAGTCCTTATTCCACTTGTGTCGTTGAATCTGAGTGTGTAGATACTGAGTGGACCAAATTTTCCAAAAGCGGTTGGACATCTGTTGGAGCATAGACCATCGAGATTTAAGCGGAGGCTCAGTATAACATTCTTCGGGAAGCGACAGTAGTGGACGGCCAATCAGAAAGTGTCCAGGAGTGAGAAAGGACGCTCCTTCACTGGGGTCTGGCGAAACTTCGAAAATAGGACGACTGTTCAAAATGGCTTCTATCCGGATGAACAGAGTAGATAGCTCTTCAGCGGTGAGGGTGGTGTTGCCTACAGTGCGTCGCAATAACAACTTAGCGGATTTGACAGCGGCTTCCCAAAGTCCTCCAAATGAGGGGCAGCCGGAGGGTTGAAATGCCAACTGATGCGTTGGTCAGCTAGCTTGCGTTCAATAAGTGAGCTAGAGCGGTCCAGAAACTTGTAGACATCGTTAAGTCGGTTAGCAGCGCCAGTAAAATTCGTGCCGTTATCGGAATAAATTTCTGAAGGTAGACCTCGTCTAGCGGCGAAGCGGTGTAATGCGGCGAGGAAGGCATCAGTAGATAAGAGAGTGTTAGCGATAGGAATGAAATCAAGAGCTGGTTGAATGTCCAAGAGTTGGAGAGGTGTTGCGCAAGTAAGTAGGAGGTGACCCCAGAATGATAGCAGCGGTTGGAACTGTTGGAGCGGTGGTGGTTGCTAAAAGGGGTGGTTTCGTGGAGGCTGATGAACTCTCCCGCCCACCATGAGCATGTCGGAGGCGTCGACTAGAGGGCGAAGAGACTCGGTGATATGGTTGACTCTTCTAAATGAGCCACTGGCGGGGGTAACCTTGCGTATGTCCTTGTAGCGTTGAGATGCGTTAATGGTGCGAATGACCTCTTTCCTCTCCATGGGTCGACGTGCAGCGGTGTAACGAGCGGCTAATCTCACATTGAAGGCGTGAGGTTGACGACATCGATGGTCTGGAAGCGATCCTGAGATAATCCATCCGAAGAAGGTGTTGAGGGCAGCGGGTTGACCTTTGATTATGGTCTGCGGTTCGTTAATAAGACTGCGATTAAATACGTCAGATCCTAGAATTAAGTCAATTTGGGCTGGAGTGTCAAAGTGAGGGTCAGCAAGTTGTAAATGCTGATATTGAGCACGTATGCACGGTGCTAAAGCGGTAGCTGGAAGCGGGTCAGCGATATGAGGTAGTACTGCAGCTTCGACATCGAGTTTGAAATTTGAGGCATATCTAGACGAGATTTGTAGGGACACATATTCGGATATATGTGTGGTTTGAGAAGCGACCCCGACAAGAGAAACATTTGATTTCCTAGTAGGTAAGCCCAACATGGTGGCTGCGGGTTTTGTTATAACAGACACTTGACTGCCTGGGTCGATGATTGCCCGAAGGATATGCGGATTGCCATAATGATCATTAGCAATGACCTGAGCGGTGCCTAACAAGGCAGAAGCGACTTTAGTGTTATAGGTGGCTAGAGGTTTTATATTGCTAGTTGACTTGTTACCGTTATTGGCTGAGTTTGGGTGCCGATGCGTGTACGGTCGCTGGGGCGAAGCTGAGTTAGAGTCATGTAACAAGGAGTGATGATTACCGTTGCAATGTTTACAAGTGTTGAGCGACTTGCATTTGTTTTGGTAGTGGGTACCGAAACAATTGAAACAGCGCTGCATATGTCGTATAGACTCGCGACGTTCCTGGACTCTTTGTTTGAGAAATTCTGGACAACAAAAGATATTGTGAATGGCTGAACAATAAAAGCACTGTGCGGCGGACGGACTGTTACGAGGCGGGTTGGTAGGTCTGGTAGACAAGCGAGGTCTGGATAAATTTTGTCTAACACGCGGTAATGGTTGCGGTGCGGGTGCTTTTCGATTGAATTGGACGCGTTGGCTTATCACTGGTGATCGCAGAGTCTGCGGTCGAGTTCTGATGGTGTGGTGCGTTGTACTGCGGCGATGACCTTCATTCAGCTGTGTGGCTTCATCTGCGTGGTCGGCGTGGTCACTGGTAGCGGCTGCGGTAGTCGATATGAGCGTCATGATTCTAGCGGGGTATTCGAGGTGCGGTGTCGGACTATGTTCAGCTTCGAGGTCAGTTTCGACATGGTCAATATTTAAATTAGGGGCACTACTGGAAATTGAGTCATTCAACGCAGAGACCATCGCTCGTGGTTGCTGATCTAATTCTGAGTTAACTGCAGTCGCGGCAGAGGGTTGATTGAGCAACTCCATTGCTCTAGCCTGCTCAGTGACGAAATCATTTAGAAATCTGTACGTGGGCATTTGATTTGTTCCCAATCTGGTTTCAAAGTTAAGTCGAGTCTGTGCATCTAAGTTACCAACAGACATTTGAAAAAGTAAGAAGTCCGCTAAGTCGTCTAACTGGACAGCCTTTAGTGCGCACACAGCATTTGAATGTGCGGTTAAAAATCGATTAAGTTCACTCTGAGACGCGTTCTTAATAGGCTTAAAGTCTTTAATAATTTGAAAATAATGATCGGCTAAACGGCGAGGGTTAGCATAACGATTGCGTAAGGCTTGATATGCGATATCATAATTATGTTCAGATATTGTTAGTCCCGTAACAATGGCTAAAGCGTCTCCTTTAAGCGCTGATTTTAAGTACTGAAATTTCTGTATGGCATTAATATTGCTATTGCAATGCACCATTGAGTCAAACATTGAAATAAAGTCAATCCATTCATTACTATTGCCTGAAAAGCTAGGCATTGTAAGGTTAGGTAAGTGAGGCGAACTTGTGCCGGGGTTGACCTGCGAGGTTAACTTCACCTCGGTCTTAATAATGTTCGGGTATTTAGCCAACATTGGCAAATACGTGTCCTGAAATTGTTTTTTAATCTTAAAGGCCTTTTCAGCAAGATCGGCAACTTGACTAGCGAACGTTTTCTCTAATATCTCATACGTTTCGATAAAATTGGATTGAATGCGGCGGATTTCCCGTGCGAGGCCTTCTGGTATTTCTTTATCGTTAAGTACATTCTTCACTTGTTCCAGCTCGCCTACAATATCTCTCAATTTAGACAAATAATACTCCGTATTAATTTCCATTTTAATAAATTTCAAACCACAAACAATTGAAATTAAAAAACCTCACTATAAGTTCAAACGCGATAATAAAGTGGACTGTATAAAATTTGTAAGTCGTAGCAAGCATAAACACTTCCTTGCTCGTAATCGTGCAACTATGAGCCACGTGGCTTATTGCGCAATGTGGCACCGGTAATTATCGTTAAAGTTTTCCTGGTCACTAATACATTATCGTGAAATTTAAAGAAAAACCCTAGGTCACTGAAATAATTCAAATAATCCGGCCCAGTGGGGACCAATGTTTATAGCTGGAATAAATTAAAACTATCCGGCCCGGTCGTGGACCAATGTTTAATCCGCAGATTAAAAAGTTAGAATTAAAACCACGAGGTGCGGTAAGCCCTATTGTTAACAAGGTTACTCTGGATTGCGTAATTTACGTTAATATTTAACATAGCAAGTTTAAGCACTGTTCTAAGCAAAATAGAGTCATTTAACACTAAAAACGCAATGACACTGAAGTTAATACAAATAAATTATAAATTGTTCATATTCCTTAACTACGCACTTACCATAGGTAAGAAGTGATGCAATGTTGGAATTTCGGTGAAGTCTCCACAGTACTGTGGTCGTCTCAGGCAGCGTAGAATTCTTGAAGGCGAACACGCAACTAAAAAACTCAATTGAAATTATGAGTAAACGTAAAAGTTAAGCTTACAAAGCACTTAGTTTATTGCCGCGAGTACACGCACTAAGATTGCGCAACCGGCGAAATCGGGCGACACTTTTATTAACACGGCGAAAATATACAGTTAAAATGTTCATTAAAATGCTCATTAAAAGTTCATTAACGCGGTCCGCACTTTAAGCACAATTAACGAACGAAAGCGGTACTTTAAATTGTCTGAAACAAAAGCCATGCGGAATAGGCTACGAGGTTCAACGTAGGACTGCACTGTTCGAGGGTCGGAATGATTCTACTTTGTGTTGAAGCGGAAGAAAGCTTAGAAAATAAGAAGGGAGTGGGGGTGCAAGCGTTCATCCAGAGAAAATCAATAATTTTCGGATATCGATTAGCAGGTCAGAGATCACGTGGCCAATACGTCACGGCACAGCTGTTAGGTAGGTCAAAGTAACTTGAAACTTCGAGCGCTGACTCGAACAGTAACCCATGGATAAAATCTTTCTTGTACCATCTCACTGTCTTCTGATCTGATAAGCAGTATGCCATTGTTTATCACAACAAGCCACCTCTTCATAATTGAATTATAATGTATAATACAAGGGGTTTTTAGTTTTTTTTATTGTTATAATACTTTCAAATTCTGTGGATACGTAGCGACATCTTCTTCATCATCCCGTTTGCCCAGCATAATACCATCCCCTTGTTGTGACCCTCAACACAGGCCATTTGCAATGAACGTGTTAATCATAAAGAAGTAGTATTACCAAGGAGTAGGCTATTAATAAAATAAATTTTAAATATAAAACAATTAGACCTAGTGTATGTATTGTAGGGTCCTAAATAAGCTAGAAGACCTACTAGATAAGATTGATGGAAGGGTAATTGAGAAATACTCTTAGTTTGGATTCAGATGTCATATGTAAAACAATAAATAAGTGCTAGGTCTTCCTTTAAACAGAATTTTTGAGAAAACGACAAAAATATGGAATGGAAAAGTAAAAAAATTATATTTAGAAACACCAGAAGTAGTGTTTACAAGAACAAGGCTCAGGAGATGGTGGAACGGCTAGAAGGTTTGATTAGGTACAGAGGCAAAGAGGAGGAACCAAATTATGAACATTTTTTTTTACATAAACATTTTGTATATTTAAAAAACGAAACTTATAATTCATGATTTCAATTATTTAAAATAGCATATCAACGTGTTAGCTTGATTACATAACTGTTAATAAAAATATTTTTAGTATAGACAGTTAAAGTACAATATTTATACAATTTTCTAACATAGAAATTAATTTCATAATCATAACAATCATATTTGAAGTATATATTGATTAAAAGTCTTCATCACAATGTTGACACTAAGTGGACCCAAAGTTGACACAATGTAATAACGTATCTAAATCACACAGATTTCAGATAGCTCACTTTCCAACAATAAAACCTACATTAAACATTTGTAATAAGAATGTACAAAACTCTAAACACCAAAACTCGTATATTTTGTGTGTATTAGGAGTTATGATGTCAAAAAGTGCGTGTGAGCTGTAATGTAATTGTGTATTGAGTATGTGTGTAGGGTGTAGTTTGAAGTGTCTGTATATTTCGTATTGTGTAGCGTTGGTTATTTCTGTGTTGTTTATGAAGAATTTGTAGGTTAGATGTTATGTCTATGTAGTCATGTTTTGTGGAGTTGAGATGATCGGCGAAGTTTGATTGGTAGTTATTGTTTTTTAGTGCTTTTATATGTTCTTGGTAACGTGTGTAGAATGACCTCCCTGTCTGGCCTATGTAAAAACTGGGGCATGAACTGCAAGTTAGTTTGTAAACTCCAGTGGTGTTGTAAATGTCGTTGATATTGTTGTTGGGTTTAAATTGTTTGTTGAGAGTGTTGTGTGTGGAGTAAGCTATTTTGTAGTTGTATTATCGTAGTGTGTTAGTTATTTATCAATCTTTATTTAGTTATTTAGTGTTATCAATCTTTATTTGATAATCTCAGACTTTGCTTTAGCTTCTTCATTGAAACGTCACCGAGCAAATGCAATGAATGACCTGGTTATTTGCTGTACAAATAAGTCTTTCTTCAGATTTAAAGAAATACGTTCGCCTTTGCTCCTTAGATAATTAAAAGATATTGTTGGGATATATTTAAATATCTTTTATTAAGCTAAAAAAATATCTTTTATTTTCTCTATCTTTTATTAAGCTAAAAATAGTGCTTTAGTGTTCACTACACAAATTTGTAAAAAATAATAAAAACCTTACTAACAAGATTTTCTTTTACTGAAATTAGTATACATAGAAAACAGCTGTTCAAGGACTGTCGTTTCTAGCAGTTTCGTGTTTCTGTGTTAACCAAATTAAGGAAAAATTTCTCTCGACTTCGTTCTGAAACCAGGTATTACTCCTAATCTAGTATCGTTCGAGCTGCAATGGATGGGGGTTGACTGTATACGAAAAAAAACTTACTTCATGACTTCGCCTTAGAACCCAGTTGTTGGTCCTATCTTGTACGACTTGCAAGGGAAGTTGACTCTTCGCATTATAGACGCATACCGTGACTGTGAAAGAAATATCGTAATTATTCATGCCCTGCCTGCAACGATAATGAGCTTCAATGTAATACTAAAAAATGTTTCCATCAGAATATATTCCTACCCTCAATATGTTCATTTATCTAGTTCAGTCTGAAATATTACTTCATATAATTTCTGTTCTTTGTCATTTACGGTGCGTGAAGAAATAAATGCGTTTGTTAGGTTAGAATTAATGCGCCGTGTTTTCCATATCACTCTCATGTGCGTTGCTCTTCTAACGCCAGTCAAGTGAAGCTGAAGTTCTGCTCATGTGCGTTGCTCTTCTAACGCCAGTCAAGTGAAGCTAAAGTTCTGCTCATGTGCGTTGCTCTTCTAACGCCAGTCAAGTGAAGCTGAAGTTCTGCTCATGTGCGTTGCTCTTCTAACGCCAGTCAAGTGAAGCTGAAGTTCTGCTCATGTGCGTTGCTCTTCTAACGCCAGTCAAGTGAAGCTGAAGTTCTGCTCATGTGCGTTGCTCTTCTAACGCCAGTCAAGTGAAGCTGAAGTTCTGCTCATGTGCGTTGCTCTTCTAACGCCAGTCAAGTGAAGCTAAAGGTCTGCTCATGTGCGTTGCTCTTTTAACTCCAGTCAAGTGGAGCTAAAGTTCTGCTCACATGCATTGCTCTTCTAACGCCAGTCAAGTGAAGCTAAAGATCTGCTCATGTGCGTTGCTCTTCTAACGCTAGTCAAGTGAAGCTAAAGTTCTGCTCATGTGCGTTGCTCTTCTAACGCCAGTCGTGAAACTAAAGTTCTGCTCATGTGCGTTGCTCTTCTAACGCCAGTCAAGTGAAGCTAAAGATCTGCTCATGTGCGTTGCTCTTCTAACGCCAGTCGTGAAACTAAAGTTCTGCTCATGTGCATTGCTCTTCTAACGCCAGTCAAGTGAAGCTAAAGATCTGCTCATGTGCGTTGCTCTTCTAACGCCAGTCGTGAAACTAAAGTTCTGCTGATGTGCGTTGCTCTTCTAACGCCAGTCAAGTGAAGCTAAAGTTCTGCTCATGTGCGTTGCTCTTCTAACGCCAGTCAAGTGAAGCTAAAGTTCTGCTCATGTGGGTTGCTCTTCTAACGCCAGTCAAGTGAAGCTAAAGTTCTGCTCATGTGCGTTGCTCTTCTAACGCCAGTCGTGAAACTAAAGTTCTGCTCATGTGCGTTGCTCTTCTAACGCCAGTCAAGTGAAGCTAAAGTTCTGCTCATGTGCGTTGCTCTTCTAACGCCAGTCAAGTGAAGCTAAAGATCTGCTCATGTGCGTTGCTCTTCTAACGCCAGTCAAGTGAAGCTAAAGTTCTGCTCATGTGCGTTGCTCTTCTATCTCCAGTCAAGTGGAGCTAAAGTTCTGCTCATGTGAGTTGCTCTTCTAACGCCAGTCAAGTGAAACTAAAGTTCTGCTCATGTGCGTTGCTCTTCTAACGCCAGTCAAGTGAAGCTAAAGATCTGCTCATGTGCGTTGCTCTTCTAACGCCAGTCGTGAAACTAAAGTTCTGCTCATGTGCGTTGCTCTTCTAACGCCAGTCAAGTGAAGCTAAAGTTCTGCTCATGTGCGTTGCTCTTCTAACGCCAGTCAAGTGAAACTAAAGTTCTGCTCATGTGCGTTGCTCTTCTAACGCCAGTCATGTGAAGCTAAAGCTCAGCTAATGTGCGTTGCCCTTCTAACGCCAGTCGTGAAACTAAAGTTCTGCTCATGTGGGTTGCTCTTCTAATGCCAGTCAAGTGAAGCTAAAGCTCAGCTCATGTGCGTTGCTCTTCTAACGCCAGTCATGTGAACCCAAAGCTCAGCTTATGTCCGTTGCTCTTCTAACGCTAGTCAAGTGAAGCTAAAGTTCTGCTCATGTGCGTTGCTCTTCTAACGCCAGTCATGTGAACCCAAAGCTCAGCTTATGTTCGTTGCTCTTCTAACGCTAGTCAAGTGAACCCAAAGGTCAGCTCATTTGCGTTGCATTCCTAACGCTAGTCAATTGAACCCAAACCTCACCTCATGTGCGTTGCTCTTCTAACGCTAGTCAAGTGAACCCAAAGCTCAGCTCATGTGCGTTGCTCTTCTAATGCTAGTCAAGTAAAGCTAAAGTTCTGCTCAAGTGCATTGCTCTTCTAACGCTAGTAAAGCGAACCCAAAGGTCAGCTCATGTGCGTTCCTCTTCTAACGTCAGTCAAGTGAACCCAAAGCTCAGCTCATGTCCGTTGCTCTTCTAACGCTAGTCAAGTGAAGCTAAAGTTCTGCTCAAGTATACACCTTCAGATGAAGGGATTAATCGTGAAGGGCAATGTTGCTATATAAACAGTTTTTTCACTAGTGTTGTAATTATTTTTCGAAATCGAATACCCATGAAGATAAAAGAAAGAAGTGTTTTAAAATTATTGTAGGATAAAACTTAAATTTGAATTAAAATAAGCAATCAAGTACGTCAATTGTTCAAGTTTTAAGTTATTCTAAGTTTCAATAACATGACTACCATCTTCAGAGGCTCCTTACGTCATGATATTCCTCTTTTTTAAGCCATTGCTAGTCCACTTTTCGTTCTATCTACCCTAATGCTGACCTCATCTTCATACTTACAGACGTAATCATTCACACTTGCATGAATTTAAATATTTACCTAATGGTGCAACTAATACCAATTATTTTGTAGAAAGCATTCATAAGGTATCTCACGTCAATCGTTGACGTAGTTCTAATTACTCCTATCTTCATTTCCTCATCCAACATAACAAAGCTTTAAAGTCCTGACTGTTGCGTCTACGTTAGATCTGGTTTGTTTCCGTTGGGGGGGGGGACGAGGAGTGATTGCGGAGCGACTTGTTAAACGCAATACGTCCCCATTTAGAAAACACATACGATAAATCAAAATAAATTTGCAAGTTAGCTTACTCGTTTCTTATTTTAAGAATGTAACGTCACTGCCATCGGAGGATTTGATAAAATGGGAAATCATCAATATTAATTTTAAAATAGCATTTAGCATAATTAGTTAACATAAAATCCTTCACAGGCCATGGACAGTGCGGTCAAATAAATATATAAATCACTAATAAATATAAAAAGGAATATTAAATAAGTCGTCTACCTGTTGTGAGTCGTTACTAGGACTTATGAGTTACCTCTCACTGGTTCCTTTGGGAAGGTAGCTTGCACTCCGTTGGTCCCTAGGAAGACCTCTTCTCTCTCGACTGCCTTATCTCAGACTTTGTCAATGACTCCCTTATTTAATTTAAAACTATACCGTAGAAATCAAACTTTGCCCGCACAGCTGTTTTGCTATCGGTCAACTGTCGGTCTCTCGCAGCGACAATTACAATTATTTACTATGGGGACTAGTTTGGCAGTAATATAAAAAAATAACATTACAAGAATGATGGGACTCTAGTGGTATCTATTGTGACAGAAGGAAATAGTGTAACAACTTTAAAGACAAAGAAAGGAGTAACATATTTTGAATATTGCCATAATAAAGAAGAGGCCAAGTTTCAGAACCAAGACGGTCGTAGAGAACGCAGTGTTTCTAAAATATAAATCTGTAATCTGGATTGGCTGACAGAATCAATGTCTGTTACGTTATTTACATTTTTTCACATCTAAAAAGTTTTACTATAAAAACAAAAATATGTCGAGATGTTATAAAAATTCGGGAATATACTACTTCGAAATAAACGAATCATGAATTTTAAGCCCCCTTTTCCCGGAAAAAAATATCACTTAATAACCCTCACGCCAAGCAGGATTATTTTGCTATGCATCAACCCGTGCTTGACTTGATAACACAGCCAGGGACGCAAGCCAGTGCCTTTGTAAACTTTAATCCCTTATCATCCTTTCGTGTTTGTCAATATATCTTCATCAAGTGTAGGTACGAGGGAAATACTTTATACACAGTGACTGAATGTGTTCTTGTATTAGATGATGCAGAATATTAACCAAATATTACTCACAATTGCTCCATCTGACGTGGGTAAGGCTATGCCTGATTACACGTGTTTTACTAAACAACAATAATGGCGAAGTTCATTTAAATATTATAAGCCCTTACATAGTTCTTTAGCAAAAACATTAGTCAGTGTAACTGGCCTACAGAAATGGACACTTCTTTTTAGAGTGGAAGTCAGTGGGACTGGTTGTCTGATTTGAATACTTCATTTATAATGTGGAAGTCAGTGGGACTGGTTGTCTGACTTGAATACTTCATTTGTAATGTGGTAGTCAGTGGGACTGGTTGTCTGACTTGAATACTTCATTTGTAATGTGGAAGTCAGTGGGACTGGTTGTCTGACTTGAATACTTCATTTGTAATGTGGTAGTCAGTGAATCTTAGTAGAATCAAAGTTCTTAAAATGTATCAATTGCTTTGTTTTCGAAAATTGGAACAGTAACACTTTAAAGTAATAATGTACAATAAATAACGTAACATAACCTATGTGTCAAATAGATGGTCTACAACATAACCTAAACATCAGCTGTAGTAGCAGTCATATGATATAACGTAATTTAAGGTGACATAAGGTGATATAACGTGACGGGTGACACGTTGATCTCCATTGCAAAACATTCCCATCTGTAAGTAGTGAAATTGTTAGGAACTAAGCCTTTATCATAATCAATAACAAAGAGTGGGATGAAAACGTTTGGTAAAAAAGAAACCTGTAAGGTAAACGCTGCTTCTTCAGGCAGTAATACTGCGGTATGGATGCCTTATACAACACTAGCTGCTCTATTGTAATCTAATCCCAATATACTACTATCCCACTATCCTATGTTCATAGTAGTTCTGTAGCATGACCACACCTATTCAACATTCTATGAATACAGATTAAATTTTATATATAATACATCTTTATAAAGAATACAAAATTGTAGCGTTATCAAATTTAGAAGCTACTGAAATACAGAAGAATTGTTATTTATTATATATTTCACTGGTTGTAAATTCTATTTCTAATCTCTTTTGATGATGTCCTGATCATTGAAACGCGTTTGGTATAATAAACGAATTTATTGGGAGATTAAATAGAAAAAAACCTTATATTGAGCAGAGATTTTATGACAGTTACCTGGATGTGAACGTAAGAACAATTTTACGTAATAAATCCTAAGTTACTTCTTTATGTTAATAATGTAACGGTATTTTTAGTGGCCCGTAAACCTAAGGTTATAATGCTCAAAGCGAGCTCTTTTAATATTTGAAAGGATGCAGGAATATATGATCGCAGTCACCTTTTTGTAATACTTCAAAATTAAGTTTTTAAAGTAGGAAGTCGATAACTTACATATACGGTTATGAAAAATTAATTAAACTCATTTGCACTGTAATATCTTATAACATTATTATACAATACAAAATGTACATTTATTTTAAAAAATTAACAAAAAGTATAAAAAATGTTATTAAAAAATCATAATTACAATGTTTAATTTTTTCAATTAAAAAAAAATGTTATGATTGTAAATACGCTCCTTATCACCCATGTATTGCTTTACCTTGCAGAAGTTACATCCTATTCGCAATAAGATAGGACATTCATTGTCTATATTGGAACTTGGTTATACTTATATTTTACCTTAAGTTTTTGGGTTTTTACAGGTAAACTCTTTATTGTCTTGAAAGTTGAATCTAACTCTCTGTATTAACTGGTGTATTCTACCTCCAAAACTGCTCTCCAAGTTATTCAGAATGTGACCTCGAAAAACTCTTTAATTGAAGACATTCTGTGTCCAATGCACAGGTTTTAATGTGGAGTAATTATCATTAAGTTTCTGGTCAATGAAGAATCTTTAGACACATGGCAGCTGAAGAAGCAACATAATAATACACAGATGTATTATACTGAAACATAACTCTACTGTCAATAAAATAAATGAAAATAATTGAACTTAATGAGGGACCCAATGGAGATCTTCTGTTAATTAAGTTAATAAATTGTAGTTTCTTGCCTTGTGATGGTAAAAAGTAAATAATTATCTTCACATCAGATATGCTACAGTAACCTATAATTTTACAACACAAAGTTCCTAGACTACATCAGTTGTACACTCAGTTATGTTGATGAAGGATGGTGCCTTCAGTAACAGTGTATTGCTAGTTACTTTATACTACTTAACATATATTTTGTTGTAGGTTATGTCATTTTTAATTTAAAATGTAATGATTGTTTTTTTTTGCTACTAAGTTTTTTATTTCTTTTTTATTTAATGATGCTTAAGATTTTCATTTTGTAAATAAAAAAAACTAATTTGTACTGACTGGCCTTTGTTTTATAAGTTGTTGCTTTTATAAAATATACAACACAATTTAAAAGATTTATATTTTCAGAATTTCTAAAGTACTATAATACAATTCACTCCCTGGTTGTTTTGTTTTAGGGTTATACCAAGCCAAGAGAGTACATTGTTACAGAACGGCCACTAAAACACAAACCTGGAGATTTTTGGTCATTAGTTTATGATTATAAATGTTCAGCAGTTGTGGTATTGTGTATTCCACCTCACTCTGTAAGTATTAGGAGAGAGGGATAGTTTTTTGTTTTTGTGGTATTAATTTTCAGCAGAGAACATACTAATGACATTTTTGTTTACTTACTTCTAGCTATAAAAACATTTAATCATACAGACTATGAAATTAGACATTTAGTAGCTTTACAGATTTAAAAAAAAACAGTAGATTTGAACAAACATTTGGACAAGAGCTCTAATTGACGATGTTGTCATTTGTATAAATTTCATTAAACTAAGACTACATTTTCTAAGCTTGTAAGAAAGATGGGACACTAAATTCTACATTCACCTCGAATTCAAATATAATGATAGCATAAATACTGGTTCGAAGTGGAGGGTAGATAAATCAAAGGAAATGAGATTTAAACGGAAAGATGTATTTTCAAATCTTTCACACTCGAAAATGTTGAATGAATAACTGAGGTACTTTATAGACTGATATTGATCAAGTAGCTAAAAAACTCATAAAAGAGTGGAGGTAATATCATTGAGTTAATATCATGATCATGATGGTCAATGATGATGATAGACAGAGATATAGGTAGAGGAGTCTTTGAGGCCCATTCGATATAGATGACTCTGGAGATAGTCATGGCAGGTTGCCGTCCTTATGGTAGTAACTGTGGCATCCTGTGGCTGGCCGTTGAGGATGGCATTTAATCTTACATTATCTCCCATCTTTTGCCAGAAGCTGCTGTCTCTCATGTTGTCTTCAACATTATGCTGATGGTTTGTTTTATATGGCTGCACAAAGCTGTATAACTTGAGTTACTTGTTGCTTGCTATAATCATCTTGAATTCACTGATTAAACTATAATTAAATAATACTTAACTAGCTGAATATATAAGGGCTTACTTGCTGACTCATTTCAAAATAATTGTTCCTTTTACGAAGCAAATCCTCTACTGACAACCTTTATGCCTTGCGGGACGCCACCTGTAGATGGCTTGCTTCATAAAAGGAACGATTGTTTTGAAATGCGTCAGCAAGTAAGCCTTTATGTATTCACTTAGTTAAGTATTATTTAATTATAGGTTAAGAGAGTAATAGAGTTAAGTAATAGTTAAGAGAGTTAGCGAACGACTCATCATGCCCATAGCTATCAACGCCATATTTTCCAGAGATCCTTTGTAGAACGATCTCTTTTCTCACCAAAAGTTGTTGGAATAGGACTTTTTCACGACAACATCACCTTTTTGTGGTCATAGCCTGATCATAGATGAGGTTAAGTAAAAAATAAAAAGGACCACTTTCTTGGTATCGATGTAAGTTGAAAGCCTTTCAGCAGCATAAACCTGGCAGCCTTTCACTGCCATTTTACCATCAAAATTATTTTCATGTAAACCAGCTAGGATTAACCCTTCCATGAAGGTCTTATACTACTAGACTCTGTCCATAGCCAATCATCTGTGTAAATGAACAGAAGCTATCTTACTTATTTAAGTAAAAAAACTGAGTTATATTAAATCATTATTTGTTAGATGAGTTTTATTTTAAATCTAATGTTGAATTGATTGTAAAAACTAGTAATTGTATAATATTTATATATATATTTTAAAGAAATATATTATTATAATGCAGCTATAAATCCAGTAGAGTCTTCATAGTCAATGATATAAATGTGCAAAACTGCCAGAGTCGACAAATAGCTATCATTTCAAAGTACAGTAAACTCCCGATTATCCGTGGGCGGTTTAACCGGTTTGCGGATTATCTGGGGTCTGCATTGTTTTACAAATATCCAATCAGATTCATGTGTTTAAATTTCCAAAAGGTGAATTGCGACGTAAATACATATAAGGCTTAATAGAGGTTCAGATGAAGGGAATAGATATGTAAATATGTTCGTACTAATTTATACATTGAAAGGGAGCATCCCGACCTGGGCCAGCGAAATAAAAGGGGCGAGCAGACTACTGTATATAAGAGACAATGACAAAATGCTTGGACGGCCGAAAACCTAATGTGCATCATAAGATTGTGAACAAATGTCAGATAATCTCGGCTATAAATAGTCTAGGACGTGACATATGCATTATCCATGTCTGTCATATACATTATCGATCTTTATGGCTTTGTGACACAAATAGACACTGCGACAAAATGGTTCTCAAGAAACTTAGATCGCACATTAAAGCCAAATCACTGCTCACAAAAAAAGACAAAAATGAGAGATTTTGTTGTATTATGTGTAAAGGAAATTACATATGTACATACATACTTACTTTTGACATATACTTATGTACGTATTGTAAATAGCTAGACATATACATGTACATTTGTACATGTTATAATCTGTCAAATACGTCCACATTTTAAATTATTTTATGTATTTATTTTGTCCTCTGAAAATTATTTGTGAATTGCATTAACCGGGGTCATTATTTGTGTAACTTATGGTATAATAATCGATTATCGATCGTTTTGCGTATTCTTTGTTCATAGCGGATTATCCGGGGAATTTGGTTATCCGTTGTTGCAGGGCCACCCTATTCCACGGATAATTGGGAGTTTACTGTATATGTTATTAATTGATTCTTTGGTTCATAGCACTCTGATTTTCAACCTTACAATGAATACCAAATTTTGTATTTTAAAAGCCCTCTTGCTCGTGGACTCCTACTATCAAACCAGATGATGCACATTTTTGACAGGTTATAGTTTCGATGCTGTGCTTTGAGTTAGTTCTACTGGTCATGTACCATAGCTGTCATTAAATCCAGTTTTCTAACCTTTGATTATTGTGTGTATATAAATATCATTTATTTTACTATTAAATCTATATTTTAATTAATATGTCAGTTTGTGTATAATAGTAGGAGTAATTACTGTTTTTTTTTTTTTTTTTTGAAGAATCAACGGACAATTTTACAAAAACAAGAATTTTGAGCAAGTGAAAAATGTATTTTTGAAAATGCTTAGGTACATATTGCATCCTTATTTATTAGTATCTATCATCAACAAGTGGGTATGGAAATTTCAATATTATTTCCATAAATTTCCAATAAAACGTACCTTTTTAAGTTTTTTATTAATGTATGTTTTATTTTCCATGTAAAGTAATGTAATTTAATTGTTTTTTAGACTTTCATTGTCTTTTCAATGTTGTGATTGAAATAATGTAAGAAGCTGTGTATCCAAAATTTTAGTTTAAGGTAAATTTTTAATATTTTTATCTCTAGGACTAATGCATTTATTTATTGCATAATTTTTTTAAGGAAAATGTTATTATAACCATTTTGCTTTGTAGTTTACTGCCAACAATGATCAAAAAGGATTATAAAAATGGGTTGAAGAGTGTTTAATAATTATTTTTCCCAAAACGCTTGTATATTTGCCAAAAATGGCCTGGACATACATAGCGAGGCCATGACAATGAAATGATTAAAATTAATATTTTAAGAATTTTTGTTTTTTGGTCGACTTGAGGGAAAACATTTAACTTACTTTATAATCTTAAATGCTAGAATAAATGTTGCCTAAATAATTGGATATATTTAGTGTAATATCTAGCATTGTGAACAAACACAAAAAGTAAACTACCAATGGATTTGTATTTATTTTACACTAATTTCGATAAATCAATAATTTTATGCCTGTTAAAAGTACAAACAGTCTGAAAACAATCCTTAACAGAATCTTTCAAAGTTTAATGTAGCAACTTAAATATATCATATCTACTTCAATAGAAATAGTGAACGTTCTTATTTTTGCACAAGTACTCAAATCACTAAAAACACAAATAGCACTGGGTACCTGAGGTATTATGGTACATATACTTTTAAAAATTTACTATAGTAATAGCAAAATGCGAGTACCTCTGAAGTTCAGGTAGTCTCACTCACACAAAGGCAGAGGAATAGGACGGACCATATTCCTTTCGACGCTCTGTTTCTTAGGCACCTTGTAGTGCTTCCTTTATCAAACTCTAATTTTTAAATTTGATAACACATCTCAGAAAGTTTACTATAAATTAATTCTTCTCATCATTATGAGAAAATTGATACCAAACAATGTATAATTTATTGTCACTTTTCATGAGGAGATAATATGAAATAAAAACACGGTAAAAACGCTGAAGGGAAACACTGTACTTAATATATTAAAGTGACTAGTAGCTACTACATGGGTTGTTTGGTATTATTTTTCTTATACTTTTAAGTAGAATCAATATTTATTAACTATTTTTAGTTAAAATTACAACTTAAAAAGTTTGAGATTAGTTAGTAGATACCACCAAATGGCCAATGGAGCGGAAGTACGTCCTGTCTCGGGTCTGTTCTAATTCTCTGCGCTCGTAAGGGTGAGTGTGTGCGTGTGTAAGAGAAACTGACCTGGCATCCAGGGGCATTCGCTTTTTGCTATTGCTATATACACAATTCCCACTAGATGTTCTTATTTGATCAAAAGATTTTAAATTTTAGTGATAGTATTGCTTCAAACAACAATCTATAGCTTACTTTTATTATAATTATAAGAACTGAGTTACATTTTGTTATTTGTAATAACTAAGAGTGAATTTGAAGAATATATATAGCAGAGAATATTTGTGTAGCTGTATACATGTAAATATGCCATACAAATAATATCACTTGAACAGAAGAAACACTAAATGAGTAATCTGAGCAGTTAAGCCATTATAAAAGTAATTCCATAACCTTCTATCATTTAGCTGTTGAATATTTTAAAAGAGTGTTTTCTGACTCTTGAAAAACTTATACAAAGTTTTTTTTAAAATAAGTTCCTTTAGTTAATTTTTATTTGAATTTTCCAGCAACAATATCCTTTATTTTGGCCTGAAGGCAGACACTCAAAAAAGTATGGAACAGTATTTACAATAGACCACATCTCCCACAACCACTAGACAAACATTAAGACCAGGGTGTTTTGAGTTAACCAAGAGGTTTGTAAAACAATTGAAAACAGATTAATACATTTTTTCAACTAATATTTTACATTATTATTTATTTATTTTTATTTTCATAAACAGATAGTATCACTGACCGAGCTAATGGCAGGAGTGAAAGCACCTCCAAGGACTGTGCAGCTGTTTCAACTAACATGCTGGCCAATGGGTCATCGTGTTCCCACTTCAACTATTTCACTTGTAGAACTCATGAATATGGTGGAAAGGTGGAGACAAAGGACAGACTATGGACCAGTTGTTGTTTCTCAGTAAGCTTATTTATTAAAATATTAATCATTAAAATTTTTCTGGATATTAGAAATTAATATGATTTGCCAGAAATAATCAGATTGTTATCATGTAATGCCAGAAAATTTTGCTTTTAAATTCTGAACTGTTTGTAACATTTTAATGACAGTGTTTGTAACATTTTAATGATAGTGTTTGTAACATTTTAATGACAGTGTTTGTAATATTTACAGGAATCATAACTACCTAGTATATCATATTTTAATTTCATTAATTTTTGAAAGTAAAAAAGAAAAGAAAAGAAACAGGAGCCAAATACACAGACATTTACCATAACCTAGAAATCTTACACATCAACAAAAAAGGACCACATATCAACACGCTAGAACAATATGAAATCTACAAACACATAAAAAACAAAGTACAAACATATTAAATGAACAAACCCAATACAAATCAAACATACTCTTTAATACTATCGAAAACCTGTCTTTAAAACCATCACCGCTTAATCTAACAACTCCAAGCAGAAGACACTGATGAAGATCGCCACATAGAGATCAAAAATGTTCTGTCTCAGTATGCTTTTACGAATTTACAAAATTTAAAGTTTTAATAGTCATAAACTAATGTAAAGTGTAAAAGTTTCACCAAACTTAATGGACTACAAAATTCAAGAGTAAAAAATCAAAGAGAATTTCCCTACTCCTAATAAAACTCATTCTTATTAAAGTGGAATTTTTTTTTACTTGCCAGATAAACAATTTTTCACTTCTATTGAAAATGTTAATATGATTTGATTTCCACTAAAATAAATAAAAATTTAGTTAAATTCTTTTTTATAATTTTATGAAAGTTTCAGATGTTTACTTGTAGCCTCAATACAAGTACAGGACTAGTTTAAAATCAATTCTTAGGGAAGGAAATATTTTTTGATGCAACAATTTGAAACGTCAGTATAAATATGAAAACAGACAAAAGAAAACATGAAGTTTAGCCTATATAAAAGTAAATGCTGCTATAAGCAGGCTTTTGTATATTCGCTGATAAGATTCTGTTTTTAGTGTAAAATAATAATGTCAATAACATAATACAGTAAAACCCTTCTTACCTGAATTTGCTTAACCATAACGCTCGGCGGAGTTTTGAAAATTTCTTTATAGCAGAAGCACCGGGCGGGCATAAGGTGCATTCGATGACCCGTAAGCCAAATCGGCATGTCCCGTGATTCAAACATCAACAGGGTTAACATCCTGCGTGGAAGGGGAGATTGTTGTTGTTTTGTTAGAAAATATAACTTTAAAATTTACAGTAAAACAGGTTTATGTGTTTTATTTGAAGAAATATAGCTTATAGTACTTACCTTTGCTTATACCAATGTTGCCTTATCAGAAATGGTTCCACCCCTCATTATTTCCGATGAGAAGGGTTTTACTATATTACTAATATTACATATTATTTTTAAAGTATAACTAAATAGTCCTATATCAAAAAATTAGAAGAATATGTACATAATAATTAACAATTACCAAGAAACCAAAAACCTAATCAACAAAAATTACAAACAAATATTTTTTAAAATGTTTCTAATTCAAACTTCCAGATATTATTTAACTCTAAAAATGTATATGTAGGCCTACTCAGTGAAACCCCCCTTTAATTAAACTAGAACTAGTTGTTTATATGAACCACATAATCAAATCTAAAATAGATATAAAAAAATAACTCATTAACTTACACAATGCATCTTATGAATAATTTTTTATTATTAATGACTTCAATTTGTATTGTGCTCTTTGGTAAAGCAGTGTTAGTAACGTAAATAAAGTTCATTTTAAACTTGATTGTATATCATTTTTCCACTAGTGTCCCCATTCCTCTCCCAATTCCTTTATCTCTTGGGATAGTTGAGTGATATCATATGTGCTATCATTTCTTTACCTATTTTGTTGAATAATATTACAGTGAAATTTATCAGAGAAAAATTTAAGGTAATAGTAGTACATCTGATACTGTCACATAAGCAACAATCTAAGTTTTGTCGAATTAATTGACGATTTTTCTAATAGGTAAGCTTAATAAAACCACAACTTAAGAAAATTAAAGGACATTTTTGCAACAAGTTTTTTTAAAATTTTTCACTTTAACTATTAATATTGTTTCTTATAATCTTAAAAAATGTAAATACGCCTAATTAAAACAAAAACATTTAATAATTTTATGTCTGTAGCTAATAATACTAATGTTTAGAACTGAGAGCGAGGACTCATTATAATTTATGGAAAACCATGAAGAGAAAAATTTTAACACAACTGAAGCTGGTAGGGATACCAGCCACGGCTCTGTGTCGCCATGGCCTACCAGCCACAGCCAACGTGTTAATATATGTGTTAAATGACAACTTATTCCTTTACATGTGAGGTAATTTACAAATTACTGTATTTGTTACTGTATGGGGCTTGCCGGTGGGTGATGGTGTTGAGAGGGATGAGCAGGGGCAGCGAGAGGTGGCTGATGACAGTTGACACGGAGGTGCACAATTTGGAATTGCAGGTATGATAAGTGCTAGTATGTTTCAGAATTCAGGTCAATTACTCGTAGGACTCCTCAACATAAAAGACCATTGGTTTATGAGTGAAACTTCAGTCACTGTTAAAATTCCTAGTGTACCATTTTTAATGCAAATATAATTTTAATATTTTAATTGGTTTTAAATGCATTTGTTTAGGGATGGGAGAGGGAGATGTGGTGTGTATTGTGCAGCAAATGCATGTATTGAACAAGTTATACAACATGGGGAAGTGGACATTTTCCAGGCAGTTAAAACAGTTAGACGTCATCGCCCACAACTTATAGAGTTTATGGTAATATTTCAAAATTAGTTATAAATAATTATTTGCTTTCATCTTCACATGAGCTACTAGTTTTTAACTTAAAATATTTCTACATATATTATAAAGTAGACATTATAACCCCAAATACTCTTTAAAATATACCCAATATCCCAACCCCGCCTTAATTTAAAACTAAGAGATCAGTTACTGTCTGAGTTGACAAAGGGTTACATCTCCCGAAATGGTCGTCCTCAATAACCAAAAAAAGTGCTACTATAGGCAAGTGTAACATACTAACATATGTACAAGTCTTGTTAGTTATAACTAAGCTTTGAGCTGAGCTTGTAATGTTAATTATTCAACTGAGTAATAATATTACAGTAAAACCTCTCATAACCAAAAATTGTTCTACATAATACGTTATACTTATTGAAGACTGTAATTATATTTTAATAGCAGTATAGAACTGTATGTACAATTTAGTTATATACCTATATATACAATTTCTTAATACTGTACTGTTCATACATATTTACTTAAACTATCAGTTTTTGGTTGAAAAAAGATGAAATGGTGGTTTCATTGTTTTGTTGAACATGTTTCTTTGATGAAATATCACTCCATCTTTGAAAGAGTAGAGGATCGGCTGTTGTTGCTTCGTCTTGTTGTTCGATGTATTTGATCAGCTGGTCAAATGCATGGAAAGTTTCACTATGTATCATGGTTTGTTATCTTTAGCAGGCACTGGTTGTATGCTCATAAGTATATAATATAACTGGTAGTAAACTCATAAATGTTATCATCTTTCATCCGTTCATTCCGCTAACACTGTTCATGTCCTTACAACCAGGAATGTTTCGAAGAAAATCGGTGATTTCTTCATTTGTTTCAGTAACAAGATTTTCTGTTTGTGATACGTTTTCAATCCTCTCATTGTTTATTATATGGTTCAATACTTCTTTCCAAGATTTAACTGGTGTTATTGGCCTGATTGCATCCCATGCTGTAGCAATCCATAAAGTGTCATTTACCAAGTCTACGTTTTTTGGGTACTATGAAACACTTCCTCCCTTAATTTTAACTGTTAGTAACTACTGTGATATAGAAAACACAGTTTTTTTCCACTTTTCCGCCATACTGAATACTGAAGACTATAAATTCTAGGTAAAATAAATAACTAAATTACCTAATTACACAAAATCCTGTACAATATATGTAAATTGAACGATATGGAGGCTCAAACACAACTAGCTGAGTCTGGAAAGAAGTAAGAGCAGACTGCTAGCATCAGAAAAATATCCTGAGGGTAAGGTGCTTTGGGAAATAAAGATGTTTACTTCATTTCCATATTACATATGGATATCAGATATTCAAGATATCAGATGTTCCGGGTATGAGACGTTTTAACTGTATTTTTATTATTTATTAATAATTTAGTTTCTTTTATTATTGTTATCAAAGTTATTATAGTAGAATAATATTAATTTCAACTGCAGGATTACTATTTTTTTCTTTATACTATTTCTTCTTTGACACAGCCTCTATCACTATGTTAGTCTCCTTGATTTTCTTGGTCTCCTTTGGGATCTTCACAAATCCAAATTCCTCTAAATCTGTTTGTACTATCTCTCCTTTCTTGTAGATTTCACGTTCTTCTCTCTCCAACACTATACTTATCATTATATTTCTTCCTATTCCCTTGATCTGTCCAAATCACTAGACTATAGTCTCTTTCTCTTCATTAATCTTCTTCCACCACTTCATTTTAAATTCTATTTCTTCATGAAAACTTCTCTATAGGTTTACTTGGGAACCTGTTTTATCACTGATTAAACCTCTCTTGGCTTATATCCAGATTTTTAATACGTATATTAAAATTGTCTTTTTTCTACAATAGTTCTTTTGTCTCTCTTTTTACATTCCTCTTCAATAATGAGTACATTCCCATCCTCCCAACATTTTCTTTTATCACTCATTTCAATGTTGCTACCTCAGTTACTCAGTTTTATTCGTGCCGTGAGTTTGTCGTGCTGTGAAAAAATGTCAAGAAGAAAGTGTTTAAGTGTAGCAGAAAAAGTGAGTGTTTTACGAGAGGTTGATGAAGGGGTAAAAAAGTTGGATGTTGCGAAAAAATTCGGTATACCTCAGAATTCACTATTCTAAAAAACCGGGATCAAATTCTAAAACAAAGTGTTTCTTATGATTTGCAAAGAAAGAGAATGAAACTTTGCACATTCGATAATATCGATAACCCGATGATGCGCGGTAATGCACGAGAAAAATCTTCCATTGTCAGGAAATCTTATTAAAGAAAAGGCTTTGGAATTTGCAGTATCATTAGGACACAGTGGCTTTAAAGCAAGTAACGGTTGGATAGGAAACTCAAATGAACTTTTGAAAGATGATGACGACGACTATGACGATGATTGTGACGAATCTGAAGAGAAGAACCCTACAGATCATGAAGTTTTACAAGCTTTCAAAATCATCAGGAGAGGATTTCAACTGAAAGATGGTGTACCAGACAACATTTTTGATTGTCTGAATAAATGTGAAACATTCATTGAACGTGATGTGTTATTCAAACGCAAAGTGCAACAAAAAATTACTAATTTTTTCTAGTAAAACTTTGAAAACTAGAAACGATTTAAAAAGTATCTATATGAAGTTACTGTATTTACAGTACTGTATTACTGTACATCGTATTTTATGTTTAATTTAATACAGTATTTTTTCCTCCGGATACGGTCTGTGTAGTATATGAAACAGTTTGTGTTGTTTGAAATTGAATTATGTATATAAAAATAAAATACTGATAGATTGTGTGTATTCAAATAAAATCAGTATAGGCAGTTAATAAATGTAATACGGTTAATAAATAATACAGTTACTAAATTACGGCCTACTGAGTTTGCTTCGATTAAATTCCACTACGTTCAAGTCATGCCTCTTGAAAATGAATTGGTGAGTGTACTTATTTACCAGTAGGTTTGCATAAGCATTAGATAACTTATCATAATAGCCTATACAGAGTAGACCCTATGAAAAATATTGAATATGGATATCTAATACAATGAAGAAACATTCTGAAAACATCAATAAAACATTTTTAACAACTTGAATTTCAAATAAATTGAGACATTATAAAACATTATCCTATATTAACATTGGCCTATTACACTAACTATGCTCGCGATATTATACTGATCCCTTTTATTACCGCATGTAGTGCGGTATGCGTAATGCGGTAAGATCAGAAAGATGAGGTGGGAGCATTCTTGACAACAGAACCTCTCAATAACGAATAACTCTCTACAACAAATTTTTTCTCTGGATAATTGACTTCATTATACAGAGGTTCGACTGTATTTTCGAACTATAATTTTGTTCCCTTTAATTTCTACTTCAGTGCCCTTTATTTTATTTTCAAATAATTTTGTAAACCATTTAATCCCTTTTAATATTAATTAATTCTCATTAATTAATTTTAACTTTTTACCTTTGGTCTAAACTACTATAAAAAGAAACATTTACATTCAAATAGGCCATATTAGTTGGCTCCTTTTGCACAAAGTTCATAACAAATTTTCTCAACTAATTTTTACATTCCATTTATTTTGCTTTATTTATTTATATTTAAAAAGGATTTAATTTCTAACTTTGATTTAATTTCTTTCTTTTCTAAACAATTTACAAATTTCTGTATTGAAATTTCCAAATTACCATAAAGTATTTTTTATTTCAAAACTATAAAGCTTGTTAGGTGAAGTCCTCCATCTTGTGGTGGGACTTACCCCCACTGAATACTACCCCCTCTAATTTTGGCATTAAACAAAGCCACAACTTGACATTTTTGTATCTTTAAATAGAAAATATATTGAAAGTTAATTTTTTTTAAATCGCAATGTTCCCGAAAAATCTTCAATAAAATATTTTAATGTAATTAAAAAAGAGAGAAGTTAAAATCCGACCTTTCCACTTAGCATCTCTCCTCGGGCTAGGTAGATTGACTCGACCATCTCCTTCACTCCTTGCATGGCCATCTTGGATGCGAAGTGGACTCGTTCAACAAGGTAAGCGTCACCCACGCCGTCATCTTTTTGGATAGCGTCCTGGGGCGAAACAACGCCTTCCCTCCATCTGCGTGTCCTTTCTGCGTTGGCTTGTCGAATTCCAGATCCATGTTTTAAACATTTTAAAATTTTGCTCTCACTCTCCGTCGTTAAATTTCTATTGTTCTATTCATTACTTAGATTTCACTGTTTATTCATAAAAAATTTTTTTTTGAAATGAAGCTAAATGGAAATTTAATTTTAATCGGTTCACTTTTTTAAAATTTTGAAGCACGGTTCGATATTTTGTAATTCACTGACTCTATTTTCCCTTTACATTGTCTACTGCAAACACACAAAACTCTCGAGGACGCTGCGACACTGATGTTAAATTTGGAAACCACTTTTGGAAGAGTTTCCTCCCCAAAGGGGTTTCAAAAAACACATGAGACTGCATTTTAGCGATGTCGCTCCGAACTTTTAGCTCTGCATGTTCTCATTTTACTTTTCGAATTACAAACTATAAGTCTTGTAAAACGGAGCACCCTCTCCAGGTCGATTTTTAGTAACCATCGCTGTGCGTCTTTCTCGTTCCCTGTTTTCAACCAATGGCGAGCCTTCAAAATTGACGTAATTTCAATCAGGTGATGTGTTCGTCATTTCCTGTTTAGTTTTCACATGAGAAACCTGTTCCAAACCGATTGATATTTTTGCCTGTTTTCTTATTAGTCGTTCAACTATTTCATCTTGCTTTTTCTTGATTTTTGCTGCTGGGCATCTTCTTCTTTTTAAATTCTGCATCCCCTCGAATGTTGTTGGTGTTTTTAGGTTAATTTTGACCTATTCTCCCCTTCTCAATGTATATAAAGTATAATTAAAAAACATAAAAACCCCTCTCTCTGCTAATGGCTACATTTCTTTTATTTTATACTCTTTACTTAAACTACCACAACACTTAGGTCCCTTCATTTTTCTTTCCCCCTCGAAATCTGGCTTACATAACCCATCAAAATACCTGACATTTCTCTATTATTGCAACGGTAATCTGTGACATGAAATTGCAGTACCTCCCTTTATAACACAAAACTTGGATTGATTAAATATTTTGTAAAAGCAATGGATCATAATGGCTAAGGATTCTTATATCTTAAAAGCGAATTTCCTAGGATGAGTAAAGCAAAAATGATTCTGCATTTGGGAATAGCTGGAGTAAACTTGGGAAAGCAGCATAGGTATCATTTCAAAATTTTGTGAAATCATTCCTGGGCAAAACAAAGGCTGAGTACTATGTACATACAGTGGGTGAGCTTCTTAAAAATTATGCAAACTTGGGATGCAATATGTCTTTAAAAATAATTGTTAACATTTATTCTTTTTTACCCCAAATCTTGGCAATGTAAGTGATGAACGCTTTCATCAAGATATCTCAATGATGGAGACACTTTATCAGGGGAAATGGAGCCTGAGTATATTTGCCGATCACTACTGGACTTAAAAATTGACAAACCAGAAGATAATTATATGAGCGAGGTTTTAGGTGAGTTATAATACCATGCTATGGACTATGAACAAATTTATGCAAAAATACACTTTTTAAAATCAATGTTATATAAAAACCCTGCATCCTAGACAAAAAATTGTTTACAAATATGAAATCAACAAAAAATATTCCAAGATACGCCTCAAAGAAGAAGATAATTATTTTTTTCTTGACTAGTGTTACTTTGAGTGGTACTGGAATAGCTGTGTTCAAGGATTGGATCAGAAGGAATCTCATTGAATGTTAGATAATGTTTTCTTTATGGTACCACTGACGGACACATACAATGATTTCAAGACTTCTGTTGATGGAACCAGAGAGCTCATTCAATGTTTATTGGTTATTGCACCTGCAATGTTAGAAAATAATGTAAAATTAAAGCGTCTGCATTAAAAAAATGGAGTAAAATTAACCAGTGATTCACTATCTCATTCACCAGGGAGCTTTATGTGAAAATTCCTTGAAGTAACATAACATACTCAAACTACTTATATCTGTCAAATTTAAAAATACCACCACGTGAGATGAGCCCTGCATAGAAATTAAACAGGCTCAGTTTTCAGTCCTGTGCATGCACTGTCAATGTATTCCTAAGCTACAAACATTGACCTAACGGTGCAGCAGTTTTTAAGCAGTTATATTTTCGTAAGTAATATAAGTATTTTCAGATAGGTAAAAGTCCTAATTTTACTAAGAAAAGGTGTACAAAATAAATTATATACGACCCTATTTCCATATTGTAATTTTCTGTAAATCTGAGGTTTTGTGTGAGAAAATATTTTTGGGTGTGACCTTATTATTTTGACCTGTCTTTGGCCAGGGATCTTCTCATGTGCTGGTGACAGTACGGGAGGAGGGTTACGAATGTTCATTTATGCAAACAATTTATACAATTGCTGTGGGACAGAACAATTTCACGGCTTTAAAATATGAAGACTTGCCTGCTGTTGATCAATGTGAAGTTTCTTAGTCCACGATAGTACCTTGAGAGGTTTTTTGCAATTAGAAACAAGATTTCTACAGTCCTGTTTAAATTTGTACAGACTGAACCACAAACCTTAAAAACTTGACCAAGAATTTCAGAAACTTCATTCTTAAATTTCAAGCCAGGGACAAATTAAAATCAGCTCTAAGCTACACATTTTGTACCAACAATCTTAATTAATCTCAAAAACTTAATTAAATAAACTGATTTTGAAAAAATAACGATAAACTACTTTACTTCATTCCAAAGAAGTTTAACAAAAATATTTAACATGAAGTATTTTTAAAACACTCCTAGGAGAATTATGCTCCTACAACATCTATAGAGAGTTATGCTTCTACAACATCTATAAAGAATCATGCTCCTACAACATCTATAGAGAATCGTGCTCCTACAACATCTATAGAGAATCATGCTTCTACATCTATAGAGAAAGATGTTCCTACAACATCTATAGAGAATTATGCTCCTACAACATCTATAGAGAATTATGCTCCTACAACATCTATAAAGAATCATGCTCCTACAACATCTATAGAGAGTCATGCTCCTACAACATCTATAGAGAATTATGCTTCTACAACATCTATAGAGAATCATGCTCCTACAACATCTATAGAGAATCATACTCCTGCAACATCTATAGAGAATCATGCTCCTATAACATCTATAAAGAATCAGTCTCCTACAACATCTATAGAGAATTATGCTCCTACAACATCTATAGAGATGTCGGAATTTTTAACCATTTTCATTGAAATTCTAAAGTGATGGAGCCATGTTCATGTCAACATAGAATTTTTTTTCATACACTGTGTAACAAATCACACTTCAATTATTTAACTAATATAAGAAACAAAATTTAAAACAAATGTACTTACTTTAATTATTTTAATATTCATATAATAATTTGACAAAATATAGAAAGATAAAATTAATATCAAAAATAGAAATGTAAAATCCATATAGCATGTGCAATTATAAATTAGTAAATAGTGAAAATCCTTAAAACTAATGTTCCAGCTTAAAGAGAGGATGTTTTCTGTTTTTCTTTAGAATTTCCAAAAGCTTGGGATCTTCAAACAAAATTTCTCCATCTACTTCTGATAGGAAACAATTCAGTACATCATGGACAATGTTTAACTTCTTCACTTTCTTTGCCATACTGAAAATTAACAGAAATGCAATTTGAAATTACCTATTCATATTACTCAAATAAGATAAATACGTATTTGTTAAATAATATGCAATACTTGTATCAAACAAATTCCTTTAAAGGATGATATTTAGCATTATATTTATTTACCAGGTAAAAATGGGTAATATAAACAATGAATTTATCATTATCCAGGTTCTAAATTAACCTCATTCTTTAGGATACAAAAGACTGAGGTCTTCTTTGATCTTTATAGTCCTGGCTTCTTTATATAAATTACATAATTGATTTTCCTAAAATTTTTTCAGTTGTCAAGTTATAACATGCAACATATATATAGTCAACATTTCTTGATTTTATTGCAAAATGTATTTAAGTTAAATAATAAAAAATGTATATATACTAGCTTACCAGTCGTGTGTTGCTGAGATAGCACAAGAAAGGAATGTCAAGAAAACTTGTTATGAAAAAATTTAATATAAATTGTGTCATTTTTATGAAAATAGATTATTTACACAAGGAAAATTTTTCAAAATGTCGCTTCTATTCCATATATTTATTCGAATGCTTTTGGATAAATATATCTCCCAAAACGATTCTTATCCACTTTTAAATTTAACGAAGAACTATATTCATGAATTCTAATTTTTAATTAGGATTACTGAAAAACATCTATAGCCCCTGCCCATTATATAAGAAATCATTCGGCATCATAGATTATTTCATTTCAAAAAGTATTTCTAGAATTCAAGCGAAAAAATAACTAAAGGACGATCTTTAAATTACGTAACGCTAAAATAGATGGTTTTTGACCCCCAACCTCTCTGATCAATAACAAACCAGTAATAGTAGTACCCCCCATAATTACGTTATGTAATCTTGTCCCTCCCTTATTTATTGAGTTAAAGGTTTTGAATGCTGAATTTGTAGGCCATTAGAGAAGTACATCAAATGTTCCAATACGGTACAAATGAGAAATTACGGTAATAATATAATGAAAGATAAAAAGAATTTTGTTAAATAAATAAAACAGGAATAAGAAACAACTTTTTTCAATATCTCACCTAATGTGTACTTGAAAACAAACAGAGATTATAAAATCAAAGTAGACTTTAGGTTATGTGTAAAGTCAACACAATATTAATTTAAACATAAATTGAAAATATTGTTACATAAAAATGTGACTTAAATGAATTTAAATGCAGAGTCATCAACCCATTTGTAACATTGTCTAATCATCTTCCCGCAGAGTTCATGTATGCTACGACAAACACTCGCTACGAGCTTCAGAAAAAGATACATATTAAGCTTATTTTAAATTAAAACAAATTCCGCACATTATTTAAAAATACTACAAATTTCAAAAATTTACAAACAATCTAGTTTTATGTTGTATTTTACTCTCTAGCACCAAAAAAAGGTTTGTTAAAAATTTTTGTCAAAGTATTCGTCTGACGAACTGATATGTTTATCGTATTGTTCGAGGATGTGTCAATTATTTGAACAACAATTATTAAACAATATGATTAGAGGTATATACTCATCGGAAATTTGTATGGATAAATATTGGCAATTTTGCCAACATATTCAACGGCATTAAACGAAATTGGATTATAATGTAGGCAGGAATTAGAGGTATACCTCTAAAAATCAAGAGATAATTTTTTTTTTCAACAGAACCGACTTCAAAAAAAGAACCCAAATATATAATATTTACTTACTAATAAGTAAAAATTAATTTTTCTATAACAAAAACCTAATTTATCATAAACCTATTACCCACAAAATGTTGAAGTTAGCGCCGCAATCAAGTCTTGTATTTGCTAATCTATCAACTCTATTCCAAGCATTTTTAAACAATCAAATTTGTTTATTAATTAATTTCCAATGATTAATTATAGCGAACAATAGTATTCTTACAAAAAGAAATTTAAGTGTTCAATATTATGAGATTATGCGGGACGAAAATTGATCTTTGCTCTCGGAAAAGACCATACAATATCAGATTTTGTTTGATAAAATATGTGATTACATATATTTTGTTCAGATACACAGACTGCGGATAATTCAATCTTCTTTGAGTGATTTACAACGGAATGTGATTACTCTACATGCTTAAAAATATCAGAAATATCTCCTTAAACCTTTTATACCATAAATTTATTAAAGTTCTTATATCTATAAAATAAGTACATGAAAGAAATTATTGATTAGCCTGCGTTTATATAATAATTTGTTAATCTATATGCCAAGGGGCTCCAACGTCACGTAAAAACCCTTTATTTGTCCCATTCACGTGTATGTAAGTATGAGTCCAAGTATTTGGCACAAATTTCAAAATTTTGTGGGTAATAAGTTTATGATAAATTATGTTTTTGTTACTGAAATTTATTTTTTACTTTTTAGCAAGTAAAAATTATATATTCGGATCCTTTTTTTGAAGTCGGTTCTATTGTTTTAATCTTTTTTATGTAATATACATATTCAATTTAATAAGATAATGCTTAACATACTGTAAAGCAAACATTGTTTTGATTATATAAAAACAAACAGGCTTGACAGGTCTACCTTATATGTACTACCAAGCAGTAAAATGAGCCTGTATTTATTATATTATGTTCTCAATCAATGTGCTATGTTGTTCTGCACTCTTCTATTTCCCTTTATAAGTAGCCCTATTGCTGGCCACCCTATACCTTCTGAACCCTAAATTTAGTTTAAATCTTTATTTTGTTGCAGATAAAGTGTGTGAAATTATGAACTAATTGTGCTAAACCCAGCTGAGAAATGCACAAAACATTTTTGTCTGTAACTCTCATACATAGATTATTTATACATATAAACATTGTTTTGTGAGCAGTTAGCAAGAAAAGCCTCAGATAAGGAACCACAGATTAGAGTTTCATTCTTAATTTGAACACAGAGAGGTATTTTTCTATTTAGATATTTATACAATTCGCTCTACACCAATCTTTCTCTCGGTTCTCCAAATCTCATTTCGATATATATATTACTCTTCCAGATGCTAAATCATTTGCTCCCAGGATTCTACTACAAAACTTGTATTTAACTTTTTGCTATTAATCATCCTAATATGGGTTACTTATTATTAGTATATTCTGCAATGTTCCATCACTCTATATAAATTCATTTATTGATAATTGGCATTCAGGTTTTCTGAGTAAATATTGGTAGGTGCTTGAGTTTCATAACTGAAGTTCACTTTATTTTAGAATGTTTTTTATGGGACTGAAGATGTAAATGTGCATCAGTTTCTATATATTTAAAGCGAGAGCATTTGAACATTTATTTCTTAAAACCAGTTGTAGTATTACTACCAAATTTTAAATAAAGAGTTGAGGTTCTTTATATTTTAACAACTTTAAAATATTGTTTTAGTAGGGAAGGTTTTTGTGGCTTTTCTGAAATATTTAGGGACTGCCCATCACTCCAGGCACTGCACTAAACAAAAAATCCAAATATTTGGATTTTATAGGAGGGTAATTACTTTAAATTTCATAAGTTTAGTCTTTATATTCAGATTGTTATGAAACTTAAATAATGTGTTATAAACGTCCTAATGTAAAATAAAATTCATTTTTTTGTAGTCTAAAACTGTTATTGTTAATTTTGTTTCAATTTTGGAGTAAAAATCATTTTTTAAATTTATAAATTTCATTATCCTCTACTTAAAATAATTATTAACGTTACACTTTATCATCACTGGAGTGAAACAAAAGTTTATTTTTATAGATTTTTTTTTTTTTTTTAATACAAAACTTTGTTGGAATCTGAACATATTATGTTTACTTATCTAAACCAATGGTTTATTATTTACAGGTTTATTGACATTATAAATCATGTTGTTACATATGGGCTACTGAACTTATGTCACATACGGGATCGCCAACAAAACTTTCACATAAGTTTTCATTCTCACTCTATCGAATATCAATATTCACAAACTCTTTGTCGATAGTAATATACAGATAAACATGTTTGTTACCTAAAGATAATATCACAGAAAAACTGTCTGAATTACTCAAAATAAAAACACCATCCTAGATTTCACTATTATGTGCACTTTCCCTGACGTCATATCTGGATATTCTTGATTATTTGTGCTGCAGATGTCAAAATTTAGTCATTTGTTTTACAATGCATTATTTGGTGAACCTACCAAATTACAATCTTGACATTTGGGCAAATATCATACTTTTTCATAACGTGTATAACAAATAGTTTTGCAAGAAAACATATGAAACTAGCAGTAAAACATGAAACAACTTAGTGTCGGAATAGTCATGTTACAGTCTCTTACATCATATAGTAATAATGGCAAATAATCACTAAAGTATGCCAATGGGTTAACTAACTGATATGATGTAGTTTTATATCTGTTAGTTGGAAATCCTGACAATGTCCATCCTTAGCTCTAGTTAATATGCCACCAAGATGAGCTTTTCCTTCCACTGCTAGGCAAAATAATTCCCACAGATATACTCCAAAGGGACCTAAACTGCCAGTTTTTATAGATGTTTTGCAGTTTTCTACAGTTCGTACAATTTTAATATGAATTTTCCTTATTTTAAAAATTAGTCCAAAATTTAAAAAATTTGTATTAGCTGGTAATAAAAATGTTTTTACTCTTCTAAATTTTGTAGTTCATAATTGCTTTCAAAATCTTGTGAACGCTTTCTTAATCAATGGTACAATAAATTCAAAGGACATTGTTCACTTAGCTACTTGCCAATTCTATCGCAAACTTTTAGTTCAGTGTTTTTGCAACATTTTCATAACTAAAGTATGACACAATATAAGATAACAAACAAGATTCCAACTTTCCTGGCAGTTATTCTGTTTTCGCCCTTTGATTAGCATTCACGTACCATTACGTGAGATTGCGCTACAGGCAGTGGGAGCATTTTCGTGTGTGAACGTTTTATCATTTTTCTCAAATTAGCCAAACCCTTACCGGTTTTTGTTTTCTGTCTATTGCATTGTACCTTGGATTCAATATTTGATGTTATTTGCACAATAAATCCTACACAGAGTACATAGTCGCCATCCTTTTGTGTGCAAAGTCTATGGTTTGTCTCACGTGTTTAAAGATTGTTGCATGATTTTGATACAAATAAATCAAACATTCTAACAATTTTTTTCCCACGGGAACCTAAAGAATTAAACTTTTTCAAAATATTTTTTTATGGAGATTTGGTGAACAAAATAGTTATGGAAACCAACGAATATTACGACTTTGTGAGTGAATATATTACCGTGTTTAACCATTCAAAACTGAAAATGTGAACTTATAATTTCCTAAATATTAAATATTTTCATAACAAATTTTAAAAATAGTACAAGAATTTAAAAGGTTAGAGAAAATAAAGAGAAAAAAAATTCAAAAATTTGAGAAAATATGTTGCTTTATGGTGCTTTATCTGGCCATGCATATGTTGCTAATCAAAGGGTTAATTTGTTTCATTTTTTACATATAATTTGTGTACATCTGTACATATTTCGCACACCTATTTAATAACTTTGTTAGTTTCTTCCCAACATCTGAAATCGAGGCATAATTTAATTTATTATAACATTTTTTTGTCAAAAACTGAAAAAGAAATCATTTAAAAAGAAGTTCTATATGATGGAAAGTTTTTTTGACACTGTTTTCTCAGGATATTGAATTTTTAGTGCTAGAAATTTAACAGCATAGTGTTAACATCATACATCAAAGGTAAAAGCGAATTTTTTAATTATTTATGAATTTTTTTTTATGTCACTCTTTATTTCTTATTTCGTAACGAAACTCATGTAACAGAGATGTTATGCAAACACTGTTAGGGAATAAAACTTGAGTTTGCTACTCTGAATAAAATTATTTTACAATGCTACAGACAAAAGATTAAACTGTGTGAGAAATACCACTGAAGTGCAACAAAAAATAGTTAAAAATTGTGTACTGCAAAGCAAAATACTTACTTTTTATATATTTCAGAGACGCTCTGTTGCTCTTCAACTTTTGATTCTATAACTTTAAGTAGTTTATCAATGTCATGTACTGAAGAACGATTTTTATTAACTAGTTCTCTCTTTAAATTAATCAAATTCCACTTCAACTCTCTTTCTTTCATTGTCACCGTAGCAAACTGACTCATTAAATCCAAAATCCTAAACATTTAAACAAAGGATTATAAAAATATCTTCAACAATAAAACAAAATTTAGAAAATAAAACAAAATTAAATATTTTCAAAAAATTAATATTCTTTTTAAATGGATTTTTTACTGATAATGTTTATATAAATATTAACCACTTAACCGAAATATAGGAGACACGCCTGATTTTAGATATACAAATTTTGAATAATATATACCCATTGAGATAAATCCACAAGCATGAGTGACGAGACTGCTAAATTCAAATAAATCTCAATAAATATAAATGTATCCTCAGAACATATTGAAATACTACCAGAACTGTTGAAAATACTATGTTTTCCGATGAATCAAATAAAAAGAACTAGAACTGTCATCTTGTCAATAAGTACTCTCAGTAGTCAGTGGATATCCACCTGTGTTACCCGAGTACTGTGCTGCTTCTACCATGTTCATAGTAAATATTTAAAATGTGTGCTGAAAATAAAAATCCCGCAGGGAGGGAGGTCAAGTCAGTGATAAGATTTGTCAGCATAAGACCACAAACCCATTGAAATTTATTGGCAACTTTGTGAGATGTATAGAGATGGGGTGGGATCATGAGTAGAGGCAGTAGTTTATTACATTGGGGTTTAGAAACTTTTTCTTTTCTGGGGTTAAAAAAATAGAATTAATTATGGCTTTCCATAAGTTGTAAGCCAATACAGTAAAACTTCATTTAACCGTTATTCTTTTAACCGTCAGTTTCTATGAACCGTCGGGCCAATTGACCATGCGACACTACCACATACCGTCGGGTCCCTAGGCCTGATATTTTTTCTCGTAACGTTTTATCTTTATTAGTACTACTCAACCGGTGTTGCTACTTTTGGAAAAATAAATGCCCTGTATTAAACAACAAGCTTCACACTACTTACAGTTATAATTACGATGATTTTTGTTTGATAGATAAACGCTGACGGCATTAAAAACATGTTAGTCTAGGACCTTTTTGTCAGGAGTTACGGGCCGACACACTTATTTGTTAACAATTGTAGTGAAGTTGAGTTGATTATTCCAACTGAAAAAATGGTTCATTGAAATAAGTTTACCTTTATATACTTTAATAATAAAATAAATAATTTTTAATGACGTATTATTTTGATTTTCACTATTGTCTTCAAAATTTCACAAAACCTAAAAAAATAAGTCGGAAATATTGACTAAATATTTAGTTGTAAAATAATTCTTAAAAACGGACTTGGTTGAAGTCAAGTACAAACATTAATACACTTAGATAAACTCATCTTTACTAGGAAGTAAATTATAACTTAAATTCCTTAAGAAGTAAATTATTTGGTTTTAAAACCTTTGCTTGATATGCAATCTTGTGTAGTACTTATCGGACCTGAAGCCTAACTTATCAGACAGAGAATATGTTTACACTTCCGTTCTATATACACAATATTTATAAACTCACAAATCAATGACACGTTTACATGACTTAGTGATAAGTGCCAAAATACTTTTATCACCAGAGTGGATAATCCGAACACGAAATTGTGGTTTTGTTGTTTATTGTTTACGCAAAACATAATAAATATTAAGACAGTGTTGCACAAATAAGAAAATATAACAAAATCAAAAACAATGTCGGGGCAATTGGTCTAACGGAGTTTATTTACATATCATTTACTCTATAGGAAAACTGTGGAGCCAATTGACAAGACACAAGTTTTTAAAATTTTATGATAAAAAACATATTATTTAAAAATAAGCTTAAAACATTTTGGCAATTCTATGTGAAAACGCCAATATTGAGGCCGCCGGCAGCTAAAGTATTAAGGTGCAGTGACGCGTTCGCTTTGTATGTTAAGCTACATGAACTTTTTTGCCTGTAAGTTCATATTAGTGTACATTATTTTCCCATATTTGTAGCTACTGTGCCATATTTCATATCTTTTTATCATGAAATAAATAGTTTTATTTACTATTACAATCGTGTTTATTTTTTTTCGCTCCGAAATATATTACATTACTGCGTGAGTGATATCTGTCTATAATATAATTGATTGAAGTTATGTTTTGGAGGAATAATACAGTGTTTCTGTTATCCGTCTATTCGCTCAACTGTCATGACCATGATCCCGACGATGACGGTTAATCGAGTTTTTACTGTAATTGTATCTGTGTCATCATCATCATCATCATAATCATTCATTCAAGGGAATCAAAAGAACTTGTTCATTTTTCTTTGTCTTGTTGTAATGATATTATTTTGGTCATTAAAGCCAAAAAGAGCAACAAACCTCTCTTTTACGGCAACAAAAGTAGGAGGAAATTCCTTTTTTTGTTTTAATTTAATGTACCAATCAAGATAAACTGATAATTTCTAAGTCGTTTAATACACAGTGCAAAACAAATTCTCCCCTGTATTGTTTCATCCAGATATATGCTGAAATTTTTTGTACAACACTATTGTTTTAATTGTCAATTTAAATTGTTAAATAGGTATTGGGAGGTTTACATTCCAAAATGTAAACTTCTAAATTCGATATTTGGTTCTAAGTTCAATGATGTTCTAAGTTCTAAAAACATTTGCTTGGTGCAAATATTTCAACTCTACATCTACCTGATTTTCTCCTAATATATTGGTTAAAAGAACAGCAACCACAAAATGTTTCTAGCGTTTCATCAATTGTTACAAACTTGCAGACAACAATTTTTGACAGTTTGCTATAAATTATCTTAAAAAACCATAAACTGGAGTCAAGCTGTCAAAGATTTTTCTCATTCCTTGTATTTATACTGTCAAATCTTAGAAATTGAAGTAAAACCCACACCAAAAAAGTGACATAACTAGAGTAAAATTTGTGCATGAAGTTTTCATAATATACAAAATGCCTCTCTTAACCTTTATCAGAAAACCTGTGATTATTATTAGTCTATCAAGTGAGGGTATGATGTTTTTATAAATCTTTGGTTGTTTGTAGAATTGATAAGTAGGAGAGGTTTTTATTGCATAATAGCTGATGGAAATTCAGTGACAAAAAGAATCAACACATTTCTGGATTCAAACCATCAACCTTTGGTAAAGAAAACTTCTATCATAAACCTAGAACATCATTTCAAAGACTATTTCATCTCAAAAACCTCTACCTCCTGAAACTATTTTGATCGCCACAGATATTATGTCTCTACAGAAACATGCTCATACACATGGTATAACAGCTAATGAGAATTTTTCAAACAGCCTTTCAGATAAACCTTATCTAAAACATCATCCCTTGTCAACCTTACTAGATTTATCATTGAAAAAAAAAAACATTTTCAGTTTGTGATGAGAAATTTTCTACAAATAAGAGGGCATTAGGAAGATTCCCACCTGTACAAGGGAAAGTTGGGAAAGTCAAAACTCAAACGGACCAACCATTGTGTTGGTACAGATTCGTTTCTTAATTTGGATACAGAACACTTTAAAACTCTAAAGATTTTTTAACAACTTATCATTATTCTTCACAGACCAATTAACCTAGGAAAAATCTACAACAGCCACCACATTCTTTTTATGTGGATAAATAAACTATTCTTAATACAAATTACTACCCCAATCTACAAAAGCTGAACAATACCAATACATCAAGGTTGATTTCAAGATTCTTTAACCTTCAATACACACCAAAAAATTGTCCACTGATACAACACAAATTTCGATCCAAGCTAAAGATTTCGTATATATGTGTGTCTATGTTGAGATTACAGACCGCAGCTACCAAGGTAGGTTTGTTAGTCTTCACATTTATAAATAATTAAAATATATAATTATTTTGATATAAACAATTTACTTCAATTTCTTTCATTTAAAAATATTTCTCAAAGTTGATAGAAGTTAAAATGTCCAAAAATGTTTTTTTTTTAACAACTCTTATGTTTTAGTATGAACATAATTGTTACATTTTAAAATTATTTTAATAAATTGTGTTTCTCAATAATTCAGTAAAGATTCAATAGATTACTTTTTATTCAGTAACTGTTATTATAGATATTAAAGAAATAAACATCATTTTTAAAGTTGCAAAAAATGTTATTTCAAAAATTAAATTTTAAAATTTGATTTGACAGTTTGTTCTGAATGAGTTTATTTTGTCCCTAAACAAACATAATTTATGGTAAATAGTTTTCTTTTTTAAAGTTAGAAAGGAATTACAAAACCCTTTGAAAGTTAGTATTGCAACAATAATAAATATATCAGTAATGTAATATATTAAATTGGAGAAATAAATATCATTTTGTATTACCTTTAATGTTTGTACTGAGCAAACTCAACCCAACATTAAACCATGTAAATTTATTAGTTCAAGTTATTAGTAAAAGAAGAATAGCTGTGGTAAGGTTAGAATGATGGCAACCCAAAGATACACCTAGCAAAACTCCAATTTTAAAAAAATAACAAACACATCTGATGAATATTACTAACACTTAACACTTACTACAAAGATGTGAGAGTACTAGAATTCCTTGCTGCTTTACAAAACTACAGATGGTTTAACTACAGGTATTGTACAGCTGCACCTGTACAGTCCTAAATAAGTTTTATGCTATCTCAGAATTAAAAACATCAATATTTATAAACCTCAAAACAAATTTATTTTTATGTTTGAGTATTTTTATTATTATGATGAGTATTTTGTTATGTTAATATGAGTATTCTTTGTATTAGAAAAGACACATCTAGATTTTACTTAAAAACTAGAGTTCTCAATAACTTACACTTTATGTCTTGGGTCCTTATTTAGGTTCAGTTGCACCACTGTAGATTCTATTATGATGAGTATTTTGTTATGTTAATATGAGTATTCTTTGTGTTAGAAAAGACACATCTAGATTTTACTTAAAAACTAGAGTTCTCAATAACTTACACTTTATGTCTTGGGTCCTTATTTAGGTTCAGTTGCACCACTGTAGATTCTATTATGATGAGTATTTTGTTGTGTTAATATGAGTATTCTTTGTATTAGAAAAGACACATCTAGATTTTACTTAAAAACTAGAGTTCTCAATAACTTACACTTTATGTCTTGGGTCCTTATTTAGGTTCAGTTGCACCACTGTAGATTCTATTATGATGAGTATTTTGTTATGTTAATATGAGTATTCTTTGTATTAGAAAAGACACATCTAGATTTTACTTAAAAACTAGAGTTCTCAATAACTTACACTTTATGTCTTGGGTCCTTATTTAGGTTCAGTTGCACCACTGTAGATTCTATTATGATGAGTATTTTGTTATGTTAATATGAGTATTCTTTGTATTAGAAAAGACATATCTAGATTTTACTTAAAAACTAGAGTTCTCAATAACTTACACTTTATGTCTTGGGTCCTTATTTAGGTTCAGTTGCACCACTGTAGATTCTATAGCTTTATCTACAATGTTGATTTCTAGTTGCTTATTTTCTAATTCATTCAAAAAGGTAGCCATATTTGTATTATAGTCATCTGTATTCTGAGTGATATCCAGTGCTTCAGAACCGGTAGATCTACATAACGACTCGTCTAAAATTGTTGAAAAAAATTGAAATTTAATATATACTGAAATAAACTGATGTATAGGTACAACTACGAAAAGGTTAGCACCATTATCAGCTAAAGTTTTATCTAAACCAGTAGGTTTTTATCTGTTTGTTTTTAAATTATACGTATCTAGTATTAAAATAATTATAAAAATACAAATTATTACAATAATTAAAATAATTATAATAATAATATAAATAGTTCATTATAAAGGTAATGCACATTTCCTGGAAAAATAGATTTATTGGTCGTCTGGTACAAATTATTAAAATTTTTCAAAATACTCTCCCAGTATTAATATACTTGAGGAGACATGACTATACTTATTATGTGACTATCATAAAATGGAATGAAACCAATTGATGACTGCAAATCATTATAAATTAATTTCGTTATTTCTTAAATAACTAAAAACCTCACCCCTCCTCTCCTGCTAACAATTTCGACCGATCCCGTATTATCAAACGTACGTCAAGCTCTAAAGGAGTTCTAAAGGAATAATATTAGCTATTCCTTACAAATACAACCTTAATATTTAACAATTGATAATAATTTTCTCAAAAAATATAAGAAATTGTTAAGTCTTATACATATACTATATTTTAATCAATTAACCTATACAAAGCTGAATTTTAGAAAGCCCCTTTATCATTATTCTTTAAATTATTATTCCCACATTTATGTATATAAATACTTTCAAAAACATTTAACAATCTTCTATCATTTTCATTTTTAACTAAATTAACATTATTTAAATTATGGCTTGTGTTAATTTTGGCTAGCGGGCCGGCTTTGTCAATGAAATGGTTGTTTTCAAACACATCTCAAGTAAAATCAAAAGTATTCACTCAGTTATGCAATAATTACTTATAATTTAATGAGTGAATTTAAGATGATTATAACAAGCAACTTCAATGTATTTAGTTTAGAACAACTGTGTTGTTATCACAAACAGAAGGGGGTATTAGAATAAAATAGCATTTAGCAACCAATACCAGGAGATGGGGAAAAGAAATGGAAAATGAAACAATGAACACGAATAGCAGGCCACTGTGATAGAACCAGTAGCAGAATGTAGTCGACTAATCAGTGCATAGACTGAGGGAACCAGGTCTCCACTAATAACCTATATTTGAATTTTCATACCAAAAAGATTTTTTCAATTACAGATTTCAATTTGCTACTTTTGTTAATCTAAACCAATAGCTTCTCTGTTAGAATTTCCTGATAAAGCTATTCAATTAACAAAAGTATAAATGAAAATCACTATTCAAAGTAATTTAAATAAATAAATGATAATTAACAATGTGAATAGCTAAAATATCATTAATCTTATAAAAACTTAGTTTGTATATACTAATTGTGAATATTTTTGTAACCACTAATATTAGCATTATCTTCTTTTGAGAAACTGTAATTTATTATTATTATTTTTTTTTAAGAGTGTGAATCTATAAAACGAGTCAATTTTTTAACATAACTTTAATGTTTATGTAAATAAATTAAAAAATATCTGCAATTAGGGTCAGCTTAACTGAACCAAATCATATTTAAACAAATATTCTAAATTATATAGTAGCAGCTGCATAGTGTGACCTCACTTAATGTTATCATTTGGTTATTATTATAGTTTCACTTTAACACATTCAGCACAGCGGCAATATTGGAGATCTCATCGAACTACTGTCTGTTTTTTCGGTAACTTCCACATACGACGGCAGTGGAATTATTAAAATGCTATGCGTGTTGCATAGCTTGTCGTTGCATCTATCGTGCCCGTTGTTTTCATCTCAATAATTTTACTTCTACCATATACAGGTTATTGGGGACATCAAAACAGTGTATTAGACATTAAAATATTGTTTTATGTATTGGGTCACAATTTAAAAAAAAAAGAAATACAAATGATAAAATACTGTACGACAAATAATAAAACTCAATAAAAAAAAGGAGAAAAAACCATAATTTACATAAAATCTTAAGTACCTACTACTAAAATATACTACATCTAAAATTAACCACTCAACGTTTAACTCGAAATGTTTGTTTCTGTTTGTGCCATGTGTTTCATCACAAAGCGATAGAGATCGATAATGTAAACGCAGACATAGATAACACATGTTAAGTCCGAGACTATTTATAGCCGAGATTAGCTGACATTTGTTTACTACAAACTTATGATGACACATTAGGTTTTCGGGCGTCCAAGCATTTTGTCAATGACTCACATTTATAGTAGTCTATTTCCACCTCGAGTAGGTTCATTCAGTCTAATAGGGCAGTTATCGTTTAATCGTTAGTTCAGAAAGCTTAGTTTATTTTAATAATCGTTGTTTTTTCCTGGATATTTTGCTGTGTTAAGTGGTTAAAAGTTTAAAAAAAAACATTAGAATATAAAAGTTTTACCAAATTAAATCTGTTCATAATACTCCCTTAAGCATTGTTTTAGTTGAGCATTGACGTAAAAATCAAACACTTATCGACACTAGAAAAGTTTTAATTAGACTCGGAGTGAGCGTGCCGGTGCGCTCGCTGTCTCTCAGAAGGGAAGCGGGGAGCGCACTTGCACACTCTCAGTGCCTCGTAAGGGAACCCAGAGCGTGCCAGAACGCTAGCCGTGCTGAACGTGTTAAAGACAGACAAGGAATTGTATAAAAACATTATAATCATCTTATAGTTGTAATTTAATTTCGTATGCAATAAAATATGCAATCAATAGCACAGACCGAACAAAAACATTTACATGCATCATAAATTCTTAGAAATCAGTTGAGGAATATGGTCACTGACATTCTCTCCCTCAGCACTGTTACCGACATTATCGATGTGATTCATTATCCATTTGTCATTTGTATCCCCTTTAACTTTAGTAAAACACGCCTTGTAGGTTTCATAAAATGTACAGTAAGTCATTTGTTCATGCGACTACTCTATAGTACTGCACAGTTTATTTCTTTATTTTCATATATGTTTATGATTTTAGTGATTTTACATAATTTAATTTTGAAACATCTTTTTCATGTTTTGTGAGATTTGGTGTCACTTGAAATTTAAAAGTGTAACAAAATGTACAAATTTCAAATCATTGATGATTTCAAATCAATATGATTTCAGTATTAAAGAAAAACTCTAGCTCGATACTCTATACTAACGAAAAAACTAGATTGAAAAACTTCAGACATTCTAGATTGATACGGTACATTACAAAAACGAGTCAAAGAAACACTGCTTCTCAACTTGGCGTTTCGCCAACTCTCTTATGTAAAATTTTGAAGAACAAAGATTCCACCTTGACATTATCAAAGTGTAATGAAAATGTTGATGGCAAAAAATTGTTCTGGGAAGGATCCACAGAAGTGGAATCGGCTATGAAATTATGGTATATAAAAAGATGCTTGAGTTGATGATTCATTAATGCGCCAAAAATCCAAGGGTCTCAAAAAAAATTATGAATATGAACAATTTATCAACAATAATTTAATGCTAGATTACAGCCAATCTCATATTAAGAGATTCTTTATGAAAAAGTAAATAGATTTGAAATTTTAAATAAGATCAAAGTGTTTTATGGTGTAGTAAGTGTTTTACGAAGTTTTTTACGTAGTTCAATGTTTATTAAAAATTACCCTAGATTCAATTAGTGTTTTAAAAATTCTAAAATGGAATAAATTAATCTGACGTGCAGTATGCCCACAAAAAATAACAAATAGCAGACCTACTTACAAAATTTACTACAGTACATAAAACAGTCTGGAGTAGCAAAATTTGGTAAGTAATCACTCGTGATTTCCATGTGCTTGGATTACATCTTTAGTTGCAATGTTTTAGAATTAAAATGACTTACTGTAATGTTAGGCCTAAATATCGTTCAGTAAACACTTGTGATTGTAATATAGTGAGTTCAATGCTGCACTTTTGTAGATCACGATTACGAGGTCAGTTATTGTAACCAAATCTGCTTCTGGGTAAAATGTTAACAAATATGATTAAAGTAATAAGTGGCAGCTACTTAATTGGAGATGTAAACTCTGTATGCTGCTGTTCTGGCTACAATATGATAGCATATTGTAATAAACCCTGCTTAGAGAATATTACTCACAAGAATTTGATGGCTCAGATTCTTACCCTTCAGATCTTTTCTCTGATGAAAACTTTGATTTACCAAGTGGTAAGAGAATATAGTCCAACTGTACAAACTCTAAAAATAATAATGCCCCTTGATTTTTTGTCAAAAGATGTAAACTGAATTTGTTTAACATAATACAGGTTTTTTATAGAAGCCTCTTGTTTCCAAAACTGAGAACTAAATTTCTGAGATCACCTCAAAAGGATATTTACACAGTATTTATGAATCTATATTAAAACTTTTATAGGAAGATTCAATAAAAACTTTCTTTAACTTCCTTAAAACTTCCTCTAAAACTTAATTAATGTGGCCTCCAAATTATTGGGATCAATATTTGATATAAATATTTTTGTTAGTACAGTACTTACATTTCAGCCAAAAAAGTAAACATTTTCTAAGCCTTAAAAAATGAAGTCTGTGGTTAAGGTTCAGTTATGTACTTAATTTAATAAACACAGCATATATTCTTTAATGTAAAAAATAATAAAATAGATTGTTAATCATATATTCAAAATATTAACAAAAACAGTAAAAATAAATACAGACTTGTGTATTAAATTTATCACTGACACATCCTTTGCATAAAATAAATGAAAATTTATTCCAAACATTTAATTCTAGAAAACTTATCAAAAGACCCAAGTGAAATTTTAAACATATATAATCAAACTTCAAGATAAGTTAATTTATAACTCTTGAATTTTGTAGTCTTAATTTTTGAATTATTTAAGTGATTAATTAATTTATAAGTATAACAGTCAATTTCATTGAAATGAAAAAAGCGTTAAATACTTACTTTTGTTATACTGGGCCTCCATAAATTGTTGCCGGGCTTGTAAGACATTGATAAAGCTTTGAACATGTTCGATTTTTTTTTCCATATTTTTTTATTTTTGGTCCTTTAAATGGAGTAGCTGTGAAGAAAATTGAACATATATAGAAATTTCATTCCTTTAATTTTTAGTGAGATTCAATACAGGTTTTAGTCAATTCTAGATAAATATTTCAGAATAAAAGCTTCAGTATGTTGATTATTTTAATCATTTCGATTTTCAACATACTGTAAATGTTTTGAAATGTTACATTTGTTGATGTGCTAAAATTAAAAGCAAAATGTTCAATTTGATTTGTTGAAAATATTCCAAGGGATACAATATTTTGAAAGAACTATAGGATATTTAATTAACATTTTTTTCAGTAAAAGAAACAAAAGCATTTTACAGTTCTAAAAAAGAAATTTGTACTGTAGGGATTATAAAGTGCCCACCCACTTACTCTTAGATTATTTGAAAACTCCTAATAAAGTCAAACAGCAAAATTTACATTTCTATAAAACAACTGTTTTATTAGGCTATATTACACTACAGACTAATGAGTTACACAAATTAATTAAACTTACACCGTTATTGTCTCTGTACAAAAAAAAAATATTTAAAGGTTTAATTATGACTTCTTAAAATATTCCGTATCCTTACTTTGCTGCAGTGCTCATGTACTTATGTATTGTAGAATCTGTCTCTCCTTCTACTTCAAACTAGTTATTAATTTTTTATATCATTTCTGTTGTCTGATAGCTAATTATTTTGGAAGTTTCCTCATGAATAATGTCCTTATCTTTATTACCTTTTGCATTGTCCGTTGCAACCACAATTTCAACTAGTTAAGCGTCAATTAAAATTGTAAACCCAGCATCTCCATTGTCCACTTCTAGCCAGTTGTTAATGTCTTCTTCTTAAACATAGTTTTTCACAGCAAAGTATATTAGAACAAACTCTTGACTTTTGTAGTCCATTACCTTCAGTGAAACTTAATTATGTTAAAGCGATTAATTAGAACAAAGCTGTGCCATAACATCGTTTTCAACATTACTTTCTATTAATCACTTAAACAATAGTTTATGACTATCCGAACTTTAAATTTTGTAAATTAATTAAAACTTACTGAGACAGAACGTTTTTGATCGCTGTGCCGATCTTCATCAGTGTCTTCTCAGATGGTGTCAGAGAAGACACTGATGAAGATCGGCCCATAGCGATCAAAAGTGTTCTTTCTCAGTAAGTTTTAACTAATTTACAAAATTTAAAGTTCAGAAAGTCATAAATTATTGTTTAAGTGATTAATAAGATTCACCAACGTAATGGACTACAAAATTCAAGAATTATTTTCTAGTTCCCTTTCAGTTACAGCTTGAGCTCAAGCCACAGATTGGTTCATCCTTTTTTAAAGTTTGAGTGGGAAGATCATTCTAAGTATTAGTCATATTTAAATTTTCATCTTTAATTGCATATTATTCCCAAAACTCTTTTACACCTATGCAAACATATGGGAAAAACATTTTCGGTATAAATGATCTCTAATATCAGTATATTATATGCTCTACGATTCCCTGATCCATAGGCTGGATCAAGGGAGTTGTTTCCAACAAAAAGTGACAGTTAATTTTACCATAGTCACTTTTTCGGTCACTTGAAGGGTGAGTGGGAGCGTTGTTAATTAACAACATAGCTTCTTCCGACAAACCCAATTCTTCTAAATGTAATCTTAAATTTGGCACAAACTCAAAAACCAGTCCATGAATATATCTTGGCTCATCCATGCATTTTTGGGCATAATACCTTACTGACAATCCATTTAAAATTAGTTTTTTTACAACAATACAGGGTTTGGGATTTTCCTACAGTAAACAAAGAGAACCTATGACTCTCACTTGTGTTAGAATAGACCATAACTATAATGTGATAATTTTGCATTTTAAATCCTGGGTAGTTATTACGGGCAATGCAGCTAATGTCTTTTCAGGAAGTGACTTCTAGTTAACACCTGACTTGTCATTGTTAAAGACTTGGTCTTTACTAAATTTTGTTCTTCTATTGCTTTGCTCTGAATTCAGCAAATAACTCTGTACTTAGCTTTTCTATTATAATATCTAAATCTCGAATCCCATGACACTTGAAACCTATGGAGCCTATCTATGTTAGCTTTAAAAGATGGATCCACTTCAACACCAAACTTCTGATTCATAACCATAACTTTAAACATTATTATAGGACCTGAAATAGGAATCTCTTGATTGCGGGCCTGAACAAACCACTGATACATCAAAGTATCCAGTTCATCAAGTTTTGCATATTGTATTGATTTCTTGACCCTTGTATTTTATTGTTTTTCGACCCTTCACATCAGCATCTGAGCTTTACATTTTTGAAGCCTCCAATTTTTTCTGCCTTGCATTTTCACCCTTAAGCAATTGTCTGACAATTTCTAATTTTTGAGTAACTTCCAACACAACATGCTTACATTTTTAACACATTCCAAACGATTCTGTATGAGAGAGTTCAAATTATAGAAAAAACCAATTGCACTTACAAATTTGTTTGAAACTTGCAGTTAAGTTCAATTCACTTTTAAAAAGAACACAAACACAACTCAGTTCACTTTAAACAAAACACAATCACTTACACAACTAACTTCACTTTGATCAACACAAACACGATTTTCGGAGTAAGAATTCTACTATAGATCCAGTGTTTCCTTCGCTATCTTCTAGACCTTTGACTGTGTTTGGCATGTTGTTAAAAATAGTTTAAGATCTTCCAGATAAATTTATAAAAAGACTTCTTCATTGCAGACAGAATTTTCCTTGTTAAACAAGGTAGGGGATACTCCAGTATCAAAGACATTGTCGCAGGGTTGCCACAGGGTAGTGTCACAACCCGGTCCTGCTACATTCTGTATATACGAGATATACCAGTCAATGGGATCACCTTTATGGGGAGCTTCAGAAACGACACCGCTATATAGCCCGTGTCAAAAATGAGGCAGATGCAAACTACATATGTAACATTGTAACATACCCTGGACCAGTCAGTGGCACAGAAAGTTTAATGAAAGCAAATCAACCTTAATGAAAGTTTTTCTGGACTTAACTAACAAAACTCAATGATTAGATACTAAATTGAACTCTAATATACTAAATGATTTACTTTGAATTTATATTTATAAGTAATAATTAACAATAGTCTTATAAAATATAAATAATAATAGTCTTATGGCTTTTAATTTAATGAATGTACTACGTCTGTTTTCTGAATTTACTTATTGGCTTTTAATTTCATGATATTTTATTTTTAATAATTAAATAAGAGATAATTATTTTGAAACAAGTAACATAGACGATCCTCAGAGTTCCCGTGTGCTAGCATCATGATTTATTTTGTATACAAAGATGCGTTCTTTTTATCCTCTCATCTCTGGCTCTCAAGGTTGGTCTCCTTCCCCAGCTCCTTAAACTGCTGCCCTCACCTGATCCCTAGAAATTTTTGTCCTCCGGCTCCCAAAGACTGATCTACTCTGACTTCTGCCTTTTCTAGGTCTCTCTCCAGCTTCACGGGCTTCTCTCCTAAACTGCCAAAACCTTACTCCCTTCTTCCTCCCTTTCCTTTCTCCTATCTTCTTTAATAATCATTGGCCTTTTTCTTAATTTAACCAATCCTGGGCTGACATATACTTACTGAGTATTTAAAAAGTACTAAGGCTTTGTATTTAACAAAATGTTTACGGTTGGACATACTTTTTAATAATGGTAAACCTATTTCAATTACTCTACTTTTAAAAGGGTGCTGAAAGAAATTTTGGTCCACTAAAAGCTAAAGCCAAATACTAGTACCCTCATCAATCTGTCAGTTTACTGATCTAGTACCCAGTTAAAAGTATCTATAATTTTTAATACCTTTTATCTTTTAAAACTAACAGTATCTTTTAAACACACCAACTCTCAGGCCTATAGAATCATAACAGACATATTCTAGACTGCTTCACAGTAAGTTTAAACAATGGTTATTTTTTTCGTTATAAATAAATGTAGCTAAACTTTGCTAATCTTAACTTAATGATTCATAAAGAAAGCAGTTGCTGTCCATTTCCATTGGTGTAGGATAGTATATCAACTTGTGCCATATTATAACATAGTTACTGAAGATCAGTTACAACATTTTTTTTGTGTCGTTACCATGACATTTTTTTCACCTAGCTAGATTGAAAACACAAAAAATTATCCAGTAAGGATAGATTTGGGTATACAAAATTTAAAACAATAATGTTCATATAGTATGGTAAAAATTGCTGATTCAATATTATTCCTATTACAGTTCGTTTTGGTAATTCTTTACATTAGGGAACCATTTAGATATGTGTATGAAAACATTATTAAACATGTCCGAAAGCTTTATAGAGAATTAATTTTTTGTTTATTGTGTAGGAAAGTTACCTTTTATCATAATTTACTTTAGACTAGAGTTTTAAACGTGCAGTAACAACGTCATACCATACTACTTATACAACATTACTATATACCTATGAAGTATCGAGTTAAGATAAGTTTGGTTGCAATTTTATACGAGAATAACAAAACATATCTTCACAAGTAAGGTAAGAATTAACATCATGTCACCTGGCAGAAGGTATTACTCTGCGAAAACAGACATCTAATTAGTTCCCAAATGTAAACAATTACCACCTTTTTCGCATTTATTTCCCATGTTATCAATTTTAGCAACAAATTATACTGGGTGATGCAGAAATTTATTAGGAATATGAAAAAAGTTATAAAAACTATAATTAGGTTTTATTTAATTATAGTTAGTTTGGAGCCCACATGCCCCAAAAATTAATTAAAAATTTTGGAAAAGAGCAATTCCAACCTCCACAGCACATATGAAATGTTACAAATTCAACTTTTTGGCTTTATTTTTTTGACTCGCAAAATGCCTGTAAATGTAATTAAACTTGTTGACTCTTTATAAATTCCCATACTAATTTTTATAGAAAAATTTTTTTTAATATAAATTTCTTTACTATAACGTTAAATTCAGCAGCCTGTTATCTCAAGTTATAAATATTATTTTTATACTCAGACCTGTCCAAACCAGATATTTTGTAGCTATAATACCGTACTTAGTCTCATAAACCAAGTCCATAATAATTAATAAGTGTCTGATTGATGTTGCAATAATCAAAAGTATTATACATATCTATTAACCCAAAATGTTTTTATATTGAGAAGAATTTGTGGTTATTGTTTAGTTCCCTAAACTGGGCCTATATTTGCATGAAACCTTAAAGTAAATGTATACTAAAGTGTATAGCAAATGAACTATAAATTTGCTTTGTATTGTACTATTGGTAAAATAAAGGAACAAACGATAATATAAAAGTAAAAACATCCTTATAACTAAATATATCGCAAGATGACTTTTAGGGAATTCTGGAATATTGCATATTAGTCATAGGTTTGTAAATGAACTAATCAATTTTAATCCACCATTTGTTACACATATGTTTATTCGTGATTCGACCAATCGTTCAATTCATTCAGTAAGTGAACAAATAAAATACCAGGCGTTAATTCAATGTATGACTCCAGCTATTATTTGAGGCTATAGCCCCACTAAAATAAAATTAAACATAACCACAATATGTATAACAGTATATATAACCATAGTTATGGATAACTTATTATTCACTTTTACCAAGAACGTGTTGCTATTCCGTAAAATAAACTAAATTTCTAAAAAAAACTTTCACTTACACTAATTTTGCTTCAACTTTTCTTGTAACTTGCATTAACTTGACCAAACAAAATTGTACAAACTGTTTCCCACAATAGTTCCCGCCAAAAACAAAAGAGATTGGAAGATAAGATAAAACCATATATTCTGGATGTCTTTTTCACTTCAAACAATTTTCTGTGTAAGAGAATAAGATTTATCATTCTTAATACAATATCAGTTAGTCTATAAATTTCTACAAGAATAAATATTTAAAACTATAAATTAATTAATAATCTTGTTTTATATATAAATTATATAAATATCCTAGTATTATATCCATATTATCTAAGCCAGTAAAACTGTTTCGGAAACTTATTTTGATGCATTAAAATTGTTCTGTAACAAAATAAAAATATTATTAAAAAAAAACAGAACAGACTTTAAAAAAAGAACCCAAATATATAATTTCTACGTATTAAAAAGTAGTTTTCCAATGCCGAAAACATTATGAATCATAAGTTTATTACCTACAAAAATTATAAGTCGGCGCCGGATTTTGTTACTGGACTCATATTTACATTTTGAACGGGACAAACAGAAGAATTTTACATGATGTTAAAGCACCATTTTATATCTTCCCTAGACCTATTTTATAGATATAAGAAATTTAAGGAGATATTATCTTATGTGGCCAATGCGAAAAACTCATCTACACTAACAAAATACACCCAAAATTTTAGTTCACCTTAGAAATTGAAAGTAATCTATCTCTAAGCTTTCTTGACCTCACCATAACAAAAAGCCACACACAAAAACAGAATAGCTTACTCCACACACAATATAAACAATTTAAACCCAACAACAAAATCGACAACATTTATAACGCCTCTAGAGTTTACAAACTAACTTGCAGTTCGTGCCCCAGTTTTTACATAGAACAGTCAGGGAGGTCCCTCTACACACGTTACCAAGAACATATAAATGCACTAACAAACAATAACTACCAATCAAACTTCGCCGACCATCTCAACTCCAAAAAACATGACTATATAAACATAACATCTAACCTACAAATTCTTCATAAACAACACAGAAATAACCAACGCTACACAACCGAACATTACGAAATATGCAGACTACACCCTACACACATACTCAATACACAATTAAATTACAACTCGCACACACTTTTTGACATCATAACTCCTAAACTCACAAAATATACCCACACCACCATAAATCCCACCCCCACCCTAAACTAGGTACCTAGTAAATCTTGAGATCATTTACGGTCTGAGTTGACAATGGGACACATCTCCCGAAACGGCCGTCCTCAACAAAGTAAGTGCTACTATAGGCAAGTTTAAAACATTTAAAAGTGTTTAGTAACTAAATCTATCTTAGGGGAATACCTCGAAGGTGTGTTATATTCTACACTTCATGTAGTAATAATTAAATATGTATTACGTGTGATAATGTTAAATACAAATTAGTAATACTAATTAGTATATTACTATATGTATGTTGCTGAATTGAAGTTACATTTTCAAATTGCAAATTTGAAATAGTACGTTCTGAAGTCCTTGAAATTACCTAATTTTTTGTTGGAAAGTTCGCACAGGGTAGCACTAGATCTTCACCAGTGTAGGATCTTCATCAACGCGCATGCGCGTGACGTCACAGCTGAGAAGCGATGTAGGGTTTACTGCAGCAGTCGGGGAATTAGTATACTTCGTAGGTATACTTTAATAAAGGTAGATATTAATGTTGAGTAAAATTATTACCAAATCTATCCTGACTGGATACTTCGTAGGTATACTTTAATAAAAATAGATAGTAATGTTGAATAAAATTATTACCAAATCTATCCTGACTGGATACTTCGTAGGTATACTTTAATAAAAATAGATAGTAATGTTAAATAAAATTATTACCAAATCTATCTTGACTGGATACTTCGTAGGTATACTTTAATAAAGGTAGATATTAATGTTGAGTAAAATAATTACCAAATCTATCCTGACTGGATACTTCGTACGTATACTTTAATAAAAATACAGTAGATAGTAATTCTGAATAAAATTATTACCAAATCTATCCTGACTGGATACTTCGTAGGTATACTTTAATAAAAATAGATAGTAATTCTGAATAAAATTATTACCAAATCTATCCTGACTGGATACTTCGTACATATATTTTAATGTAGGTATAAAAGGAAGAAAACTCACTATGTAAAAATTAAATTTAACTTTGCCATTTTTATTCAAAAGCCATTTATACATTTTTTATAATACCTAACCTAACCTATCACAACAAATAAGATTCATTAAAACTAGAATGTTTTAAGAAACAAATTAAAATCGAAGTTCGGGATTTAACCCGTAACTTCCGATTAGTATGCCTGTACCATACCTATTAGGCCACGGGTTTCTAATGTTATTGTTGATATTGTTTATCTTATTACATTGTGACTCATAGCTCCCCCTACATTTTCTCCCCTCCCAAGGTACTGAGTTGAAGGCTGCGCATGCGCGTTGATGGAGATCGTACACTGAAAGTCTACTACTGAGTAGCATATGTAGAAAAAGAAATAAAATCGAAGTCGAATAACATATAGTCAACTATTATTTAAATTAACGAGCGTTGAGAAAAGATTGCTTAATTATTATGAAACACAATGACAACTGACTTGAGTCAATATAAAATTTTGCCGTCATTGATTGTGTTTGATTTAGGTCAGTACTTCTAACCTTAGTCAGTACTTTTTAACCTGTGTCATTTTTGGTATTTATATTTTTTAATATGTTGTAAAATAAAAGTGAATAAGGCTGAAATAATGAATTAGTCTTGTGGTTGGAAAGTTTGTAGGTGTAATAAATTAGGACAGATTTATTTTTTTAAAAGATATAAAGGTTTTCAGTGTATCCACTGAATTTCATGATTTTACTATAGTAATTTTACGTCATGTAGTCAAATTCTTTTGTGAAAAATATTAGAGATAAAAAAAGTCAATATTTACCCTTTCAAGAAGTGAAAAATGAATTTGAATACAATTTACTAGGAAAAAACATTTCAAGTGTTATAAAATACAAAAAAAACAATATACAAATATATAAAAATATAAACAAATATATATATATATATATATATATATATATATATAATAAAATACAAAAAAACACTACAATTAACACTACGGACAGGGAAAACAAATAGATCACATTACCATTCATAAACAAAACAACAAACAAAATAACCCGCAAATTTCAAAAAATAGGATATAAAATAGCACACAAAACTAATAACAAGGAAACCTCCCTGAATGGACACCTCCAACGACACTTTTCTTGAACGGACATTTTTCTGGGAACGGAAAAATTTAATAATACATACATAGGATATTTACATCCTTTGAACGAACAGCAAATGGTCCCTTTTTTGTTTTTTTTGGACCTCTGATAGGGAGACAAATGTACTGCAAAACGTATCTGAAATAACTACGTATACAATCAGAATTTTATGCATGGCTCCTCGCAAATGTATGAGCGTACGTGAAATACCAGTTGTCAAGAACCGTAGGTATCCGTTTAACAGAGGATTCACTGTATTAAAAATTTTAACCATCAAATCTAAACCAAACCATCCAGAATTGAAATGGTACCTTTCTCAAAGACCATCTGTGAGGTACATTAGTATTTGGATATGGATAGTAAACATTCCATATTTCAATTTTTCACTACTTCAGTTGTTTTAAATATAACACTCATGATGTTTAAATAAAACACCTTTGTTGTTATGTACCTCCAGGTGTTTATCAATCTTTTAAAACTTACCAACATCCTACATCGATTTTACTTTTGTTTTGAAATGATGTGGGATGTGCATTTTGTGTAGTTGAACAAACCAAAACCTGGAATGACATAATTTGTAGTATTTTTACAGCAAAGCTATTTGCCATCTTTAAAATAATTGAAGATCTAATACATCTCTGGAATACTTGGTGTAATTTAAATTGCAAAGTGCTACTCAGGATAAGTATTCTATAAATTGCAAAGGATATCTATTCAGGCATCTATGCAAAGTACTTGTTAAATAAAACTAAATTATAGTGTTTGGATAACATTTTGCTCTTTATCTTGCATCGCCAAATTACCTGTAACATGAAAGAAAGTGTAGAAGCTAAAGAAACTACAAATAAATATTAGCCACACTTAGTGTCATTTTGTTTCTAAAGTAAGATATTTCCTTTCATTAATGGATTTAAGTATTTCCCTAAACCTTTAAATATAACAAAACACTAAAATCAAAGACGCTTTGAAGACTAGGAAGTTTTTTAATTCCTAGAATCATAGAAATGAGTTGGTGGTTGCTCATCTTTACTTTAAACAAATGTAAAGCTTTCATCACAATTAAGCATAAATGGTTTGAATGATGTTTTTATCAGATATGATCTTAAACACTCTGAGCAGTAACTTTCCAAACAGGTGTCAAAAAATATTTTTCAACAGGTGTATTTTACACTTGAATAGTGCATTGTTTTATGCTGTGAGCTAGGGACAAGACTGTTGCTTAGTTGTGTTATGGTATTGTAAGTTTGTGATGTTTTGGTATTTTGTGATGTGGGGTTGTTAATTATGTATTTCAATATAGTGTTTGATTGTGTGTTTTATTTTTTAGAATATGTTGTGGTAGGCAGTAGCGCACTCAGAAAATAATTATGGGGGGGGGGCTGACCGGGAGACCCTGGGCCAACCAACGGAAAACTTTTTAAAAATTCGTAAGAATAACCGGTATTTTAAGGCATTACTTTAAGTTTATTTTAGCTCTTTGAGTGCAAGTTTTGAGTAGGGACTATAGAAATGAATGATATAACCCAGCAGATAAAATAAGATTTTAGGTTTTATTTTGACAAAATCTTGTTATATCAGCTGTCTTACAAAACAAAATTAAGTCTTCTTTTGGCCTTCTTCAGTATGGATAATACACTGTCTGTGTCAACTGGAATTTCCCTGTGGATATTAAGATTGGCTAAGCCATTTAGCCTACTATCAGACATCGTGTTTCTTAGGTATGTCTTGATTCTCCGAAGAGTGGAAAAGGAGCGCTCTGCTGTGCTGGTGGATACAGGTATAGTGATGAAAATCTTAAGTAGGATATGGATGTTTGGAAAGATTGTTTTATCACAAATATTTAGAAAATCAATTGCATTGACATGGTGTGCATTGTGTTGTTGGAGAAAAGCTTGCCAAACTTCCATTTCTGCCATCAACACGTTTAAGTTCTTGTTTTCCAAATCTTCTTCATAAACTTTTTTTTTCTTTTTTTCTTGAGGGGGGCTACAGCCCTCTTAGCCCCCCCCCCCCCGTGGGTGCGCACCTGATGGTAGGTTGTTTTTATAATTTAAAGTTTTATGCCATGTCTAGTGAAAAACATCAGTAAGTAGTGGTTTTATACCAAGTGTAATCAATATGTAAATATTACTAAAAATAGCTCCAGATATATAACCCTAAAACTGCAAGTATTTTTTAAAATTTGTTGGATAATTCTAATAGTTAGTTCAGAAATTGACTTTTGTGACAGAAATGCCATTCAACTACTTTTTTATGAGACAAATTAAAAAAAAAAAAAATTTGGTAGCAACCGCTAGTAAAAATAGAGAGAGGCTGTACGTAGAAAAATATAGTAGTTATTCTTAAACCGTGTTTTTAGTAAGGTGGGCAAGGGATATTGAAGCAGACACAATACAAATCACATTCCCAGCATATCCATGGTATTTCTTTTTTTTTGTTGGCAACAATTTGCTTCTAAGAATCGCCAAAGGCTGTCAGCAAAGTTCACTAATAAAAATAAATAGATTACAACATACACTTCACACTACATAAAAAAAATATAAAAACTTAATAATAATTTCCTGCTTGTAGCTTGTAGAGCAGTCACATGACTGTTGCGTCACTACTTGTTACAGGGGTTAAGGATGTTTAAAGGAGGCACTAATAAATGAATCTGCAGCCATTGATTGCTGATCGTCTATACTGCCTGAATATATTTAATAACATTAAATGATTCACCCTTTGTTCATTTTAATATGTTTTGTCCTTATTTAAAAAAAAAATGTTAATTTTAAGCCTACCTTTTGTTTAAAGATTGTATTTGAAACATTTTAAAATTAAATTTACAACAAATTTAAACATATTGGGTACTGAATTAAATTATGTGGTAGTGTATGATTTTATAAATCTGCTAACATTATTTTTGTTACTTTCTGTAATGTGTATTAGCTATTTACAGCAAGTTAAAATTTTATAACTCAGGAAAATTATATTTCCTTAATCTGGGTCCATACCAAGTACGCTACGCAGCTCTGCTCTATAACAAGCATCCTCAGAATAGAATTACATGAAAATGTACAAGACAGTGTCGAAGACAGCTAGGTGTTTGTGGGTAAGAGTGAGTGTTCCAGCTAGAATGAAGACTGTAAGATAAAAAGTGGTAGCACAGAAGTGCTACATTTATAGTTATTCACCAAACTAATAAAATAAACAACACAATAAAAATATTTAATAAAGGAAGAGTGAAACTTATAACAAAATTCCATTTAACTTTTAACTTTTTCTTATGAATTAAAAATACGGAATTATAAATTTGTCTCTCTATAGTCCAAAAGTTATAATATTGGCATTATATAATAAATGCTGACTGGCTCCATTAAAAACATTAAATAAAAAAGTTTTTTATTTTTATTAATAAAAAGTTGAAATTTTTTATTTTGATTACCCTTCTTAGTAGATAACACTTTTTCTTCTGGCATTGGCTACAAATTATTCTGTTATGATTAATTTATTTCCAGTAAGATGAATAGTAATTCGAAAAACTTAAACACCTTAATTTTCAATAATAATAATAAGAAATGAATATAATTGAACTCAAGTTTTTTAAATTCGTTCTATTAGCTTACACTCTCCTGATACAGGTATATATCTTGTACAAATTTTCAATTGTTAATAAAATACGTTTTTATTCATCCAGTCAAGTTCAAATACATATTTTTAAACCTATATTGTTCGACAATTGATGTTAATACAGTTTTTAAAATATTTATTCAATAATGTATACTATTATATAATAATCTAATGATGATCTCTCTCTCTCTCTCTCTCTCTTTCTGTGTTACTCAGTCACGTATAACTACTGGACTTATTGAGCCGAAATTTTACATGGACATTCTAATGATCCCTGGTTGACACATCAGCCTATTTTTATTTAGAAATTCCTCCAGAGCACTGCCCCACTGGCCTTGAAAACTCGCTTAACACTCAACTGTCTATACACCATTATATACTTGACTTGGCTTAATCAGCTGATAATCACCTGTAAAAGTCACTTTTAAACAGGTGTTAGTAATTGTTTGTTGTTATTCATCTTTCAAGGTTAGTTATACTTTACAAATGTCATGTTACAAAGAGAAGCTTTCCTTTTTGTTTTTCAAGACAATAATCGATAAGTTTATAGTTTGATATATTTATTGTGATTTAATTTCAGTAAATTAAATTCTTTTCACATACTTAGAATGTATATGCTGCATTGCAGCTGTTGTCCATTTTGGTTGTTTTGCTTGCCTTATTGTTTCAAGCTGAAGGAAACTATATATTTTCATTAAAGAAAACAGAGCTGTAAATATTGTTTATAGGTCTGTTTTATAAAAATTTCTTTTGTGTAGACATGTTTATATTAAAAATCGTTTTAACAACCTACAGTTAACTTATCTCATCACTGTTTTGTATTTCAGAATGCATTAAGCACAATACAATATGTGTCAACCTACTACAAAGGACGGGTACTCTGCTAGTTTAATTAAAAAAATTTAGGGGTTTATCCGAATTCGAACTATAAATCTTCATGTTCAAATTCTAGCGCCCTTTGGCACTGTGCCAACCTTCCAATACAAAAAAATAAATTTCTCAAAGACGTATATGAATTTTTTCCCCCATCTGGTTGTCTTCGTAACCTCTATCGTACAACCTTATTAAACTATTGCCACAGTTACCACAAAATATCATAAATAGTGGTGTAAGGTTAAAAATGAATGAAGGGAATAAAATAAACAAACAAGTGTTTCTTTCTCAACCTCGGTAGGAATTTACATTAATTTTTTTTTTATTAGTCGCTTATACAAATAAAAATAATCATATTTACATACAGTTCAATAATTCTTTCAACCTATTCATGATTTCCCTCCATATCCAAAAGCCATGCACTCAAAATTAGCATATACAGTTTATTATAAAATGCCAACAGCAGAGAGATCATGTTCATCATTGACTAACCTCGTGCAGCTCTGAATACCTTATTGAAACCACACATACCTGCATCTTGTAGTTACTTTTCAAATGATTTTGCACAGCGTGGAATGCTTGGTGTGAATTCGTCATGTTTACATATATTGTAAATATAGTGACTTCTTAATGATGTTTGTATATATGCACACACACATATGCAGGTATTAATATATACATATGTGTGTGTATTTTAATTAAGTTATACAGACTATTTAATAAAACTTAAATATTTATACACTTGTCAAAATATGAAATTTAATCCAGGAAAAGGAGTGTAGACTAATTTTTACTCATCTTCACATTTTGGGGCACCCTCTTCTTCATGGAGTGGCCCAACCTCTTTATGGATTCAAGACAACCTAGAACAATTGGTAACTAATGTGAAGTGCAAGTGCTAAGAAGGAAGGGTCATTTTTAACTCAGGTAACAACCAGTTTTTCTGAACTTTGTGAGTCAAAATGACTCATGTTTACCCTTCAACCTAGAGTTTGTTGGATATTTTGTATCCATGCAAACCATTTGTTTCCTTTTTCTTAATAATAGTTTTTCTGTCTTTTTTCCATACCAATGAAATTGCTCACAATGTAACTGATATATCTAAATTGTAATGGCATTTAGTTTTGGATGTGATCTCTAATGTTCTGATCTGCCCATATATTTATAGGTATTGTATATTCCCTGAAATTGTAAATGTTTTAGGTTTGCACAACTTATCACGATGTCCTGAATCCTCCTAAACACAGGAATTGTATATTCCCTGAAATTGTAAATGTTTTAGGTTTGCACAACTTATCACGATGTCCTGAATCCTCCTAAACACAGGAATTGTATATTCCCTGAAATTGTAAATGTTTTAGGTTTGCACAACTTATCACGATGTCCTGAATCCTCCTAAACACAGGAATTGTATATTCCCTGAAATTGTAAATGTTTTAGGTTTGCACAACTTATCACGATGTCCTGAATCCTCCTAAACACAGGAATTGTATATTCCCTGAAATTGTAAATGTTTTAGGTTTGCACAACTTATCACGATGTCCTGAATCCTCCTAAACACAGGAATTGTATATTCCCTGAAATTGTAAATGTTTTAGGTTTGCACAACTTATCACGATGTCCTGAATCCTCCTAAACACAGGAATTGTATATTCCCTGAAATTGTAAATGTTTTAGGTTTGCACAACTTATCACGATGTCCTGAATCCTCCTAAACACAGGAATTGTATATTCCCTGAAATTGTAAATGTTTTAGGTTTGCACAACTTATCACGATGTCCTGAATCCTCCTAAACACAGGAATTGTATATTCCCTGAAATTGTAAATGTTTTAGGTTTGCACAACTTATCACGATGTCCTGAATCCTCCTAAACACAGGAATTGTATATTCCCTGAAATTGTAAATGTTTTAGGTTTGCACAACTTATCACGATGTCCTGAATCCTCCTAAACACAGGAATTGTATATTCCCTGAAATTGTAAATGTTTTAGGTTTGCACAACTTATCACGATGTCCTGAATCCTCCTAAACACAGGAATTGTATATTCCCTGAAATTGTAAATGTTTTAGGTTTGCACAACTTATCACGATGTCCTGAATCCTCCTAAACACAGGAATTGTATATTCCCTGAAATTGTAAATGTTTTAGGTTTGCACAACTTATCACGATGTCCTGAATCCTCCTAAACATAGGTATTGTATATTCCCTGAAATTGTAAATGTTTTAGGTTTGCATAACTTATCACGATGTCCTGAATCCTCCTAAACACAGGAACTATAAAGTTATTTCTTTAATTCTAAAAGTTGTTAAGATAATTATTAGAAATAAATAAAAACATACACAAAACTCACAAATTAATCATTTATTTCTCATGAGAAATAAATGATTAATTTGTGAGTTTTGTGTATGTTTTTATTTATGTTTAACATGACCTCACAAGCTAAGCTCAAAGAATATTTGTTTAAGATAATTATTACTTATATGAAATGATGTAGGCACATTTTATATTGAAATAGTTTATATAAAAAATATAACCTGTGATATTAAACCTAAAATAAATTATTGTGGTATGGTACAAATTTTAAATTTCTAGCATATACAGCTGTTTTAGAAAACAAACAATATTGTATCACCTTTCTTACAGTGCAATTTTGTTTTAGATTATACACTCTGGCCTCTTTGGGTAGATACACATGTGGATTTCCCAGTAAAAAAGAACAGGTAAGAAATATTCTATATTCTTTCAACTAGAGTACATATATATGTACATTTCCCAACAAATTTGACTGACATTTGGTAACTGCTTCTATTCTCCTAACTAAAGTTTTTTTCTCTTCCTGTATTTTATTTTCTAATTTACTAGCTAATGTTTTTCTAACTCCTCTTTATTTTCCACTTCTATTTTCACAGATTACTTCGATAACATTCCAACGTTCATCTCTGGTTTAAACGTAGTTCTTTTAACTGTTTTAAATTTTCTGATTGGGCCTGTAATTTTTCTAACTGAGCCTGCATTTTCCCTAATTGGGCCTGCATCTGTTGAAAAATTTGTTTAAAATTGGCTAGTGTGTTTTACACAACTAAATTGGCAAGGTAAGCACCTTGTTTGAAGATTCCGATGTTTCCTGTTATTTGAATGAATTTACGTCAATTGCGTGATATTGCAGCTTTTGCCTTAGGCATAATTCTAAATCTTTTGTTCTGTTAATATTGAGTCCTCGAGATTTTAATTCTGCCCTCTGCATTCCAATTGTCAATCGCTCCAATTTTATTGACATGCATATTCTGTTTAATAACGCTAAATAGCCTCACTCTATTTAACCACTAACAATGTTTTCCAATTGTCCTGTCATGATAATCAATTTGGAGTGGATTTAATAACCCTAATAACAACATATATCATTAACCAAATTAGACTTTCAATTCAAATGTCAGTACAATACCAGGCGCGTATCCAAGGGGGGGGGGCGATCACCCCCCCAACCTTCAAGAACTTTGGGTTAAAAATCGACAATATATTATTAAATTAGGACTTTTTTCGATAATTAAGTTATTATATATTCTCAAATATAAAATCCTAACTGTAATAAATTTAATAATAATTTTGTAACATTGTAAGCTCTGGATTTAATAAAAAAATGTGATCAAGAAGTCTATCCTATTATTCATTTTTTACTACGAATCTTAATCACGTTACCGCAAGCGTAGAAAGAACTTTTTCTAGTTTAAGAAGATTGAAAACATGGCTAAGATCAACCATAGAAGAGGACCGCTTGACAGGATTAGCATTGCTTAATGTCAATCGAGAAAAAAAATTGATATAGATTCTGTCATTGATCTTTACGCAAGAAAACGCAAACATCGACTAGAGTTTATTATTTAACTATGAACTATTAATTTTAGTATGAATTTAATTTTTATTTGATATTTGATCCTATTGTTAAATAAATAATAATTATAAAAATTAAAATCATTAAATATTTTCAAATTTTAAGCATTTTTGTTACATGTTTTTACATAAAAGCACGCACGCGCACACACACACACACATATTTTTTATATATATATATATATATAAAATGCATCGATCGCCCCCCCCCCTTAAAGCAAGTCGCTGGATACGCGCCTGAATACAACATGGTTATCTTCTGTAAATTCAATGATTGCAATAGCAACTCATATCATAAACCGCAATACCTTTTATTAGTCAAACTTCCTGTTCAAATCTCAGTAAAACACAACACGGTTCCAAGTTTTTGTCTCTTCTTCCATTTTTTCACGGCCAATAGGAGTAACCAATTCATAAAAACTAATGTAACAAAAACAGCTAATCTAGATTTCGGAGGTTATAATTTAATACAATACTACATCAAACATAATTTAACCACAGTAAATAGTTAAATCCCTAAGTGCCTCTAGTTGCTATTATTTAATTGGACTGCTGAAATTGATTGAGGAATCATAGGTGCTAATTCTAATAAGAGGTTAGTTTAGAAAAGGCATTAAGGTAGGGCGTAAAAGGATATAAACTGAAAGACCCCCGATTGATTGTAGTTAATTGGAAACTAAATATACAGTACTTATATTAGTCTGGTGCACTGCACTTCTTCCCCTTGGAGTGTGCACTTAGGTAACTCACCCTAGGCTGATAGAAAAAGTAAAGACACAAGGTTTTACCCTAATTGCCGTGTTTAATGTCCATGAAATAAAAACGGAGGTGTTATTACACATACTTGGTACTTGTTATGCAATGCTAAATATCCTGAGTATGATTTCTCCATACATAATATTTATTATTCTATCGAAAACTTGTTGCTGTTCATGATGAGCTGGTAACTTACTTATTACACTTTGATATTACTTGCAACCAGACTTTTTGTTAACTGGGAAACGTTTTCGTCTTACAACTTCTTCAGCCTCGTATTTTTGTTGCTAGGATTGCTGCAGATGTGCTTCCGAAGTACCAATTTTTGAAAGGTAGAAGTGATGTGATCGAAGAGTATGTCACATAAAAATGACATCCTAAATGATCAATCACGACACAGATCACGCATACTCTTCGATCACATCACTTCTAATTTTTAAAAATTGGTAACGAGGAAGTACAACTGCAGCATTCCTAGCGGCAAAAATACGAGGCTGAAGAAGTTGTAAGACGAAAACGTTTCCTCCAAGTGTAAGTTAACAATTTAACAACCTTTAGTTAACAAGTTTGGTTGCAAGTAATAGCAAAAGTGTAATAAGTATTACTCTATATTAATAGGTATTTTAAAAAGTCCTTTTGCATGTCATAATATTCTGCTGTTGCAGCAGCAAGTTACTTCCAGCCTGGGGATGGTTGCTGTACAACACTCAATCAATAAACAAACATTTCCCCCAGGTATTGCTAGTACCATTGTAGATGTCCCTAGTTGAGATAATTTTCTTCAGTTTTATCTCTTTCACACAGTGAAGTCCATTTCTATCCATTGCTACAAACTGACAAAGAGTGTCCAAACAAAACAAAAACATTACCATTCTTTGTCAGTAACTTTAATTTTTTTTAAAGGTATTATTACATTTTATAATTAAAATTATATTTTTTAACTAAAAATTCATAGGAGTAGGTTTTGGTGTGGTTTAGGACCTTGGTGTGAGTGCATTTTTTGTATGAACATGTTAAAGCAAAAATATACAAATAGACTGTCATTGCTCATTATAAAAACAAATTAATTTATTTGGACAAACTTCAGTTTTATAGTCGTTTTTAATACAAAACCTATTATCATTAAATTATTTTTTCCAGTAATGGTAAAGTTGTAGATCGACGAGGACAAAAAGTGGACTTGTATCCTGAAGTTTTACAAGTATTGAACCTTCTGTCATCAAGTGGAATTGCTTTAGGAGTAGCTTCACGAACTGGAGAAATATCTGGTGCTAATGATTTAATGCGAATGTTTGATTTAAACAAGTATTTTAAATACAAAGAAATTTATCCAGGGGAGAAAACATCTCATTTCAGTAGGTAATTAAAATATTAAATACTATATTATATATTTTTAAAGTATTATTAATAATATTCTTTAATTCACATAAGTGTTGGCCATATCTACTTGTCTTTCTTGAATTAAATAATAAAGTATATGAAATAATAACACAATTGAAATAAAAGCTCTTATCCATAATTATTATAGGATAGTAGATTTTTGGTAAGAATTTAGCATGTTGCATAAATATTTATTTTATTTTAGCGAACATCAAATCAGCTTAATTTTAAAGAAAATTTTGTTTTTAAAAATGTTACTAAACAGCGTTGAGGAAGGAGCCATGCTAAATACCAGTAACCAGTCATCTATTTTGAAGGTATAAAGGTGGAGGTTCTGTTGGTTTAGCGTAGGAAGTCTCCTTTGATTGAAGCCAGGCAGCTACGTTGCAATCTTAGTGTAGATGGCTTAATTAAAAATTTTTTTAAAGTATTAAGTATAAAATTTTAATTACAATACCAAAATGTGTATTTTCTAAACAAATTTTTTTACAACTTTATATCAATTTACTAGTTAATAACTTCACTCGATCTATGATTACCTACAAGAGGCACATAGTGCTTGCTTCTTGCTAAGTGTCCACTAATACATATAGGTGTGTATATGTTTGTATGTTTTGCATATTAAAAGCTATACTTCAAGACAACTTTCTATGATTAGAAATATGTCTTTTCTTGTTTTAGATTTAAGAGTGCTGCAAATATAAATTATCAAGATATGCTTTTTTTTGATGACGAAATGAGAAATATTCAAGCCGTTTCACGCTTGGGAGTAACTTGTGTTTTTGTTGAGAATGGAACAAGTTTAAATACATTAAGAGAAGGATTACAAAAATTTGCTGCAAACAAGGGCAAATAAGATTTTATTGTATTGAATACAAATTAGAAAATAGTATGAGAAAGTTGTTCTCTTAATTACCCTAGATCTTACTGTATGGAAAACTGAGTATATAATGTTAAGAAGTTGTCAGTCTGTTAATAGCTTTGGCTGGATTGTTTTATTTTCTTTAATTTACTATCAGGCCTTATAAGGGAATAGCTATTTAGGGTAAAATAGAAAGGAAGGTATTTTTATATTTAATGGTATTAAGTTGTCCTTAAAAATATCATATAGAAAAACAATTTATTTTAGATTTTTGGAATGTATTAAATATATTTAGAAAGATATTTTTTATTAATAAGACAAAAATGTATTGGACAACTTATCACTACTCTCAATTTAAATAACAATCTTATGTAGTAATATTCTTAAAACTGAAACACGAATTATCATAAAATCCCAACTAATCTATCACAGAATATAACTATTCTTCCTTCCAACGCCAAATTCTACTCCCAACTAGTTTTGCGCCTACCCAAGGGGAGTTCAGTCAGCATTGTCAGAGAAATACTTCTATACCACATTCTAAATGCTCATATCCTGTCAAACAACAAACACTCATATGAAATGATTCATCGGCACAGGTAGTCTACATCACCACACTTTACAGGGGTAATGCTAAACCTACTTTTCCACATTAAAAAATACACCTAAAGCTTCATTTCACCTGGTCGAGGCACTAGCAGCGAATCGCTGTTGCTCACTTAGCGTTACCCAGGGAACATGTGTGGTGCGAAGACCTAAGACACAAGCAACATTGTCCTACTTAGGTGGTTAACACCCACAACTTAATAGAAGGTGGCTGGACCTTACACCTGCAGTGGATCTCAAGCCATGTTGGCGTGAAAGGGAACAAAAAGGCTGATGTTCTTGCTAAAAACGACACTGCTCTCCAGCAACCAGCTTGCGCTTAGTCCTACTCTTCTGTAAAGACCGCAATCAACCAAGCAGTAAACAACTGGACCAGAACAGGCAAGCCAGCAAAGGGAAGATTTGGGCTAAGCTGATAGGCTCTCCTATACCCCGAAACTTGTCTAGAGATGTAGCATTGGCTGCGTTCAGAACTACCATTGCCACGACTCTCTGGCAGCCCATTTAGACCACATCGGGTTATACACAAATGCAGCCTGTATGCTGTGCCAACACCCCAGGATGGATGCAGCCCACCCAGCAACCAACTCTGTGGATGAAGAAGACAACTACAGGGAGATCGCCCACCTCTACTGGTCAGCACGCCGCCTAATGGTTATCCTGCTGAGGGTGGGCATTGGCTAGTAAGTAGTAAGCTCATTTCACCTATAAATTCCTCGACTTATTTGTAACCCTATACCTGAGATGTAACTTGTTTGAGTCGCATATATAATTGACAACTAAAGATAAAATATATAATCATCTGAATCATTTGGTAAATGGGACAAAATATGTACTGCAACACCATCAAAGCAGCCATAGGTTTAATTTTCTTGACTCATGATCATAAAAGAGATGGGTGTTAATTAATCTAGGCAGTTTGTTTTAGAATTCATAAATATTAATATTATAAAACTTACAATTCATGAAGTTCATATTTCCACTTTACTAACAAAAATACTAACTGACAACAATTGTCTTGACTCTGAGACATCAGGGTAGAGGGTTTTATTAGATCCTCTTTCTTGGGTTCTAGTCATTCCCTGGGACGCTTCAAGTTAGTCTACATGGTTTAAAGAATCTATCTCATTGGTCTAGATAATAATCAAGGTATTATTACAATTGGATAAAAATGAGGAGTTTCCAACCACCACTTGTCCATGTGACGGAAGTTTAGAAAATTCCTAAAGTAACAAAATAAGAGTGAGATGAGCTTGGTGGTCAGGTTCAGGGATTCCTCATGAATTTTGAGAAAGCACAGAAACTGTTTATCATTTTCTATTTTGGACCAGCTGTCTACTTTCCTGATTACAATATCAATGAAAAGATTAAAGTGGAGCTACAAATTTTGTGTTTAATAAATTTGTTTATGACTTTTATTACTACATTAAAAAAAGATTTATTACCACAGCAGAACTCCCAACTATCCGAATCAATTGGGACCAGGCCTTATTTGGATAAAGAGAAATTTGTATAATTGGATTTTTGCGAAAAAGGGCCAATTTTAATTAATTACTTTACAGAAATTACGTAGTACTATACCTATTTTACAAATGTGAGAAAAAAACTATATTTTTTCATGGTTTTATTATTTTTTTTCTAAGCATTTGATCCTATCTTAGCTTTTTCACAATGAATCGGACCCAAACCTGGGTTTCCCATAGAACATTGTTACAAAATTTACTTGAAAATGGCATCTTCTAATTCTTAGTTTGTTGCTGCCTTTATTGATTTTTTTGAAAAACTTCCACTAAGTTTGCTCCTTTTAATGTCTGAAATTGTTGATAATTTAACACCGTATACCTCAGCCACCTACAAACTCCTTCATTTGATTGATCTATAATTTTTATTTTATCCGCTAACAATAAGACAACTTGTTTTAACACAAACAAAACAATGGACTGATGAAAAGAGTACATCAAAGTAGCAGGTCAAAGACACACTGAATGAGTAATCGAAACAGTGACAGACAGGTCAGGCTGGCCACCTAGCGATGAACTGTTGTTCATCCAAACAACACAGAGACGATGACTCAGCATCCAAATAATGTTTGCGCTATGCCTAAACTAGTTTAATTTTGGAAAGGCCAATAACATATACATATATAGAGAATGATTATTTTGGAAATCACGCTATGTTTCAGTTTTTATTATTTTTTAAAAAATCTGATAGTGATTCTGACAGTTATAGTTCGGATAATCGAAATAGTGACAGACAGGTCAGGCTGGCCACCTAGCGATGAACTGTTGTTCATCCAAACAACACAGAGACGATGACTCAGCATCCAAATAATGTTTGCGCTATGCCTAAACTAGTTTAATTTTGGAAAGGCCAATAACATATACATATATAGAGAATGATTATTTTGGAAATCACGCTATGTTTCAGTTTTTATTATTTTTTAAAAAATCTGATAGTGATTCTGACAGTTATAGTTCGGATAATCGAAATAGTGACAGACAGGTCAGGCTGGCCACCTAGCGATGAACTGTTGTTCATCCAAACAACACAGAGACGATGACTCAGCATCCAAATAATGTTTGCGCTATGCCTAAACTAGTTTAATTTTGGAAAGGCCAATAACATATACATATATAGAGAATGATTATTTTGGAAATCACGCTATGTTTCAGTTTTTATTATTTTTAAAAAAATCTGATAGTGATTCTGACAGTTATAGTTCGGATAATTGGAGTTCTCCTGTATAAAAACTTTGTAAGGTCACATGAAATGGACACGTTTTCATTGACAGTGTAAGAGTTGATAATTGAATTTGCTTGGAAATATAAAAACTTATGTTTCAACAGTCTATGGAGGTCAGCTATAAACTTATAAAAATTATATTGGCAATATGTTTTCTCTCCTTCCTACTGAAATATTTCCTATAAACTATTCTTACTATGACCTTTGGTTTTTGTGTCATAAATTATTTTCTAAATTTGTACAGCTTTTTAGTCAACTACATTCCATGCAGTTGTGGTTGAGCTTTGGAGTCAGAATTACCAGCATTTACCTCTAATAAACCCAACTCGACTCGAGTCTAACCTGCAGCTGTATCGTCACCTACTGTGTGAATCATCTACTGGTTATTTTACTATGAGGATATAATTATTTTTAAAGAATGTCATTTTCATCAGTTATTTGAAACCTACTAAAATTGATACCAAAATGAAAAGAAGGTATCAGTTTGTTATGGAAAATGAAACCAAACTGTATTAGATTGTTTCAAAATTAACTTGTAATATCTGCAAATTAAGAAATGTGTATTCGATTTCCTTACCTAATTAATTGATTTTAGGTAATTTGTAGATAATTTGTCTGTTTCATCTTGTAATTTGATAAGAATTTTCTCATATCGCCTGTGACATACACATTTTTATTTTTCAATGTTATCGCTTATGTTAATTTATAACCGTTATAACACAGTTGTATTCTCTTTGCTGTGAGGTCTTATCTCCACCAGACTGGCCTGAAAGATCTGTCATGGAGTCCACTAGATAACTATCATGGAGTCCTTTGGTTGGTATTTCTTCATACTGGAGCGTGTAACTCAGTGACTTCTAGGTCTTAATTTTTAATGAACTGTGACAGTATTTTAAACTAGTATTTGAAGAACAATTGGGTAATTATCGGCTTGGACTGTATAAAGATACTGATTCCTTGTCCAAAGTAAGTAGGCGGCTGAACATATAAATAAGATATGACAAATAAATAATGATAACATTATATGTGCGTGTGAGTTTGAGAAATGTGCATGTGTAGATGATCAAGTAATTGCAGTTACTATTAAGCAATAGAGAGATATGACGGTTGAAGAGACCCAACAACTCTTGTGATCGAACAATAGAGAGATATGACCGTTGAAGAGACTCGACAACTCTTGTGATCGAACAATAGAGAGATATGACCGTTGAAGAGACTCGACAACTCTTGTAATCGAACAATAGAGAGATATGACCGTTGAAGAGACTTGACAACTCTTGTGATCGAACAATAGAGAGATATGACCGTTGAAGAGACTCAACAACTCTTGTGATCGAACAATAGAGAGATATGACCGTTGAAGAGACTCGACAACTCTTGTGATCGAACAATAGAGAGATATGACCGTTGAAGAGACTCGACAACTCTTGTGATCGAACAATAGAGAGATATGACCGTTGAAGAGACTCGACAACTCTTGTGATCGAACAATAGAGGTAGTTTATCTATATTTAATAATATTTTCTTGTAAAACAATATATTTTATGTGAGGGACACATTTAAAACTACTGTATAACATACGTAAATCTAGTTGTTTGTAAAGAAAACAACCAAAATTAGATAAACTTTAAAAAAATTACAGTCTCATATAGTGTAATGAGAAGGTTCATGAGATGATAGCCAAAATATTTATTTAAATAAAACATTTAATTAAATGTTTTTAAAAATTATATATATATTTAATAAATAGCTAAATGAAGAAGTAAATGTTTAAGGAACAATTTATGTCGCTTCATGCAAATTAAAGGGAGGGGATGTAAGTTATGTGTTACCTAATAGATATGTGACTATGGCATGTTTTAGACGAAAGTAAGTAGAATTTGTAAATATCTACTTTCTGTTTATTATTTAAATTGTTGATTGAGCGGTGATCTATGTTGTTCAATAAAACTTTACAGAGCACTAAAATCGTTTTACAGATTATAACGTTATTTCTATATTTAAAAAGTACTTAACTAAGTGAATACGTAATTGCTTACTTGCTGAAGCGTTTCAAAACATTCTACTCATGTAGAGTGTTAGCTTCGTAAAAGGAACAAATGTTTTGAAACGCGTCAGCAAGTAAGCAATTACGCATTCACTTAGTTAAATACTTTTTAAATGTAGTTTAATCAGTGAATTCAAGATGATTACATCAAGCAACTTCATGTTGTTATTTATTTTTAAGAATGTTACATTCGTGCTACTTATTGTAAAAATTTTTAATCTCAAGTGTATAATTATTGTTTTTGTTTGTTTATTCAATTTACAGCCTTTTTTTTACTTTAGATAATTGCTTTTACCTTTCAGTAACAAGAGAGGGTTTTAGGCTTAAATGCTAAAATGCATTTATAATTAAAAAAATATAAACACGTTTTAAAACATCCACTATATAAATAAGTATAACATATTCTCTTTAATTTTTGCCAATTTACAGTGCTGGCATTATAAACAACTATTACATTCAACCGCCACTCAGTGATTGCCTTCTAGAGTTTTAATGGAATTTAATTATACATGATGGAAAAATACGTGTGGTATTATTCTCAATGACTGTCGCCTAATCATATTAAGAGATGTTTGTCAGTGTCAAAGTCGGCATCTTGGAAACGTGGTTTAACTAGGCAGTAACTGTTTGAATGGGGGCTTATTTAATGTGGTCAAAATGTGTATGTGATTGTTGTATTGGGTTGTTCAACAACTTCAATACAGACACTAACCTAATAAGCAGGATAGAGGTATTCCTTATATAAGTATATACTAGACCAGGGGTCTTACTCAAGGGTCACATCGAAAACTTTTGGAGGAAAGGCAAAGATTTAAAGAAAACATACAATGCATTAAATATTGCACTAAGTGATATTTTTTTAACTTCGTTCTATAATCAATGTTATTTACTCTTAAATCTCACAGGTAGTTTTTTGGGATCTTTTTATATTGTACAGTGATGTAATATAATTGACATGATTTATAATTTATGAAAGGAAATAATTTAAGTTTATAAGTAATTGACAAAGTTATAGCTTTCTGTTGGCTGAAAATATAATCCAATATTTCTATTTGCAGTTTTTGTGTTGTACATCTTAAGGTTTTTTCATATAAAAATTACTTTTTGGTATCACTTTACAAAAAAACCACTAACTGATATATTTTTCAGCAGACGTGTTTCACACTAGATCAGTGCAATTTTCAATGCTGTGAGTCAAGGATAGTCTTGTAAGTTGTATTAAAAAAACATTCTTCAAGAGTCCACCTTTGCTATATATATATATATATAGGAATTTTTGAACTAGATAGGAGACTGACAGATGTACCTAATGGCAATAGTCCAAAACTGCAATTTCTTGTAAATAAATAAATAGACACATATAAAAACTTATCCCACTATTGAAAAAGAGAAGACTGAAGTGAACCACGTATGAGTATAAATATCCAAATGTCACAGATTCACAGGTTTATAGCTTATGATTATAGTAATTATTTTGGTGGTATAACAACCACTTAAGGCCCTCCCCCCTGATTGCAACCCTTCAGAATTGAGAAGATGGGAGTTGTCATACCAGTGGTACACCAAATCTAGAAAACCTCCTAACCCCAACATCAGATAAAACTCCTTTTACCTTCCCCCTAATTTCTACCATTTTTAGCAACTCCATTTACCTTCCTTCTAACAGACTATTAATATCTAGTTTTAAATTGTCAATATTTATACAAATCACATATAGCACTATATCATAAACTATAAATCTGTGACATTTGGATATTTATACACATCTGTGGTTCACTTCAGTCTTTTCTTTTTCTCATTTTTGATTGACAAAGATGACTGTATGATTGAAATATTTCAATAGTGTGATAAGTTTTTTATGTGTGTCTTTATATATATATATATATATATATATATATTGTTTGGATGAATGGCCAAAATAATAAGCATAACAAGACATGGAACGTAAACACTAGAACTAAGTTACAAGAATTTTGAACCAGTGAATTTTAAAATCTTTTGAAAAGTAGAAACATAAGATGTACTTGAGATGGCAATTATACTGGAAATCTTTTATATGGATAACTATGCAGAATATTACCAAAGTCCTTTGTTACTAAAAATTAAAAGTATATTACTATAACTATCAGTGGACAAACAAGAAAAGAAAAAACAAAGCATGCAATAATTAACCAAAGGAAAAGAAAAAAAAGTATTTACAAGTGTTTTATTGAAAACTAGTGGGAAGATAGAATCAACAAATATAAGTAAGTGCTACTATAGGCAAGTTTGTAAAATATTTACAAGTGTTTAGTGAAAACTAGTAGCTCATGTGAAAATGGAATCAACAAATATGATTATTAACCATTACGAGAAGATTGAAGTTTTGGGGCAATTTTTTTTTACGGAAAGCAAAGTTGTTTTTTTCAAGGAGAATCTATACAATGCTTGTAATATGTAAAGAATTGTAAACAATCATATTTTAAAACAGAAGATAATGAAATAACAATAAATGGTTAATATTTTGCGATGAAACACATAGGCCTGGTTTTGGAGTTTTCCTTTCAAACGAAAGACAGATAATTACTTCCACAACCATAAACACCAATACCTTGTTTAGTCCCGTATATCCTATTGTATGCCTTCCCGTCTCATATATCCTATTGTATGCCTTCCCGTCTCATATATCCTATTGTATGCCTTCCCGTCTCATAAGCGTCCAAATAAATTTATTTTAATTTATTCACAATTTTCTTCTTCGCCTGATTTCACTAGATATGTTTTAATTTTAGTTTTGTGAGCAGAGGAAAACTTTAACAAAGTTAGAAAGCCACCCCTCTGGGGTGTAAACCAGCAGTAATGCCCAGCATGATCGGCTACGGGTCTAACCATACCCTCTAAAGTGTTCTCTAGGAGCTACGGGTCTAACCAGTACCCTCTAAAGTGTGCTCTAGGAGCTACGGGTCTAACCAGTACCCTCTAAAGTGTGCTCTAGGAGCTACGGGTCTAACCAGTACCCTCTAAAGTGTGCTCTAGGAGCTACGGGTCTAACCATACCCTCTAAAGTGTTCTCTAGGAGCTACGCGTCTAACCAGTACCCTCTAAAGTGTGCTCTAGGAGCTACGGGTCTAACCATACCCTCTAAAGTGTTCTCTAGGAGCTACGGGTCTAACCAGTACCCTCTAAAGTGTGCTCTAGGAGCTACGGGTCTAACCATACCCTCTAAAGTGTTCTCTAGGAGCTACGGGTCTAACCAGTACCCTCTAAAGTGTTCTCTAGGAGCTACGGGTCTAACCAGTACCCTCTAAAGTGTTCTCTAGGAGCTACGGGTCTAACCAGTACCCTCTAAAGTGTGCTCTAGGAGCTACGGGTCTAACCAGTACCCTCTAAAGTGTTCTCTAGGAGCTACGGGTCTAACCAGTACCCTCTAAAGTGTGCTCTAGGAGCTACGGGTCTAACCAGTACCCTCTAAAGTGTTCTCTAGGAGCTACGGGTCTAACCAGTACTCTCTAAAGTGTTCTCTAAGAGCTACGGGTCTAACCAGTACCCTCTAAAGTGTTCTCTAGGAGCTACGGGTCTAACCAGTACCCTCTAAAGTGTTCTCTAGGAGCTACGGGTCTAACCAGTACCCTCTAAAGTGTTCTCTAGGAGCTACGGGTCTAACCAGTACCCTCTAAAGTGTTCTCTAGGAGCTACGGGTCTAACCAGTACCCTCTAAAGTGTTCTCTAGGAGCTACGGGTCTAACCAGTACCCTCTAAAGTGTTCTCTAGGAGCTACGGGTCTAACCAGTACCCTCTAAAGTGTGCTCTAGGAGCTACGGGTCTAACCAGTACCCTCTAAAGTGTTCTCTAGGAGCTACGGGTCTAACCAGTACCCTCTAAAGTGTGCTCTAGGAGCTACGGGTCTAACCAGTACCCTCTAAAGTGTTCTCTAGGAGCTACGGGTCTAACCAGTACTCTCTAAAGTGTTCTCTAAGAGCTACGGGTCTAACCAGTACCCTCTAAAGTGTTCTCTAGGAGCTACGGGTCTAACCAGTACCCTCTAAAGTGTTCTCTAGGAGCTACGGGTCTAACCAGTACCCTCTAAAGTGTTCTCTAGGAGCTACGGGTCTAACCAGTACCCTCTAAAGTGTGCTCTAGGAGCTACGGGTCTAACCAGTACCCTCTAAAGTGTTCTCTAGGAGCTACGGGTCTAACCAGTACTCTCTAAAGTGTTCTCTAAGAGCTACGGGTCTAACCAGTACCCTCTAAAGTGTTCTCTAGGAGCTACGGGTCTAACCAGTACCCTCTAAAGTGTGCTCTAGGAGCTACGGGTCTAACCAGTACCCTCTAAAGTGTTCTCTAGGAGCTACGGGTCTAACCAGTACCCTCTAAAGTGTGCTCTAGGAGCTACGGGTCTAACCAGTACCCTCTAAAGTGTTCTCTAGGAGCTACGGGTCTAACCAGTACTCTCTAAAGTGTTCTCTAAGAGCTACGGGTCTAACCAGTACCCTCTAAAGTGTTCTCTAGGAGCTACGGGTCTAACCAGTACTCTCTAAAGTGTTCTCTAAGAGCTACGGGTCTAACCAGTACCCTCTAAAGTGTTCTCTGAGAGCTACGGGTCTAACCAGTACCCTCTAAAGTGTTCTCTAAGAGCTACGGGTCTAACCAGTACCCTCTAAAGTGTTCTCTAAGAGCTACGGGTCTAACCAGTACCCTCTAAAGTGTTCTCTAAGAGCTACGAGTCTAACCAGTACCCTCTAAAGTGTTCTCTAGGAGCTACGGGTCTAACCAGTACCCTCTAAAGTGTGCTCTAGGAGCTACGGGTCTAACCAGTACCCTCTAAAGTGTTCTCTAGGAGCTACGGGTCTAACCAGTACCCTCTAAAGTGTTCTCTAGGAGCTACGGGTCTAACCAGTACCCTCTAAAGTGTGCTCTAGGAGCTACGGGTCTAACCAGTACCCTCTAAAGTGTTCTCTAGGAGCTACGGGTCTAACCAGTACCCTCTAAAGTGTGCTCTAGGAGCTACGGGTCTAACCAGTACCCTCTAAAGTGTTCTCTAGGAGCTACGGGTCTAACCAGTACTCTCTAAAGTGTTCTCTAAGAGCTACGGGTCTAACCAGTACCCTCTAAAGTGTTCTCTAGGAGCTACGGGTCTAACCAGTACCCTCTAAAGTGTTCTCTAGGAGCTACGGGTCTAACCAGTACCCTCTAAAGTGTTCTCTAGGAGCTACGGGTCTAACCAGTACCCTCTAAAGTGTTCTCTAGGAGCTACGGGTCTAACCAGTACCCTCTAAAGTGTTCTCTAGGAGCTACGGGTCCTAACCAGTACCCTCTAAATTGCTCTCTAGGAGCTACGGGTCTAACCAGTACCCTCTAAACTGTGCTCTAGGAGCTACGGGTCTAACCAGTACCCTCTAAAGTGTTCTCTAGGAGCTACGGGTCTAACCAGTACCCTCTAAAGTGTGCTCTAGGAGCTACGGGTCTAACCAGTACCCTCTAAAGTGTTCTCTAGGAGCTACGGGTCTAACCAGTACTCTCTAAAGTGTTCTCTAGGAGCTACGGGTCTAACCAGTACCCTCTAAAGTGTTCTCTAGGAGCTACGGGTCTAACCAGTACCCTCTAAAGTGTTCTCTAGGAGCTACGGGTCTAACCAGTACCCTCTAAAGTGTTCTCTAGGAGCTACGGGTCTAACCAGTACCCTCTAAAGTGTGCTCTAGGAGCTACGGGTCTAACCAGTACTCTCTAAAGTGTTCTCTAGGAGCTACGGGTCTAACCAGTACCCTCTAAAGTGTTCTCTAGGAGCTACGGGTCTAACCAGTACCCTCTAAAGTGTTCTCTAGGAGCTACGGGTCTAACCAGTACCCTCTAAAGTGTTCTCTAGGAGCTACGGGTCTAACCAGTACCCTCTAAAGTGTTCTCTAGGAGCTACGGGTCTAACCAGTACCCTCTAAAGTGTTCTCTAGGAGCTACGGGTCTAACCAGTACTCTCTAAAGTGTTCTCTAGAGCTACGGGTCTAACCAGTACCCTCTAAAGTGTTCTCTAGGAGCTACGGGTCTAACCAGTACCCTCTAAAGTGTTCTCTAGGAGCTACGGGTCTAACCAGTACCCTCTAAAGTGTTCTCTAGGAGCTACGGGTCTAACCAGTACCCTCTAAAGTGTGCTCTAGGAGCTACGGGTCTAACCAGTACCCTCTAAAGTGTTCTCTAGGAGCTACGGGTCTAACCAGTACCCTCTAAAGTGTGCTCTAGGAGCTACGGGTCTAACCAGTACCCTCTAAAGTGTTCTCTAGGAGCTACGGGTCTAACCAGTACTCTCTAAAGTGTTCTCTAGGAGCTACGGGTCTAACCAGTACCCTCTAAAGTGTTCTCTAAGAGCTACGGGTCTAACCAGTACTCTCTAAAGTGTTCTCTAAGAGCTACGGGTCTAACCAGTACTCTCTAAAGTGTTCTCTAAGAGCTACGGGTCTAACCAGTACCCTCTAAAGTGTTCTCTAAGAGCTACGGGTCTAACCAGTACCCTCTAAAGTGTTCTCTAAGAGCTACGGGTCTAACCAGTACCCTCTAAAGTGTTCTCTAAGAGCTACGGGTCTAACCAGTACCCTCTAAAGTGTTCTCTAGGAGCTACGGGTCTAACCAGTACCCTCTAAAGTGTTCTCTAGGAGCTACGGGTCTAACCAGTACCCTCTAAAGTGTTCTCTAGGAGCTACGGGTCTAACCAGTACCCTCTAAAGTGTTCTCTAAGAGCTACGGGTCTAACCAGTACCCTCTAAAGTGTTCTCTAGGAGCTACGGGTCTAACCAGTACCCTCTAAAGTGTTCTCTAGGAGCTACGGGTCTAACCAGTACCCTCTAAAGTGTTCTCTAGGAGCTACGGGTCTAACCAGTACCCTCTAAAGTGTTCTCTAGGAGCTACGGGTCTAACCAGTACCCTCTAAAGTGTTCTCTAGGAGCTACGGGTCTAACCAGTACCCTCTAAAGTGTTCTCTAGGAGCTACGGGTCTAACCAGTACCCTCTAAAGTGTTCTCTAGGAGCTACGGGTCTAACCAGTACCCTCTAAAGTGTTCTCTAGGAGCTACGGGTCTAACCAGTACCCTCTAAAGTGTTCTCTAGGAGCTACGGGTCTAACCAGTACCCTCTAAAGTGTTCTCTAGGAGCTACGGGTCTAACCAGTACTCTCTAAAGTGTTCTCTAAGAGCTACGGGTCTAACCAGTACCCTCTAAAGTGTTCTCTAGGAGCTACGGGTCTAACCAGTACCCTCTAAAGTGTTCTCTAGGAGCTACGGGTCTAACCAGTACCCTCTAAAGTGTTCTCTAAGAGCTACGGGTCTAACCAGTACCCTCTAAAGTGTTCTCTAGGAGCTACGGGTCTAACCAGTACCCTCTAAAGTGTTCTCTAGGAGCTACGGGTCTAACCAGTACCCTCTAAAGTGTTCTCTAGGAGCTACGGGTCTAACCAGTACCCTCTAAAGTGTTCTCTAGGAGCTACGGGTCTAACCAGTACCCTCTAAAGTGTTCTCTAGGAGCTACGGGTCTAACCAGTACCCTCTAAAGTGTTCTCTAGGAGCTACGGGTCTAACCAGTACCCTCTAAAGTGTTCTCTAGGAGCTACGGGTCTAACCAGTACCCTCTAAAGTGTTCTCTAGGAGCTACGGGTCTAACCAGTACCCTCTAAAGTGTTCTCTAAGAGCTACGGGTCTAACCAGTACCCTCTAAAGTGTTCTCTAGGAGCTACGGGTCTAACCAGTACCCTCTAAAGTGTTCTCTAGGAGCTACGGGTCTAACCAGTACCCTCTAAAGTGTTCTCTAGGAGCTACGGGTCTAACCAGTACCCTCTAAAGTGTTCTCTAGGAGCTACGGGTCTAACCAGTACCCTCTAAAGTGTTCTCTAAGAGCTACGGGTCTAACCAGTACCCTCTAAAGTGTTCTCTAGGAGCTACGGGTCTAACCAGTACCCTCTAAAGTGTTCTCTAGGAGCTACGGGTCTAACCAGTACCCTCTAAAGTGTTCTCTAAGAGCTACGGGTCTAACCAGTACCCTCTAAAGTGTTCTCTAAGAGCTACGGGTCTAACCAGTACCCTCTAAAGTGTTCTCTAGGAGCTACGGGTCTAACCAGTTACCCTCTAAAGTGTTCTCTAGGAGCTACGGGTCTAACCAGTACCCTCTAAAGTGTTCTCTAGGAGCTACGGGTCTA
>JBAIZL010000210.1:97500-102500 GCA_036971475.1 Prosapia bicincta | reverse complement strand
ATTACGCCTCAACTGTAAGCTAGAAGCGAATAATAAATGTTTTAAGAGTTATAACTAAATAAAGTCCAATTTGTAAAATTATAATCCGTTGCCACAATTTGCGCCACTCTGCTTGTTTCATTATATAACATCCGTTACATAAATGTGCAACTCTGCTGTAAAAATGAAATGTAAAATTGTGTGTTGGCAAAAAGAAAATTTAAAAATGGTTGAAAATAACCGAATTTATTTTTTTTTTTTTTTTTTTTTTTTTTTTTTTTTTTTTTTTTTTCCTGGCGAAAAACCAATTGAGGTTATCATCGCCAAACAAAATCTAACACAGAACGCGATGTTTTAAATAAAATCAAATAAATTAATAAATAAACAAATAAATAAATACAACAAAAATTACAAAACGAAATAAAACACCAACAATAAAAAACAAAAAACAACAATATAACAATGAAAAAATTCTTAAAAACTAAATAACAAAATAACAACAAAGAACAATATAACAGTAAATAAATAATATGTAAAACAATAATAGGTAACAATTTACCAATAAATAAATCTCAATAACAATAACAAGAACAGAAAATAAATTTAATTAAAATAAATAAAAGAAACACAGAGAATTATATATATAAATAAAATTAAAAAATATATATATTTATGTATTAAATTTTAAAAAATATTTTCAAGTGGTGCAAGAAAGCGATGACTCGGTCAATGGCCGAGGCATCGTCCCTTAGTACCACCTTCAAACTCCCTTTTAAATTAAAAAGGTCACGAATATTTCTTACATTAACACAGTCTACTAAAATATGTTTTATTGTGAAGATATCACCGCAATATTGGCATATTGGTGGATCTTCACGACTCATCAAATATCCATGAGTTGCAAAAGAGTGGCCAACGCGAAGGCGTGTAACCACCACTTCCTCCCTACGTTTTGAACGAATTGAAGACCTCCATGGACGGACGGTATCTTTAATATCCCTCAGCTTATTCTGAATCACGGCATGCCACTCGTCATTCCAAGCAGCGAGCAATAAATGTTTCGCGAAACACACATAATCAGATGCCATAACCAGTTGAGTAATAGGCACCAAACTTGTAGCTTTCTTCGCCGCTTCATCCGCTTTTGTGTTTCCAAGTATTCCGCAATGTCCAGGAACCCAACAGAAAGTTACCCCCACACCCCCCAATTGAAGCCTGTGTACAGCACACAAAATGTCCCCAACTAAAGGGTTGCTAGAGAAAACATCCTGAAGAGCCTGAAGAGCACTTTTGGAATCCGAACATAAAAGATAATGCGAAGATCCAGATTGAATGACGGTCAAAGCTTTAAAAATAGCAAATAGTTCTGCCGTGAAAATACTGCAAGCTGAGGGCAATCCGTAAGTGTAGGTACGTCCAGACGCATAAAATGCACACCCAACGCCATGGTCCAGTTTAGATCCATCCGTGAAAATAATCTCACTATACTGGTGGGATCTGTATATTGCCAAAAACTCTTGGTGGTACACCACATTAGGAGTATTGGTTTTTATAAAACTGGACAGTGAAAAATCGAAGCGGGGCGTTTTTATTATCCATGGAGGTAGACAGCACATCGATCGTTCAAACGTAGTAGGAAGTTCCGACTCTAGATTATCAATTATGCGCGACGTCCGTGTACCGAAAGGGGCGGTTGAACGTTCGCGTGCAATATAAGTAGGTTCGTAGCGGTTATTAAACACTACATTATATGCCGGATGTTTAGGTTTGCTTCGAAGACCAGATATATAAGATATTTGTAGCATCTGACGTCGTCTTGAAAGAGCGGGTTCCCCAGCCTCGACAAGAAGACTAGGGATTGGGCTAGTTCTAAATGCACCAGTAGCAAGTCTAAGTCCAGAGTGGTGGACAGCATCGAGAGTTTTCAGAACTGTAAGTCGTGCGGATGAATAGGCTTGACAGCCATAATCAATGCGCGATCTAACGACCGCGCGATAAAAGCGAAGCATACTAGTTCTGTCTGCTCCCCAATTCGTACCACTAAGGACTCTTAACATATCCAATTTCTTATTGCATCTCACCTTCAAATCACGAACATGTGGGATCCATGAGAGTCTTTTATCAAATAAAAGACCTAGAAATCGAACACTATCCGTGGTTTGAAGTTGAATCCCATGAAGATAAAGGGTCGGCTCCTGGTGTTGCCTACGACGACTAAATGCTACACACTGGGTCTTCGAAGCAGAGAATTTAAAACCTGTAGTTCTTGACCATTCCTCTAATCTACTTATTGCTAACTGCAAAGATCTTTCCGCAGTTGCCATACTACGAGCAGGCACATATATACTAAAGTCATCTACAAAGAGTGAACAGTGAACCGGAGATCTTATATAACTCGTGATACTGTTTATTGCAACGGCAAATAGCGTGACGCTCAGCACGCTGCCCTGCGGTACACCATTCTCCTGTTTATAACTGTTTGAATACGTGCCTCCAAGACGAATGCGGAAAGATCTATTCGAAAGAAAGTTAGCGATGAATGCTAGGATATTCCCTTGTATACCCCATGATTTGAGAGTGTTCAGAATTCCTCTTTTCCATGCCATATCGTATGCCTTCTCAAGGTCGAAGAAAACAGCAACGAGTGTTTGACGCAAGAGAAAGGCATCTTGAATAGCGGATTCTAACAAAACCAATTGGTCAACGGATGATCGTCCTTGCCTGAAACCACACTGTTCGTTGCAAATAAGGTCATTGGTTTCTAGGTACCAGACAAGACGGCGGTTGACCATCTTCTCCAGTAGTTTGCATAAGACGCTTGTAAGGGATATAGGTCTATAACTACTGGGATTGGTTTTGTCTTTACCTGGCTTCAAAAGAGGAATTACCGTCGATTCTAACCATGCATCGGGGAAAGAGCGCTCCTCGAATAAACGATTGTATATTCGAAGGAGGACAAGTTTCGCAGATGACGGTAGATGTTTCAGCATGGAGTACACAATGGAATCAGGACCTGGTGCAGAATCCTTCGTTGACGCAAGAGCTGACTCCAATTCCCCTATAGAGAAAGGAGTGTTTAAAGGAGAGTCCCCAGACGACCCAACAGTAAACGGTATTGCTTCTTCCTTCAGTTTATAAATCTGGAATAATCTATCATAGGCTGTAGTAGCAGAAAAGTTAGAAAAAGATGTTCCAAGTACATTAGCAATGTCATCACCGTTTGTGATTAATCTCCCATCTGGTTGCTTCAGCGCAATGGCTGGCAACGGAGTGGAAGTACCACAAACTGATCTTAGCTTCCTCCACACTGTGGAAGACGGAGTTGTTCGTCTAATTGTGCTAATGTACTGTTCCCAAGAGTTCTTTCTACTCAGCCTAAATATCCTCCGTGCTTTCGCACGGAGTATTTTATATTCCTGAAGGTTTCCATTCGTTGGGTGTCGTTTAAATTTCCTAAGAGCTCTTCGTCGTAAACGGAGGATTTCTGTGCATTCATCGTTCCACCACGGCACAGGCGGTCGGCGTGGATGCGTAGAGGTTTTCGGAATGGTCTTTTCAGCGGCATTTAAAATTGCTTTCTTAAAATTTTCTATATTTTCATCAATGGGTGTCAAATAATCCATGTCAAGTGATACAAGGTAATTCGAGTATGAGTCCCAGTTGGCTTTTCGCAAAATCCAACTGGGATTTCGAACATAACAGGGTTGGGAGTCACATAAACTGATCTTAATAGGCACATGGTCGCTTCCATACAAATCGTTGAGTACCGACCATGTGCATCTAGTAGCTAATTGAGGGCTGCAAATCGATAGGTCAACAGCTGTCCATCCACCAGTAGATGCTGCTAAATGGGTAGGCGAACCGTCATTTAGCAGACATAAGTCCAGTTCCGTTCTCACACTCTCAACAAGGTCACCTCGAGAGTTCCTAGTCGGAGATCCCCAAGACGAATGGTGGGCATTAAAATCCCCTACCAATAAGAACGGAGTTGGTAACTGGCTTATTAAATTCACTAAATCACTGTGATGCAGGTTTTTTTGTGGTGGCAAGTAGACACAACACACAGTGATTTTATACGGGACAGCTGTTTGAACGGCTACTGCTTGTAAAGGAGTTATTAAGTTTAGAGAAACAGCATCGATACAGTCACGGGCTAGGATGGCTACGCCACCTCTAGCTCGATCTTCTGTAACGAAGTCCGATCTAAAAACTGAATACTCCCTTAAATGGAAATTATGCGATGCGTGGAGATGTGTCTCCTGTAGACATACAAACATTGGGTACACATCTCGCACGAGTAGTTTAAGTTCTTCTATGTGACTCCTAACACCGTTGACGTTCCATTGTATCACTGACTTCCTAAGCAAAGCCATTTATTAGCTTAGCAAAGGGTTTATTTGACACCCATTGGTGCTCTCTCCTTTCTTGCCTGGGACGTTTTTAGACGTCTCAGGCTTACATGTCTCAGATTCCATATCCACCCTTTCAGGGATGGAATATGAGGAAGTTTTGGGTTTAGGAGGGGTAGTTTTTACAGTCCCTCCTTTGTTAGCATTTTTCTTAATACCCGGTAACGACGGAGGCGATGTGGTCTGACGTAACACAGGTTTCCGTTAACCGAATTCATTAAATATATTCAAAACGTAAATTCACAGTGTAAAATTTTATAAAATGTATAAATTGAAAGTAAAAGGACGTAGCTTGTGTAAACAGTTTGGTAAAGTTAAGGGAGAAAACCAGTTATAACCAGTTTTTACTTGTAGTGTAGAGTTTCAAGGTTAGAGACTCTTGTTTAAAATGTTAATCGTAATATGCTTGGTAGAGTTTAGATTTTTAAAAGTTTGTGCATGGCTTTGAGAAAGCCAGTTGTAGATTACCAATGTTGACACAGCTGCTAGTTCCAATGTCAGGCAAGTTAGATTTGATTGTCCGAGTTTGTATAAACAAGTATCTAGCCTGAAGTTCAATGTTTGCATAAAGGTTGTTTAAATATTTCGAGTTTGCTTGACTTTCTGTTTAGG
>JBAIZL010000209.1:2500-120000 GCA_036971475.1 Prosapia bicincta | reverse complement strand
AAATAAAAAACAAATAAAAATTATATAGAGAACATTTCAGCGTAAAAATAAAAATTAACTTCTAGGGGGTAACCTATGTAAGGAAATCGTATTCTCCTTATCAACCATTTTATTTGTTAAAATAGTTGTTTCGTGTGTATTACTAAACTCATAAGATGTCAAGGATAATTATGTGAGTACGTTTTGACAAAATCTTTTAATGAATGATCGCTGGGTGGAGACATAGTGGACAAATTGTTGGAAAGAAGTGACAAATGTTGGTAAAGAGATTTATCTAAGTCTGTCGTCAAGCGTTGTGAGTACAGCAGAGCGTCAGTAATTTGGACGTCAAAAATCCGGAGCGTCGCTCATTTATCTAAGGTTTGTAGACATGCCAAAGGTGATTTATCTAAGGTTGTTACATTTGTTAGTATCACATTTGTAAGGTTTCCGTATTTTAGGTTTTATTAAATAATGTTTATAAGAAAATAAATCTCAATACAATGACAAAACAGAATAGGTGTTTTTATTGATATAAGAAACTACGTTTGTTTACAGCTAAAACTAACATACTTTACTCTCCATTCGAATTTTTTATTGCCTTTATTTTTAAAACTGTTTAATTTTCTAAATGTACTGTACTTATGTTATACAAAGATGTGAGTAAAATAATATAAATTTAACGTCATATGCTTAAGATATAACTAAATGTTAGCTTTAAGGCACCCTGAGGAGTTGCGTTATTGCAGGGCGTTACATTAACATGTAAGGGTTTACAAGAAGCCGGAAGTACCACATTAAGCAGGATCGATATCACACGGGATAGCACCCAAGTATTAACCCGCTCCAATAAAGCCTGATTTATTTGTATAACCTTCTTTCTGTTTGGTTTTTCAAAATATTTGGCACGAAATGGTTCGAATACCGCAAACTAGTGTTCTCATCAACCAAAGAGGGTTTAACTTTTACTGACTGACGATGCTGACTCATTATACAAAGACCTCTCATCTTTCTCTCCTAGACAATGGAATCAGAAGAGACCAGTAATGTTGATTCATAACTCAATTACACTTTTTTTCATCAACTTCCGTATTACTCATTGTGAAACAAACATAGGATATTCATAACAGCAAAAGTTTGAGTTTCCTTTACTCCCCCTCCAGTTACGAAATAATGTACACAATTAGCAATCATCACTCATCAAATCTGGAAGCCTCGTTCTTTTCATCCCTTTTTCCAAGATGTAAATGTTGAAACTTGCAACAAACCGTGTCTAAATTTTTATTAAAAATACGAATATTTGTTAATAAAGAAATACTTTGCCTACTACTTAAAAAATAATACGAAGCAAAATGTAAGGTCTAACACAGATGTGGGTGATATTACCACTGAAAATATTGTTTTAAGTAAATTGTTCTTTAATAACAATTGAGCTCTAGCTTTAAATATTTGTCCTTGTTGTGTCTTTTACAATACGTCTGACTAGATAAGCTCTGATTTGTACCATAAAATGTAATCAATAAGAAATGTAATACACTTGTTTTAAATAAGAATAATTATTTAGGAGTAAAAGAGATTTTAACATTTTTTTAAAATACATTCAATAAAACTGTTAAATAAATAAATTCCACATAAAATATAATTAAATAAACGTATAACCACAAATAGCAGCAAAAGCCGCCAATTAAAGCAGAACAATAAAAAAAACATTTATTGTGATCGAGATGGACTCTTGGAGGTGGACAGATGGAAGGTCGTGGCTGGAGAGAGCTAAATATGGCAGAATAGGACAGCCAATGAAAGTACCAAATGTAATCGTAAAAGACATAAAACCGCTCAAATGGTATGGACACGCACACAAAATTAAGAAATGAATACCGAAGCTAGTAAGGTCCTTATGGGAGAAGAAAGAGAGTACGACTTGGAAGAAGTTGACGAGAAGGCGTCGAAAAAGATAACAAGAAAGGGAACTCCCCATAAATTTATAAATAAACAAAAGGGAAGGACGCTGGAAATCGAAAGAAGACGTAAAACGTTATGAATCGATCTTATATATATATATATACTGTGTGTGTGTTTGCGCTCGCTCGCGCGCGCGCGCGCGCGTGTGTGTGAGTGAGTGCCTGTGTGTGTGTGTGTGAGTGAGTGTCTGTGTGTGTGTGAGTGAATGTGTGTGTGTGTGTGTGTGTGTGTGTGTGTATGTGTGTGTGTGTGTGTGTGTGTGTGTGTGTGTGTGTGTGTGTGTGTGTGTGTGTGTGTGTGTGTGTGTGTGTGTGCGTGTGTGTGAGTGAGTGTCTGTGTGTGTATGTGTTTGGGAGTGAATGTGTGTGTGTGTGTGTGTGTGTGTGTGTGTGAGTGTGTGTGTGTATTTTCAAAAGTAGTTTGTGTAGAAATATAACAACGGTTTTATAATTTAAAGAATCTTTACCTACAGAATTATGTACTAAAACGTATGGACCTCTGAAGGGTATAGAAAGAACTTTTTGAACTGTTGGACATTTCGTTCTTTGAATATAAAAGGTTTGCTTTATGAAATTCAATACCAACAAAAGAGTGTCACGTTACTACCCACCACATTTAGAACGCTGACAACGAGTTCAAATAGAGTATCAACTAATATCGACTTTCCCGTGGGTTTTAATACAACAATTTTAATAAAGGCGACAAAGCGTGATGTTAAATCACAACAAGAAACAGTTCAACAACCTGTAAAAATATAAAGCTATATTCAAATACCTCCTACTTAGAATTTTATGAGTGCTATAAAATATTTACTCCAGCGGCGGGCAGTAAAGGGATGGAGACGTGTATTATGCATGAACAACTGACGTCGATTTACAAGGGTTGGGTTTCGATTCCCGAAAGAGTTACACGAACTCCATTGGTAAATGTAAATTTAAACCAGATCGGAAATTGATCTCGAAAACCAGGTCGAAAACAGACTCAGGTTCGGGGTAAAGCCATGCAGTTATGCTATTAAAGCCAGGCGCCTGGAAATACGTTCAAGGGTATCATTGCAGCGTCACATTATACTTGTTTCGATTGTATTTTCAAGACCGAATCGTATAAATCTCGATACACTTAAGATACTCTTGAATAGAAATTTAGAGCCTAAAAAATATTACGTTTGTAATTTTAAAATTAAAAAAAGAATTGCAAGAGATACAAAACGGACATTAAAAAAAATTATTTTAAAGTAATTGCTACATTTAATAAAATAATCCGTTTCTAAACACAGTTGTACGGTGTTTAAGACTACATTGAGACCTTTTTCCTTGAGATAATTATAAGTTGAAGCTACTTGGAAATAATTAAGTCGCAAACTAACTTGTAGCATAACAATTCATAAAAAGATGAATAAATACAAGTTGTTTTAGACAATTTTCCAAATGTTCTTTAATTTTCTTAGAAGAAACTATCACTTAATATGCCATGCAGGGCAAAATAATGTTGTAATCTGTATTTCCAGGCTCTAACCTCCTTAAAAACATTTTACTAAACAATAATTTTACAGTAGTTTGTCTAATTCGACGTAATTCAGTAAATTCAGAACTTCGTAATTCCAATAACCTCTGAGAAGTTTGGTATCACATGGAAATTATCAAATGACACTGTGACATGAAGTGTTAAAATACGTAACAAATTACTAAATATAGTTTTACTAAGCGGGGATAGGGTTGAACCAGCAGCCCTTGAACGAGGGGAAGATGCTTAGAGAGGCTAATTTCTCTGAATAAGTTGATTGACACTTAACATATGTTAATTAATACTAGTTAGACAAAAATATTTTCTAAATTTGAGCTACTCTTACCATTGAATCATTTACTATCTCAAGTTTACATCATTTAGGGCTGAAAAAACTATACATGTCCGAAAATACTTTCTATAAGTTGTATACATTAGTGCTTGATACATTATACTTCCGCACAAGTGTTACCCATTAACAGAGATTGCAGTTATCCAACCTTAAATAAACTCAATCGATATTGGTTTCCTGGTACAGGAAGAGCAACGGACAGTGGTTATACTGTATGATGCAAGGGCCTTAATCCAGAACTCCTTTCCGAGGGACTGAGATGTATTAAGGGGAATGCGTGGCTACAACTATATATTTTCTCATGTTTTGTATAATATCAGGATATACTACAATGACATATTAAAGGTTAAACGATGTATCTACGGATATCGCGTAGTAGAATTCTACTAGAGGGAATACCACACAGTAATGTCCAATCCGGCCTCTCTGCCCTTATGTGTTAGTACCATAGAATCGGGTTGAAAATCTGGGTGTAATGTAATATATATCGTGAATTTTGACTCAGATACTATATAAATGAAAAGAAAACTTTCCTCTTTCTCTCTGTGTTTGTCTTTATCATCTCTAAATGATCACACGTTTAGTAACTAGGCCTACTTGTGAGAATACGAAATAATTTCCTTGAAAAATCTTAACACATTGAAATACCTCTCACCCCGAATTTTCGAAAAGTTTAAATAGTTGTTTAGCCATTTATTTACAAAAAAATACAATGAAATTCGAAGAATGTCAAGTTTAAAGAATATATGAAATTATATATATATAAATAAAAAAAAGAAAGTAGATTATTTCTGTGAAGTAATTACAATATTTACTAAATTACACCACTAAAATGTTTTTTTTAAAATTTATTTTTCAGAGAACTTATTAATAATAAAATTTACGTAAGGAAGCAGGAATGCATGTTAAATAAAATTTTAAAACGAAGGAGAACTGTGGCTCTGGAGCGTGGTCGCGAACATTCATATGTATCTAGTCCCAATTGTAGCCATACATCGATGTATATAATGGCGACAACCATGCCATTTTGGATGTACCTTAGAGGACTTTCTTAGGGACATAAATATCACATTGTATATAAATGGAAATAATCATGGCTTGTATCTATAACACTTGAGCATTACTTCTAAGTTACCCATACAGATATACTATCCAATAGCTTATTGTACTATCTACTCCCTGTAAGTATAAACAACAAATAGATTAGGTTTACAACAAATTTGTTTTAGCAGCTGCAATATCGTTGATCTTTCCCCCATTGACCTATATGTTGTATGGAACCTGAGCTTGTACGTGAAGGCGCCTCGTTTCACACACTATTAATTTGCCTTTATTGGGACAGTACTATCAATGGAAATCAGGCCATATTCTACAAGAAACTAGTTTATTGCGTCTCTCACAACCGTAACACAACGCCGCCAGCTGCCCTTAATTCCAAAAATGACAAATACGATATTATTTCCGAAACGTGTCTAGTAACATGTTATTTTTATGTGCTAACTTATGTCAGTAAAATTAATCAAACTGTACTTCACAGTGACTTGTTTATGAATTTGATCACAGAAATATATTTGCCATTCGCTTAGAAGATAATGCTATACTTTATTTATAAAGACTTATAATTTTTATAAATACTAAAATAAATAATACAGCGAGTATAGATTAATTAGAGAATATGAGATAATGTATTTATTAAGCGAAAAGTAAAGCCTACAATAAACTAATAGTATATAAATAAGGCCTAAGCAGTCCAGAACTTGTTTTTACATTAGGCACTGTAATAAAATACATTGTCATAATGTAGTAATGCTAAATTCAAAATTAAATTGTGAAAAAAAAATTAATAAGTTATTTATTTTTTATACAGGAAAACATTGTTTGTGAAATATTATTTTGTTGGAAACTGTTGTATGTGGTGTCGGTATTTATTGTAGTGTAAACAAAGTTTTAAATTATTTTTAATGCTAAAACCTATAATAAAAAAAATTTTTTTGTAAGGGATGAACTCACTACACCTTAATGAGGACGAAAGTCATACCTCATAAACCTCGCCAAAAAGGAATCTCTATGTATTTTTATGAAATGACAAATATGAAGTTATTAGTTGTGTATAAGGAATAATATAATTCATATTGTATTACAATAAAAATACTGGAAACAGTACCAATACAACATACATAAAAAAAACTTATAATAAAAGTTACCTGAAAAAAACTCAGGATTATTTTTGTGGCTTTTGGGCTATTTTCAATATTTATATTGTACCACTGTGCTCTTGATATTGTATACATTTTATAATATCTGAGCAGCTTAATTTATTAATTACAAATGTTTATTTTTACTAAGAAAGTTATGACATTTCTGTAAACGAATTATTTGTGATAACAACTTGCAGAAACACAAAGTTTTAAATAAATATATAGTTTTAACCACCAAAACACTTCTTTTAAATCCTAATGTTCATTTAGATCGCAATCTAATCACCTTTATAGAAAATTATTACAATAACTTTATTAAAGAAGTTATTCTTGTGTAAATTACCTCTAAAGATGATTGATTTGCAATCGAAATGTTCAATGTTCATAAGTACTTAAATAAAACATTTTGGTGGATTATTTGTTGTGTAAACCAAACCTTAGAAACATTACCAAAATGCCAACGTTTGTATAAGTGAAAATAACCACTAAACTAGAACGTTTTAAATAAAATTAATTTGTTTAAAATTTGTCTTTCTGCTTAATTTTCAAATTGTCTTCTATATTACTTGCTTTATTATCTGCGAGGAACAATAGTTTTAGCATAAAAGACATTAAGTAGCTTATAACAAATTAATTATTGTAAATTGAACAACAAAACAAGTGGAGCTTAAGCGAATGGAATTTCCCACAAAGCAAAATCACTGTAGCCAAGTATTGCCGGTATTAGCACAGCACAAAGGCTTGAGGCTTCTTGTTAAATGTTTTGTTGTCTTATACAAAATTAGGTTATATAATTTGTTGTAAAAGAAAGGGGTGGAAAAATTAACTTTTCCCCTCCCCCAAAATTTTCTTTCACCTATAAACGGTATAATGTTGTAAAACTGTATCATTTTCTTTCATCCTTAAATATGACACGTTTGTGGTAATATATCTCGAATCTAAAGTTTGTCGTAATGTTCTTGCTTTCACCCAGAGAGTACATGTGCGTAATGTCTAAGAATACAGGTGTTCCAAAATATTTTGCCGGGATTTTGTAACGAATGTTACTGGAAGCCACTAAACTATTTAAATATCAAAATGGAGAGAAAAATAACCGTATTTTATTCATAAACTAATATGTTTTAATATGAGATCCATTTGTGGATCTGCAGATACCAAGGCGGTATTCGACTTCTCACCATGTGTTTTGTAGCATCTTTGGCGTTACAGTCGTGATTGCGGTCGAAATTCCCTCACGCAGATGTCTTAAATGGCTAATGTTTTCAGCATTGTTAATGTTCTTTACGTAACCCTATAAAAAAGTGCAAATGGGTCAAATCAGGATTCCTGAAAAGCCACATAATAAGCGCACCTCTGCCTATCCAACCATTAGAAAACCTCTTGTTTAGCGTGTCTTCTTGACGGTAATGAGGGGGTGGTGCCATTTTGTATTACAATTACTCTTTGACCAACATTGTTCTAGGATATCAAGATAAAGTATTAGTTATTTCAGACATTTATGTATTGAGGCTTGTGAAATGAAAGCGAAAAATAACGCCATATTGTTTGGGTGGTGTTTTTAGAGGAAAGGGGTAGATTAAAGTTGAGGATAATTTAAAATTGTTTTAGTTTCACCTTAAAACTATTAGAGAATATAGTAAATTTGAACGACAACATACGATATGAATGAGGTGAAGGATGTGAAGGAGGAAGTATGAACGGGGACGAAATTAAATTTATGACATTATAAATATTGGTAGTTTACAAATAGTAGTAGTGGGAATGAAACAAAAAAATGCTGATCAATACTACTTACAGGTAGTAATTTTTTGTCTAAAAATTCCGCTTCTTATTTCCAATATTTTCATTTGACCTACACTAACCCTGAAAGCTCAACCATTTCGCTGAAATATCAAAAACAAAACTTCATAGCAAGTCCTAAGGCAGAGAGACTTCCAACTGTAAGTTTCTCAGTTTAAATCGGCTTTGCACGTGTTGACTTTATAGGGTCGACATTCAACAAGAACATTGAGCAAAGTGCTTGTGAGTAACGGATTTTGAACTTTCTACTTTAGAGGGATGAAAAAAATCTGACTTTGTCCAGATTTATTCGTCCACGTCAACAGAAAACAAGTTTGCAACCTGATTCTACACCGCATTGTTTTATTTGCTCATATTTGTTGTGTTTTATTTTGTTAGTTGATCTGTTATTAAAGTTTCAAAATAGTAAAGGCAGTAGAAGACATGGAAAAAAATGAAAACAAATTAATTATTTAAAATTAAAGTATTTTTAATATACTCGGTTTTGAGAGACACAATAAATTACTTTCGTGTAAAATATGACCTGGTTTTCAGTGATAATATTGTTCCATTAAAGGGAAATTAATTGAGTGTGAAATGAGGAGCCTAGACGTTGAAGCTCAGGTTCCATACAACATATAGGTAGAAGGTAAACGATATTTAGCCTGCTAAAGCAAATTTGTTGTAAACCCAATCTATGCTTTGCTTAAACCATTGCAAACCATAAATCTGTGTTCATTCGTAAATTGATTACAGTTTCAGAAACTTAAACGCTTTTCCTAGAAGATTGTTTAATGTGTAAGAAAACTCAGAAGCACTTAGCAGTTTCCTTTAGACTCTCTTTTCATCCCTACCACAGAATTTGCTTAGTGAATTGCTATTCCTATGCAGTACCAAGTACTCACCATATTGACTCTCCTGATGTTCCTTGCCCGGTGAGCCGCAGGGCTGGGAACTCACATTACATAAACCAGATTATCACATCCACACTCTAGAATTTCTAATTTTACATTGAAACCCTCCCAGATTTCTTTGGCTATTGACCGGTTCCACCATGAGTTTATCCACGTTTAGGGAGAGTCGTTCTTTGCCCTACAAGCCTCTGGATTATTTTCACAGAACCTTGGTCTTGCCGCAACCCAAGGATGCAGGGGAGAATTGGCGGTGTTGCACCGGTTTGGTATAATATTTCTTATATCTGTAATACTTGGAGATTAATAAATAACAACTGTATAATCAAAATAAAAGGTTTATTTCAAATATAACCTAATTATTTAAGAATTATATCACTGCACGTTTCTTGACAATATTTTCTCTACAAACGGTACAAACTAGCTAATTTGTATCAGTAGTTTCCAAAATCATATCAGCACAAAAATAAAGGAACAAATAATAAATACTGTACCTTAGCATTAAAAAAACACTGTTTATTTTTACATATTAATGTTTGTTTGTTGTATTATGTAGAAAACACAAAATATGATAGTCTAACTGAATTGAAATTAATAAATTGCTGTGTTTGAATAAATACTAAACACTGGATCATTTCGTCCATCGACCTTTGTTGCAATACCAATCTTCAGAAAATTTATCCTGTGTTTTTTGTCATTTTCTTACTGGTTCATTTAGGGAGTGATCGTTTTCTGTAGTTTTTGGAATAAATCTCTCTTTGTTTTATTCAAACCCATCTTCTCTTCTTTGATAATTTTTTTCTCCTTTGCTACAACAAGCTCAAGCTCAGCTTTGAAAGGGTTACTGGTTATGATCACATTTAATATATATATATATATATATATATATATATAAAGAACCAAGTCAAAATACAAATACAAAAATTGTAATTTAATTTACAATTCAAAGCTTTTCGTTGGCTAACAGTACCAACATCATCAGGAATATTAAACAATTCAGAATTGTGTAATATTTCTGATGATGTTGGTACTGTTAGCCAACGAAAAGCTTTGAATTTTAAATTCAATTATAATTCTTGTATTTGTATTTTGACTTGGTTCTTTATTAATACACAAGAATACATATTGCGATATATTGCTTTAGGGGGCTTGTATGATAACATTGAAACAACTGGTAGATGGCACAGGATTAGAAGAATCTCCGTCAGCTGAGTTCTGCATAACCAACTCACCACTCGTACTCGAGGGACCAGTTCCAACTTCTTTAAATAGGCCACACCAGTACCATTAGGCCTATGTGTTGTGAGCAATTTTTGTTGGGGCTCTTCTAGAAGGGTTTGTGCAGTATTAAATGCTAAATCTGGGACTTTGTTTGGTGGACATATTCCAGTTTTTTAAAATCATTTGCGGCGTTAGAGGAAGTGGCCGATTTGAAATAAGCATCATTCAACAAAGCTGACATGGAATAATGTTACTGCCAGTCGAGGAATTGAACGAAGCTACGTTTGAACTTCTTGTGCGTTGAAAGATTGAAAAAAAGAATTCTCAAGGGGCTGTAAACGATGTGCTTTTAATTACACTGGTTTAATAAAACAAAAAGATCAGTTTCAACGACTATGTCGCTTTCATCATTGCCGGGTTGTTATAATAAATCTGTCTGTTTTTATATACTAATACGTAGTGATATTTAGAATAAACTATTTTAATTTTTACCGTTGTGAATTGTTCTCCCTAGCTAAGGTCTAATTAACTGAATATTCACTGAATAAAAGTGTTCAGAAGGCAACCTATATAAATACAAAATATTTTTGGGCTTTATTCTTGATAAACAACCCACCCAGTGTTTAACAGCTCTAAACAGACTGAAAAAATATGTAATATATATTTAATTATTAAGTCTTCAATAAATATGAAAAACACACATAATAATATACTAATTGTTTGATAACAATAGTTTCGGAGGACCAATAATTATTATAATTATATAAACTAATAGTTTGTACTTACGTGCACCATGGAATACACACTTATACCACTCGCGTAATAAATAAGCGATTTCTGGCCAGAAAACGTGTTCGTATTCCACGCACTGGTCACATTCGGTATAAAAATTAATAAAATAGTTACATTCACGTATTCTAGTACCTAAGGTACGGAGATTGAAAAGTATAATAGTATACTAGAACGTAGGGGTATTGGTCTACACTCTGGAAAGGTCTAACTTGCTCTGCCCGTTCAAACTGCAGAACAAACCTTATCACGGGTGAGCTTTGTCTGACTTTGGCGGCGGGTTTAAAATAAAAGAAATGAGTCTATATTAATTTTAAATACGTAACATACCGGGGGCCTTGAATCCTTCTAGGATTCAAAGAGAACTAACACAAATATAATATCTTGAGAGTTTATAAAAATAAAAAGTTCATAAAGGAAAATAAAATAATCTTTTTTACGAAAATTGAGCGCACTATGGCGCAAGTTCATTATGAGCGTAGAGGTAGAGGGAAAACCTTGTGAGCAGGTCTTGTCAAGGTTCCCTGCTTTGTCTTCAAATGAACCATTCTTACTACACCATCCTTTCCTGGAGAAACACTACTTATCCTAGCCAGAGGCCATGCGAGAGGTGGTGCAGGTTGATGCACTAACACGAGGTCGCCGACGCGCAGGTTGACAGTTGGCACGTTCCACGTCTTCCGTTGCTGAAGAGTATGGATATATTCTAGATGCCATCTCTTCCAAATACGCTGGTGAAAGGCCTTGATTAGCTGCCAGTGCTTGAGTCGGTTGACAGGAACGTTGAAAAGATCCTCTTCTGGAACTGAAACCAATGAAGATCCTATTAAGAAGTGACCCGGGGTGAGTGCATTGAGGTCTGAGGCGTCGTTTGACAGAGGTGTGAGAGGTCTCGAATTCAAAATAGCCTCTACTTGAGTTGCGAGAGTGGAAAATTCACATAGAGTTAAAATATGTTCACCGATGACACGTCGGAGGTGATGTTTTGCACTCTTGATTGCTGCTTCCCAAAGACCACCTTGATGAGGAGCTGCAGGCGGGTTGAAATGAAAGTTGATATTGTGTTGTAATGAGAATTCAGCAAGAGGGGTTCGGTCTGAAGAGATGATGAGATTTTGTAAAGCATTATTCGCTCCAACGAAATTCGTTCCACAGTCAGAATAAATATTTGTGCAAAGACCGCGTCTAGACAAAAATCGGGTGAGAGCGGCAATAAACCCATCTGTCGACAGGTCCGATACTACTTCAATGTGTACAGCCTTTGTCACAAGGCAAACAAAGATACAAATATATGCTTTGGTCAAGCGAATCGAGTGCAAATTGTGCATTTTGATGTTAAAATGACCTCCGTAGTCAATTCCGGTGTTGAGAAACGGAAGAGAAGGAGTTAATCTTGCTTTTGGTAAATCACCCATGAGCGGAGATTTATTGTGAGGCTTGTGTCGAAAACATACAACACATTGAAAAATGCGAGAGCGTATTACACTTCGGGCCGAGAGTATCCACACATCCTGTGCAAGAAGTGATTGAGTCAATTGAGCGCTCGAGTGTAAGTATTTTCGATGATAAAAATCAATAAGAAGGTTTACGACATAATGTCGTTTGGGCAAAATCACAGGATGTTGCACATCCGTAGGAAGTTTTAAAGCGTTGAGATGTCCTCCCACTCGTAGGATATCATCCTTGTCGAGAAAAGGAGAGATGAGTTGTCGGAGTTGTGACGAGGCAGGTGTAGTTGGATCCTTCTTCATGGCAACGATGTAGTCTCTGAACGCTAATTCTTGAACCTTCTTGAAAATTGCCAGTCTTAACGCTCTCGTTTCCAGAGTGTTGAGAGGACCATTGAGCTTTATTGAATGACGAGCGTTATGAGTATATCGCAAAGTATAAGCCATCACACGCTGGAGTCGGCTAAAGTGAGAAAACTGAGTGAGGAGCTCCCATTCATGAGGAGCAGTTGATATGAGAGATATAGGTGAAATGGGTTTCTCTTCTCCTGTGTCAGTAAGTTTTGCAGGCATAAAATGAGATACAGGCCAGTTATCATTAGATTTTTGTAGCCAAAAGGGGCCGTACCACCATAATGAGTGCTGTGGTAAATCTTTAGGAAGTAACCCACGCGACGCGCAATCAGCAGGATTATCTTCACTCGCTACGTGTCTCCAGTAATGAGAAGGCACTAATTCTTGTATCTGGGCTACCCGGTTGGCGACAAACGTCTTCAATCGATGAAGAGGTGTTTGTAACCATGTCAGTGTTACTGTCGAATCACACCATAGAAATACAGAAGAAAATTCCACCCTTTTTTCAAAAAGAGAGATAACATATCCCCCTAGTTGGGCGAGTAAATGAGCTGCACTTAGCTCTAATCGAGGTACCGTAAACCTTTTCAGAGGGGCTACCCGAGTCTTCGATATTACCTGCCGAATTAACAGAGTTGTCGCTAAGTTGGCATCTCAAGTAAACGACGGCGGCATAACCGTTCTCAGAAGCATCTGAGAAACCGTGTAATTAAAAGTTTCTCGAGTGTGTTATTCGTAATGCACGAGGAATTACAATTTCTCGTAGAGTATTAGCCGAGTCTGTAAAGGTTTGCCATAATTTCAATTGTTCAGATGGAAGTGGTTCATCCCAGTTCAATCCTTTGATCCAGAGTAGTTGCATAAAACGTTTGGCCCACATAACAATGGGTGAGAGAAAGCCACAAGGGTCGTAAATCTGGGCAATGATACCGAGAATTTGACGTTTAGTCCTGGAATTGTGAGGAAAATTCAAATTATAGATAAACGTATCGGTAGAGGGTGACCAGTGAAGACCTAATATAGTGAAATGTGGTTGTTTACTGCCTTGAAGGAATACAGGGGTCTCTAAATGAGCATCAGGAAGATCTTGCAGCAGTTGACTGGAGTTAGATGTCCATTTGCGTAGTTCAAAGCCTCCGCGAGCCAGGAGCGAGATGAGTTGCTTACGGAGGCTCAAAGCCTTTTCTTCGGAGTCAGCTCCAGAGATGATGTCATCTACGAACGTCTGCGTGCGTAGAATATTTGCAGCTTCAGGATAGGAGTCACCTTCGTCTGCAGCGAGCTGATGTAAGGTTCTAATGGCAAGATACGGTGAAGAATTCACTCCGTAAGTCACTGTCGTGAGCTTGTAGATTAAAGAGGGCTGATCTGAACTTTCACGCCATAAGATCATCTGATAGCACTGGTCATCAGGGAGCATTTTACCTGTCTATACCTTTGACGAATGTCACAAGAAAAAACAACGTTATGAATGCGAAAATTTAGTAATAAATCACAAATATTCGTTTGCATCTTTTTGCCTGTTAATAAAATATTATTAAGAGAAATATCATTAGAGGTCTCAGAACTAGCATCAAATACAGTACGTAAACGAGTTATGCTGCTAGACTCCTTTAAAACACCATGGTGAGGAAGGAAGTAATGAGGTACAGTTTGATCAGTATTATGAGCGTATATCATGTGACCAGAGGCTAAATAGTCAGCCATAAAATCAGTATATAGGGATTTAAATTGAGGTTGAGCACTAAATTTCTTCTCTAGAGAGTGCAGTCTTTTTTCTGCATTTAAACGAGATTGACACAGAGGAGGATGTTCAGTCTTGAATGGTAGTCGGACGCAATATCGGCCAGATTGGTCCCGAGTATGAGTGGCGAGAAAGTGATCTTCACATAATGTATCTTTTTGAGAAAGCTTAGACACAGCAGGGGGTTCTTCCTGTTGCCAAAACCTTTGTAGTGAGTAGTGAAGGTCAATGTCGTTGACAACTAGAAGTGTTGTTGATAATTGAGAGCTGGAGTTACTATGAAGTTCACTGCCAGATAGACATGGTGCGTTACCCATTACTAAAAAGCCAAAGTGTGTGCCTAATAGCCTGGGTAAACCAGGTCCGAGGTTATAAGATTCTTGAGTAAGTATGAGTGGAAATAAAGCACCACCAAGAAGAACGTCTATGCCTCCTGGCAAGTGAAACGTAGGGTCTGCCAAAACATAAGGACGAACCTTGGAAAGCACTTCAGAGTCTACTTGTGTGCTTGGTAGGTTAACACATATTTTTTTCCAATATTAAAAATCTTTCATTAATTGAAATAACCTTGCCCCCAAGAGTTTCAACAGCAACTGAGGTGAGACCTTTTGAGCATAATGGTGCCTGAGACAATCCTACCACACTATGAGTGGTCTTAGTACGAGGAGCACACAATAATTGAGCAGCACGCTCGGTGAGAAAACAAGATTGACTGCCAGAGTCAACAAGAGCACGAAATACATGAGTAATACCGTTAGACGAGGTAAGCTTAACAAGTAGAGTGCCTAAGAGAACAGTATTAGAGATTTGAGACGTATTCTGCTTTTCTTGACAGGTCATAGTGATTGGAGAAGGGGTTATTTCCTGTTGAAGTGTCGGAGAGTCTTGACGCGAAGTTTGAGGTGTAGTCCGTTGCAGCGTAGAGTAATTTTCAAAATTGTAATAATGTATGATGATTTTTGTGGCATTTGTAGCAACTAAACTTTGACCTACAGTCGTTAAGATGGTGAGTACCTAAGCATGAGGTACAACGCCCCTTTTCCTTTCCTCCCCAATCCCAGGACGGGATTTGGCGTCCTGAGTCTTGAAGTCCGGACACGAATATACCTTATGGTCAATTTTATTGCATATAAAGCATGGATAAGGTTTAACTTTAATGGAGGAGCCTTCTCCATAATTGTAGGACATCAGTGATACTTTTTGTTTAAAGTATTTATTTTGGGAACCAGAGGGGGTGCGTGATCAAGACGAGGAGGGTTTCGAGGTGAAAGGAGAATGAAGATTGGCATCTTCAACTTCATTACATTCTTTACTTAAAAACTTAATAATTTCCGCTGCATCAGGTATTGTAGTGGAGTCAACTCTCTCTTGAGTAACACTTGATGAACGGAAGTTTTCAAAACGGTTCCTAAGTTCACTATCCATTTTTCGTAAAAGCATAGCAGATAACAAAGGATTTTTACTAGTGATATCGATGTCAAGACCTTTAAGAGCTTGTATATTTTCTGAGTATAAATTTACAAAATTTCTCATTTGTTTAGGCGTGTTGTTTACAGAGGGAAAATCTAAAATTTGATTAAAGTGTAAAGTAACTTACCGCCTCGGCGAGTGATATCTTTCTTTTAATAAGTTATAGGCCACTTTATAGTTAGCGTCAGAAATAGGGAGAGATTTAATTAAATTTAGCGGTTCTCCTGAGATAACGCTCAATAAATATTGAAGTTTAGAAACTGCTGGTAACGATGCATTTTCATGAATGCTAGCGTTAAATATATTAATGAATGACATCCATTCGAGAAATTCACCATCGAAATGCTTGAGTTCAAGCTTAGGCAGTCGTATATGTAACTGAGGAGTAACTATTTCACATTTAGGCCTTGTTGATGACATCTTACTTTCTATCGAATATACGGTAGAATTAACATAATCGACTAACTCGTTGATGCTGTTAAGAGGAGCGTAGTTGAGTTGAAAATTCGGGTTAGCCTGTATTTCTAGTTCATGATAAATATCTAAAATATCAGAAAATTCTTCACGAAGCCTATTTATAGATTTAGCGCGCACCAACAATTTTTGCAGGATTGACTTATCAGATGTTTTTTTTGTTAGATCAAAAATCTCTTAAATTTGACTAAATATATTGTCTTTCTTTGATTTAATAACTGCCAAAGATTTTGCCATGATTAAATGATGGTTTTATAGTAGAAGATGAGATAACTGCTTTAATTTTTAAATTACAAAATGTTTTAAAGAGATTAGGCCTATGAGTGTATATGTTTAACGGAGAAATAAATAAGCCTAAGTAAAGAACAAATCGACGTAGGCCCAATGAGATAACCTTCTATAAACAACTGAAATCACTTTTCATAAACTTTTACAATTAATTTAAACCAACATATTAATGCACGCCAAAGCCAAACAAAGATGAGAGAGGTATCAGCTGTTTCATATACTGCGACATGAACTAGTTTTCCAGTGTTTGCATGCATAGACAAAGTTTGAAAAAACTTGTAGAAATTGTAGAATGAACACATATAATGAATTGTATTTTTTTTTTTTGTTGTATATAGGTCTTAAGGCTTAAGATCCGGCCCGCAGGACCAAATTTGTTTGATAACAATAGTTTCGGAGGACCAATAATTATTATAATTATATAAACTAATATTTTGTACTTACGTGCACCATGGAATACACACTTATCACACTCGCGTATTAAATAAGCAATTTCTGGCCAGAAAACTTGTTCGTATTCCACGCACTGGTCACATTCGGTATAAAAATTAATAAAATAGTTACATTCACGTATGCTAGTACCTAAGGTACGGAGATTGAAAAGTATAATAGTATACTAGAACGAAGGGGTATCGGTCTACACTCTGGAAAGGTCTAACTTGCTCTGCCCGTTCAAACTGCAGAACAAACCTTATCACGGGTGAGCTTTGTCTGACTTTGGTGGCGGGTTTAAAATAAAAGAAATGAGTCTATATTACAATTTTAAATACGTAACACTAATGGTAGAAATAAATACGAGTCCAATACTAGATAAATATAATAAAAATATTATTAGGTAAAATACTAATAATATAAACAAGATTCAATATTGTGTAAATGATCTGAAGCATGTACAAAATTACAGAACCAAATAAAAACTTTATCGCGTAGAGTAATTCCACTCAGTTTTAGTCATAAATTAAGTTTAGTTATAAATTATTTGAGAAAACTGTTATAATAAAAGTCAGAAAGTTTTGTTTAATCATAACAGCAGCCGATTATCAACCACGTCATTTACATAGTCTTACATTAACACAGAAACCATATCTCGTTGCAATGCTGTGCCACATTTTATTAATAAAATATTAACAGTAATATTACTATTTAATTAAATATTTATTAGTAATTTTTCTCAATAAAATTATCCAAGTTAAATGTTAGGCCTAATAAAAAGAATCATTAGTCTATTTTGCATGATGTAAATTAGTTCAATATTCCACTACCAGACGGCACATACAGCCAATTCCGTTTCATTAACAAACAATGTAATTACCAATGATCTACAACCCACGATTACATGGTTATTAGGTAATTAAACTATTCCGCTTCAACCAATAGATTTAGTTTATAACCAGGCGACATAAATAAATAAACAATTTACATTTATTTATTAGTTCAGTGTCTACTTTTAATTTATGAAATGCATTTCTAGAAAATATTCAGTTGTTAATAGAAGTCTCTAAACGAACATTTTTAAATTCTGTCAAAAAACAAATAATCAATAATTTTACAGGAAACAGAGGTTGGGAAGCTCGTCACATCAACTCCTGCCCCAAAACGAATACCCCGGGCAGGCAATTGGTAACACATCTCATGGTAAGCACGAATTTAACGTCAAAATAGAGGTATAAAAAAATGGATTTATCATTTCATGTGTCACGTAGTTTATGGTAGCACTGATATCACAGCCGTATAGCTTTTTGCTATTGCTGTACACTGAAATAAAATGTCACAAGGTTATTTTACTGCCAAATAAATATGTTAATTTTAAAGGAAGTTTATGCTTTTTAAGGACTTAAATGCTCAGCTTTAGCTAAAGGAAATTTATGGGTTGCCTGGCAGGGGGCCTTGTGCTTAAGAAGGTTTATCTGATTAAGCAACATGGCGCCTTTTCGTTGACTATTTTATTAGATTTTATAAGCCAGCACCAGAAGACAAATACGTTTTCAAAGTCAATGACTTGTACAGACAAAACACAGCTTGTTAGCACAAAATATGGATGCTTTTGTGTACAAAATTCATGTTCAGTATCCTGATTCAACGTGGGCAAAGAGGGATTATAAAGTAAAGGGGTTCATTCATGATCAGCGAAGCAACCGTAGTAATGAATATTTTATCAAAGAGCTTGATTTCAAAAGCTCCAAAGGCATTGAAATCACTTTAACTATTCAGTGAGGTCATATAGCGACATAGAGATATTCATTGTACAAGTTACTCTTAGATGTATTAAACAAAATGTGAATGTAGTTTGGCCAGCTGGATTCGTTTCTGTACAAATAAAACTGATTATTAGATACTTTAAATATTATGACGTGGAATTTGAGAATACAGATGAAAACCACATAATAATAGTTTCTTTACGATTTACCTTCATCTGGATATAAAATTAATAAAAAATAAATAAAGTCGTTTCCTACTTAGGGCAACAAACAGAAATTTACTTTAATTACTTTTTAATTGATAATTATAATTATATAAATAAAGTATCATAAGCTACACGCTATAACAGCTCTTCTATCACATAGCCTCTAACATAAAATCAGACTTATGAAATCCCATTCCATCACTTATATTAAGCCAAATGGTACGATTTAACTATATTAAACACCTTGACCCTTTTGTGAAAAGTTTTTTTCCAATATAAAACTAAAATGAATAATGAAATTTAATTTATAAAAAAATGTATAAAGTAAAAACTATATTAAGATCGAGTGTAATCCAATACAAGTTTTAAAACATTTATTTGAGCTTGAATGGATGAATAAAATTATATATATATATATATATATATATATATATATATATATATATATATGTGTGTGTGTGTGTGTGTGTGTGTGTGTGTGTGTGTGTGTGTGTGTGTAAGGGGAGTGTTAACTAAAAGAAGGAAATGTAAAAGAAGGAAATGAATAATAACAATTAATTTAATAAAGTAAACTTTAAAAGAATATTTATACTTTTTCATATTAGAGGGATAACATAAACCTTAATTACACATACGTCATGAAAAATACAACGAATTTGCCTCTACTATTTATACGTTGCTAAATTTAATAAATCGTTTAATAATATGAACTATGATCAGCTAATATAGTTGATAATAAAGTTATCAAAATAGTAGGGAAATATATCAAAACCATGTCAGAGCATTACTGAAGGCAAAATAAACAGGATATTGTTAGGACTTACAGGATAATTTAAGCCTATACCTTACCTTACAACTTAAGATAATATGAGTCCTAACCCTACTTTTGTATTGCCGTTTGGTAATCATAGAGGCTGCATTATTTACAGAGATTCAAGCTGACGTTTGACTTAGTGACACACATATCATGATTCAGAGTTAACTTGTTCGTAGACGCCAAGCACACCACAAACACACGACCTAATTTTAACTTTGCTTTAATAAAGATAAGATGTAACTTTGCATAGTAGTAAGCAGCTGAAGCGTGGGGAAGGATAAAGCAGCTAAAATAGATGACCGACATCAAATATTCAATTTAATCGAGTTATAATGTCTTGAGAAGAAAGAGACCCCATTTTATAATGTATTGCTGAAGCATAAGTTACGCTTGAATCACTTCAATCGTTAATCATTTGCATAATGCCAGGAACAGAGACGTGTTGAGCCGTAAGTAATAAACTTTATCAATTACCAACATAATGTTGAGTGCAAACATTCCTTTTTCTGCTTACAGATATTCTTTCATTCCTAACATATCTATTATTATCTCAGGACTGTGAAGAGACAATAGTTTATAGTGAATAGTTAACAGTAATCAATGTTAGGTAATAAGAATTATTAGAATATTTATATGAAATGTAATTAAAACGCAGACAATCTGCACAAAATTTACACTTGTAATATCAGTAATTGAACCCCGCGGATCAAATATGAAACATAGACTCCTTTATGTTTCATTTATAAATGAATATACTTCGTACTTTTGTAGTCAATGACAATATTGAAAAGCCTACACACACACACACACACACACACACACACACACACACACATATATATATATATATATATATATATATACACACAAATATATATACTGTAGCCATTTTTAAAACTGCTAGACCTGTTATATTTATCGAGTTTGTAACACAATGATCTAATCTCTGATGGAAGTTTATTGGAGTTAATCCTTATATCAAACACACGTACACATCGTCAAACCTACAAATTCACCACAAACTAAATAAAAGTAGCATACTCCAGCAATATAAGAAATATGCAAAATTTCATCTAGCAAACAACCAACACCCAATTATTAGCATTTCAAGCTTTACACCGATTGTTATAAAAACACAAGGCCAGTTAAATCATAGTTTATAACAGAATTTCTTAATCTTTCAATTGCAATATGTAACTGGACTGACCTACAATGTCACCTACAATGTCACCTACAATATCTAAAACGTCAATAAAGTTCTTTCTTTAAGTTTTTCTGTTTTTTGTCTACATTTTATCATTGAGGAAGTATAACGTAAAAATGCATTCGTTCTTTATATACTTCATTGATTGAGTGAGTTAAACGTAGAAAACCATATTTAGGTTTATTCAAACTTATTAGATATATATATATATATTTACTAAGGTAATTAAATGTACCATGATATTTGGACAGTATTACAACAGTTTTGTAATATATCTTTGTATATCAATATATTTGATTCTAATATTATTTTACAATGTCGTATACAAAGTCGGTAGCATAAGAATCTACATGAAAAGTACAAACATAGTCACAGCAACTTAGGAATATTTCCATAACGCTAAATAAAATATCAACCTTATTTTATCAATTAATGGTTATTTGAAAAAGAGATCAATCATAATGTTTTATGTAATTAATTATATATCTTTATCTGTTTATGAATAGTTTTCAGTAAATTGGTTTGTTTTAAATTCTCTTATGGTCGAACTCTTTACTCTCCCTAGTAAGAAATAGTACTCAAACTGTGGTTGTGAAAGAAAATATGAAGTTATAAATAATTAACTTGTTAGGCCACTTGTTTAGCTCGCTGTAATGCTTTTCCTCAAAGTTGGTGGATTTATTCAGAAAGAGTACAATAAAAGGTTCAAAGATTAGCCTTAAAAAACACCACAAAAGTCCCATTTGTTTCACACAAAAGATTTGTTTCATATTGAAAAAGCTGAATGTGGCTTCACTTTATCTTTTCTAGAAGTAGTTGTGTGAAATTTTAATGACCATTCCTAATGTAAAGAAATACGTTTCAATTTATATTTGAAATAGTTTTAATCAATTTAATGGGGGTTGAGAACAAATTATTAGTTTTCATTTTGTAATTTGCATATATAAATATTATTTAAAACGCTCTAATGTTCAAAATTATTAAGATAACTGAAAAAGAAATAAGACTGAATGAAAATATATTTAGAGTCTTAACTGTTTATAAAGTTGTAGTTAAATGAGAGATTTTAATACTAAAGTCAAATGAACTGGAATAACGAAGGCTTTATTTAATTACACCATCGCACTATCGGGTGTTTATGAGGCCCAATATCTGGGATATTGTAATTAGGTATAAAGTAAACACTTATTGAGGTAATATAACCATTTTCAGGCACTAAGCCTACATTGTTATATTTTGTATAGTCTGGGTGCTTTGTTGTTTCGAAAGACGATGCATATTTGTCTACATAACAAACTGCAGATTTAATCTGACTACAGTAAATATATACTACGGTAAACGATTTTAAAAGATCTATTTAAATTCATTAACAGTATATTTATTATTAAAAAGAACTACCCCTCTTTCCATACAAAGGTCTAGAATAAAATACTAACTTTGAAACATTATTAAACATTTTCATTATTCCCACACATAAACAAATTTAATTGGGTGTAATTTGTTGCAATTGTTCACCTTTGTTCTCGATTCAAGTGAACATAAATATTCCCAACAACTGCAACGAGATGGCTGGAAAACGTGAGCAGAGCATTGCCCATTCCGTTAAACCAATTCCGTATTTATTCAGCAATTTCTCCCTTCTTACCCCCACATTCTTTGTACAACTTTGTACTTATTTGCTTTCTTACAAATGATTTTAAGCTATTTATATTGTCTTCTATTGTAGATGCAGCTCCCAAAATCCTGACAGGTTTTCTTTTTCCTTATTGAACGTAACTAGTGTGATCACACTAAAATCAATAAAACACTTACATACTAATCAAATCTCATAGAACCTATACTCATTAGTAATCGTACACGTTTCATATCAACAAATGTGCCATCATCAGTCACCCATCACACTAATTACTTCAACCAGTGTATAAAGCTCACTAATATAGGCAGATTCATCATGGAAAAGTGTAATATCGATAGTAAATATAGATGGTGTTAGAGTCTAAAACGAAAAATATAAAGTGTTTCACATAAGAGGATTTTTCAAAAGATATTTTTAGTACTCCCGTTTGAGACTTTTGGTTAAATCATTTTTGTTGTTGGACAAAATTGTTCAATGCGAAATTCGAAAGGTTTGTTGCGAATATACTAACAAACTGTTTCCGCAACGAACTATGATCGGATATTATTTATCTTTCATTCAATTTATCTGAATTTTTAAATAATAATTATCGGTCACAGTGAAATTAAATTTATTACTGAGATCATGGTCTTATAAATTTTAACCAAACATAATGTTTACTTAGAAAATTTATTAGTGAAAAAACATAAACAAATAATAATCTCTATAAGGTGGGCATCGTTACATTTTTTAGCCATTATTTCAAAGAAAACAATGTTTATTTTATATAACCCAGATAAAATAAAAGTAATTAGATGCTTGAAAGTCTGAGTTATTCCATGGTTTAACTTGTTAATTTATTAGAATAACGACAGGTCCCCTTTCAATTAAGTAACACATTGGTCTAAATTACAGTCCAAATATATTCTAAAAATCAACTAAAAGCTATATTTATATACTATTCTAGGTTTATACTATTCTTTACAATATTACGAAGAGAATCACGATTTTTGTCGCTGCTAAAACTGACTTATTAACTCTTGTCGGCCCGTTTCTGAGATATTCAATTAACACTTTCTGTTATCTCCTAATAGTTAAAGAATACGTAGAAAGTTTCTAACCAATGGAGATTCTCTTTAATGCGTAAAAAAATGCTACATATTTTAAAAGTGCTAGAAATGGCAACATATTGGTATTGATAACATATCAACATATTGATATTAAACATATTGATACCAACATATTGATGTTAGACATATTAATAATAAATATTAATAATATTGATAATAATCATATTGATGTTAGACATATTATTATCAACATATTGGTGTTAGTCATATCGATAACCAACATATTGATGCTAGACATCTTGATATTAACATATTGATGCTAGACATATCGATGCCAACATATTGGTCTTAGACATATTGATATTAAACATATTACGACTAATATGTTTAAAATGTTCAAAATTAAATGAAAATATTAGCAATCAGTTAAGGAAACATGTTAGTTATTGATAAGATTCCATTAAATTATAAACTAAAACAGTGGTCTAAATATAAATTAATTAACCTAAATAACACAGAATATATCATAGATTTGTTTAATGTTCACAGATTTTTTTTATTGTCTGCACTTGAAGAGTTATGGATGTTAGAGTTCTAGATGTAATGGGTTTAAATACTGTTAATACGGCTAATATGTTGAAAATGTTTTAAATTAAATGAAAATATTACAAATGAGTTATGGAAACACGTTCATTTGTCGATAAGGTTCCATTAAATTACAAACTAAAACAGTAGCCTACATATAAATTAAATAGCACAGAATGTATCATAGATTCGCTTGATGCTCACATATTCTATTTATTGTCTGCACTTGAAGAGTTATGCATGTTAAAGTTCTAGGTGCAATGGATTTAGATACTGATAGAAAAGCGTGTGTAACTTTAAAAAGATTATTTAATATTGTATTGTTTTATAACTACAAAACTAAGGTTTAAATTTACAAATATATAAATGAATTAAAGTTTAGTAAGTACGTTTCTTAGTAATTCTAAACTGAGATTATTTTCCTCACCTTGTCCATGAATAATGCGATGTCTAATTATTTTAATTTCATTATTGTCAATCTTTTATTTTATTGATGTATTAGTATTATTTTGTATGTCTTTTATGATACCGGTGCTGTAACTTGATGTAAAGAACGGATAATGAGCGGGGGTTTTTGAACCGGCGATAAGTATTTCCTCTATCAAAATTAATACCGAGTATTAGAAATATTATAAAATAGGAAATGTGACCTCAGCACTACCCCTAACATCCCATTATTACCTTAGGGTTACCTATAGGTACTTTCACGGAGTTAAAATTAACGCTAAAGAAAACACACAGGAAATCCTTGCTGCCACCTGTAATTGGACCAATGACCATTAAGTAAGTAGTCACCTCCTTTGTCCACTGGACCACTTATATTTTACTAAATAAACATATAAAATGTCAGCGGTGAGTGAGTTAATGTTATTTATTTGCTGTTAATTTACCTCAGGGTTGTTGTGTTTGTTGATAATATGTGTACCTTATAGAACATTCTCTTGATATAGGTCAAATTTTATAAGCTGGCACTTAGCTCTTAGGTAGAAATTGTGTATCCCTCAACTATAAAGCAAAAGGCACTGTCGCCATCTCTCTTCGGGGCCTACCCGTCCTAACCCTTAGATAATCCTGTTAGTACGTTTCCGTGAACGCCCTATTTACATTTGTTGTTATTTTCCCCATACAATAAAAAATATTAATGAGTTATGAAATAATGAGCCAACTCTATGAGTCCTTGGGTCAATGTTTCTGAAAATGACCTGCGAGCATTTGGGGCTATCTGGTCAAGACCCGCAGCCCCCAAGGAACAATTTATAAAATTTTACCTATTGATGTTTACTCTATACACTGATGTTAGGTACTTGGATTTCTAAACAAGTAAATATCATTCACAGAAAATCGAATCAGTCTAAACAAGTCTATTAATTAAACAATCAGCTTGTATTGATGAATAAAGTGGCAGCCTGAGGGAGTAATGAAGTTAATAGAAGGGCCTTATATTAGTAAGGCCCTTGAGGATCTACCTCGAGGGACGTCGTTGTAATCATGCAACTACAGATGTACATCCGTAATGTTTTGATTACGTGTTATATTCTAGCCAGGAAAATGCGACAATGTTTATTAAGGAATGAATGAGGTCCCGAGGGATAGAAGCTCGCGGAGTGGGGTCCCATCAGGCAGGATAACATACGTATATTGTACAATTCGTCCTGTTTCCGGAGGTTGCACTTTGTAGTAATCAGTTTGGGGAGGGGGGTATTAAATGAGAGTATAAGAGGAATTTCATAGTGGCTGTTGTATAGATAAAACTTAAACCTTTCTCTTTCTCCTAATTACATTTCAAAATATGTTAAAATACTTTTGTAAAACGGAAAGACGTGGTAAAATCAGTTTTTATATTAAATAAATATCTAAAGTCATTAAATATGTGTGTAATGTTGTGACCATGACCGATTTCCAACCTCTTTTGTAGCAATTCTCTAAAGTACGAGTATTTACCTGGGACGTTTCAAATGAATAAAATTCTTTCATTACTTTGCTCCGTCATTGTACTAGTTCAACTTCCCTATATTAATATAATATTAATTATAAAAAATTTATAATATTAAATATTTATTATAATAAATATTTTTTTAATATCAGGGTAATATTTTGTGTTAAATTGTGAGCTACTTATAATTACCCACTATTTAATAATAAATAGATTTATCAGGATACAATTCTTTTGTTTAAAAACAATGTTTAATTCTGTTTGAATGTAATTTTGTTTCTTGTAAACAATAATGGTACAAATGGTTCAGACGATTTTAAATAGTAGTAAATAATATTAAGCAAGAATAGTAACTCTTAAAAACTAGAAGGCATGTGTTTCAAAAGAGTCATCTTCTGTTCTTAGAGAATAATAGCAAACACGTCCATGCATAATCTAATGGAATACTGCCTCCAAAATAGTCCGATAAAATCCCAAGCCTTCCCTTACAGCTTAGTCAACTTAAGAGGAGGTGGCTTCCAAGTAACTATGCCCAGCCTCTAATGTACAACTTATAACTACTTTATTTACTAGTCTATTGGATTTATTTTTCTCAGACTCCACGATTCTAGGTCATGTATCCTAGTTCATCACCTAACTATGAGACAAATATTTCCTTGTGCCTTTAAGAAGTTGCAACTACATCTTTGCATAGTATATCTTTGTTCTGTCCATAAAACAAACTTATACCAGTTCTAGTCTTTTATTAACTACCAGACAAATTACTTTTTATTCTTGGTTGTAAATAAAAAATTATCAAACAAAGGTTCAGACGATATTAAAAATATTAAACATTATGCACTTGGCCAACTAGAAGCCTTGTGTCTCACGAGAGCCGTGTTCTGTCTTTAGTGAATAATACGTCCAATAGAAATAGTCTATTGGAATTTCTCCAAAAGAGTCTGATGAAAATCTGAGCCTACTCATAATGCTTAATCAATTATAAAGGCTAGACGTTTAAGAAATTATGCCCAGCATTTTATTTACAAGGTATAACTGCTTTATTTATTAGTCCATTGGATCTGTTTGCTAAAAACTCTACGATTCTAGTTCATCTATCACCTAACTATGAGACAAATAGTTCTTCGTGCCTTAAGAAAGTTGCATAGTCTTTTTTTTAAAGTTCTTTCTCTAAAACAAACCTATACCATTTCCAGTCTCCTATTAACTACCCGACAAATGAAGACTTGTGTCTTAATAGAATGATGTTCTGTAGCTAATATCACTATTACAAAATCAAAGTATATCCTTTTTTTTATACAATAGGCGTGCAGCACGTTTAAGTCTGCTTGTCTTTATTTGGAAATATCTGAGTTTCCAGTCACGTGCGACATTGACAACATAAATATTTAGGACTTTGTGAGATACTGAATAAAATCTCAATCGATTTAACTGCCTCTGCTTTTATTATATTTTTGGGACATAAGGCTTTTATCTCTTTTTGATTTCGTTTGAAAGTTTCTATTATTTTGCTTTGTTCAAACCTTGGACTTCTGAAGCTTATTATTTTTTTTTTTTGAGGCGCGTAAAGTTTTGAAAGTTATATTGTATCATGAAGTCAAAATTTTAAAAGTACAAAAAAATCGAAATTATTTTACCATTTCTTATTTAAAATAATAAGTAAGTGATCGGTTCAATAAATACTTTTCTGGAATCAATCATAAAAACTAAGTAGACGTTGCGTCCAGGTTTAAATAGTCTGGAAGGAGGGAAGACATACTGAAGGAATACATTTTATGCTTCTATCGCCTCGTCTGACCGGAGTTATTCTGAAATGTATATCGTTATTTATTATGTGGTACAACGAGTACAATGTGAAATTACTTGATAATCTTTTTCATTAATGCACTAAGCGTATATACTAGGGACATTACGAATATAGGGTTTAAAAGTCTTTACACAGCTGTAGGAGAAAGAAAGAAGGATATCAAGAGAGAGGAAGAGAGAGAGATACAGACAGACAGATAGAGAGGCACAGGGGAGAGAGAGAAGCGAGAAAGAGAGAGAAGCGAGAAAAGAGAGAGAGAGAGAGTGGAGGCAGATAGAAAGAAAGGAGGGAGAAAGATTTAAAGGTGTTTTTAGTTGTAAAAATCATATAATTGTCGGACTGACTGAGGCTGGGACAGAAATTATTTTTTTCCTGGCTCTGGTATTAGAGCTGCATTAACGTCAGGACAGCTTAACGGGTAACATTGGGGGTAAAAGGAAACGCCAAACGCCAATTGATTCTTCCTTGTGTAAGTATAAGGAAGGGTAGGTAGGACTATGGGAGGTACAATGACATTCCCTGGCTGCTAAAGGTGGGATGTCTAGTAGAACGTTCCTATATATATATATATATATATATATATATATAAAGTTAGACTAAGATTCCTTGGTGTAGGTATTAGGAGGGAGGTATTAGGTAGTAGGTACTAGGTATTAGGGAGCATTCAACCTGCTCTTCACTCGGGTAAATGATAGGCGATTCTCAGTCCTCTAGAAAAACGTTTTGCGTCTGTGTCTCTCGAATAAAGTGACTGCACGGATGCTAACGCATTATTACAAGGGATTTATTTAAAGTTCTATAAAGAAGGACGTTAAGCTGTAGACATACATTTCATTTGGACTGATTAAGTATGTTTAAATTCGGGTCAGGAAAATGCGACATGTGATATTAAGAATGTTTGGAGTCCGAAAAGACGGAATCTGGCGGAGTGGTGTCCCATTAGGGGCAATAAAATACACAATATTATCTGCATATAATTCGGCTTATTTCGGGATGGTTGTATGACCAGGCCCACCAAACTATGATGGAATGGTCAGGGTCAGTAACATCGGGAGCTCAGATCTGGTACACAGATGGCTCCAAGATGGACTTCGGCACTGGAGCGGGGGTGTATTGTAAAAACCCAAGGGTAAAACTAGTTTTTTCCTTGGGGAGGCATACCTCTGTCTTTCAGGCCGAAATATATGCTATAAATGCCTGTCTGGGAGAGATAGCGAGAAGGGGAACACACGGGACCCGGATTGCTTTTTTCTCCGACAGTCAGGCAGCAATTAAGTCACTAAACGGACATGTGGTCACCTCGGCCATAGTCAGGGAGTGCCTAAATAACCTAGAAGCCCTGGCAAGGTACAATCAAATCAAAATAGGTTGGGTGCCAGGGCATAGGGGAATATTTGGAAATGAAGCCGCAGATGCGCTGGCCAGAGAGGGGTCTTTGACTCCCCTGATTGGACCGGAGCCAGCGGTAGGTATTTCCAAATCCATGGTCAAGTGCGAAGGTGGATGGCTGAAAGACACTGTGAGCACTGGATCAAAGCTGAAGGGATGAGGCACAGTAAGCTAACCCTTAGGAAACCTTCCTTGGGGCTGCAGAAGAGTCTCATCTATCTGTCTAGGCAGGAATTGTGGATAGCCACAGGTATACTCACGGGACACTGTGGACTAAGGAAACATTTGCATAAAATGGGTATCTACAAAGAGGAACCAGTGTGTAGATTATGCGGTCAAGAACTGGAGACTGCCACACACATCATTTATAGATGTGAAGCACTTGCCGAGAGGCGCTTCAATCTCTTTGGTGATAGTACAGCTCTGGTGGATGCTGACGGTAAAACACTAGTCAGGAAACTCCTAAACCTGGTAAGAGGGAAGGGGCTATTTGACTAGATCAGGGAGGTAAGTACAATATACCTTAAGATAGCAGTGCTTCGGGCAGTTTAAACCCGCTCCCAAGATTAAAAAAAAAAAAAAATGACATAATACCATAGGAATTAGTTTGAAAAGCGGAAACATAATATATACGAAATGTATTTCCTATTAGCTAGTGTAAAACTAAAATTAAACCTTTTTATTTTTCTACCTTTCAACGGAAAAATGTATTTGTATTAAATAATTTTTTTTGTAGAAATGTAAATGTGGTTTTATTATTCAATGTTTAGGCAATTATTTTTATAGCAACTGTGTGAACAACATGCTACATGCCGTTTAATTTATTCAAACTGTATGTTTCACACTTTAAAGATTTTTCGATAATAAATTTACAAAATAACTACTTATCACTTGTGTTAGACAATTGTTATTAATTACACACTTTAAAAAATTGATAAATTATTTTTACAACTACCTCAAATTTTCGCTTTAAATGGAACTCAAAAACATTTAATAAAGTAGAAATATTTTTATTAAAACGTACAACAAAATAATAAAAGAATAAAATAAAATTATTGTTTATAGATATGCGCAAATCATAATTTGATTTTATTGCATTTTTATACTTATAGTTCATCTAATTCACTAATATTTCGTTAATATAAATTTTTTGTCTTGTCTGAAAATTTCTTATATGTCAAAATAAATTATTTAAATTTTTTTTTAAATCGTTAGTTTTATATAGGTTTTCTATAACGCAATTAATTTTTGTTTCGTATCTATTTAGCACATTCGTCTGTTTAGGATTCAATATCAAACGAACACCTCCCTAAATATGCAGCTTTATATTGTATTACGATAAGCAATTTGTTGCTATTTCTAGAATGGCATACTTTAAAATACCCTTGGAGCACATCATCCAACGTTAAAGACACAACGTTTATATGCTGATGTAATCTCTGAGTGTAGAGTGCGACCTACTTTGGGAGCCACAAAGCATTATTCCTCTGCTATTCGTGGAATAAAAGGGGTGAGTAGAATTACTTAAATATTGTATCAAGTTTAGTCCTGTAAGAATAAACATAGAAATGTCCCACTTATTTATTGTACTTCGTCGTGAACTTTGTGCTATTGATAAAATTTTAACATGTTAAATATTTTGTAACATATCTATGTATTACACTCCATTAGAAATAAACATCAACTCACAATATTTACTTTTATTGTGAATTTGGATGAGTTTTTTCGTTAAGTAATTACACTAATTTATTGCGCAAGCTCAAAGTTTATCGAAATAAATTGAGAAAATTTAAAACATGTTTAAACAGAGTACAAATTAGTTGCGACATTTCAAAATGTCAGTACCAAGGAAATAATTATAACAGCGTTGCTATTTTCCGTCGCTTCTCTTTCTCCTTCACCAATGGTCTCCCTTTTTCTTAATTGACCAAATCCCAGCTTGTCTTCCACTTCATCTCTTAGTTGTTTAAATTTCTTTTTCCCTCTTTCTGCACGCGCCTTATTCTGTATAATACGGCTTTCGCTGAGAATCCCTCTACATTAGTAACAGCAAGAACCCAATGGGCTAACCAATCACCCATCTATCTTTTTGTCAGCTGATTGTTTGAGTTATCAGTTTAGAAGTTTCTATATATGTGAAGACTTTAATCTTTTTGTCCCTCTTTGCACGCGCCTTGTTCTGTATAATACGGCTTTCGCTGAGAAAACCTCTATATTAGTACCAGCAAGAACCATACGGGCTAACCAATCACTCATCTACTTGTTTATCAGCGGATTGTTCGAGTTCTCAGTTTAGAAGTTTCTATATATGTGAAGACTTTAATCTTTTTGTCCCTCTTTGCACGCGCCTTATTCTGTATAATACGGCTTTCGCTTAGAAAACCTCTATATTAGTAACAGCAAGAACCCAATGGGCTAACCAATCACCCGTCTACCTTTTTGTCAGCTGATTGTTCGAGCTCTCAGTTTAGAAGTTTCTATATATGTGAAGACTTTAATCTTTTTGTCCCTCTTTGCACGCGCCTTATTCTGTATAATACGGCTTTCGCTTAGAAAACCTCTATATTAGTAACAGCAAGAACCATAAGGGCTAACCAATCACCCATCTACCTGTTTATCAGCTGATTGTTCGAGCTCTCAGTTTAGAAGTTTCTATATATGTGAAGGCTTTAAACTTTAAAACTAACGGCACAACAACCCTGGAGCATATAGATTAACAATAGATCTATTACTCATATTAGACGTCTTCATAGTTACGTTTAAATAATGGTTGTTTCTTACCAGTTATTCTGAACATACTCTTTCTATATATATTATATATATATACACTTTAATTTTAACGCTTAATTGCTTTGTTAAGTTACTAAATGAAATCATACAAATAATAATTTCAATTTATTATTATTAATAAATACTATTAATAAACCAAATCTATTGCTGCTCGCCAAATCTTTATTTGGCACAGATTAAAATTTATGAAATTATTCAAAGCTTTCCTCCTCGACTACCAAACCCTTACTGCCCTCCTCCATCCAATATTTGATCGTTCCTGCTCTACCAATAGTCTTCCTTTTTCCTATATTATCCAATCTTACACTGCATGCAATTTGCTTTGTTGCGGAAATTAAATTATCCTTGTAACTCCTTGCACGCGCCTTGTTTTGGAAAGTACGGCTTTCGCTGAGGAATAATCCACTTCATCAGCCTATAGATTCATGGGTTTGCCCCTCTTCAGTCTACCTGTCTCTCAGATCATTGCTTTAGTTCTCAATTTAGAAGGTTATATAGTTTTTACTGTTTTATGTTTTAAAATTAACGGTATCCTATAAACACAGCAACCCTAGATTTGCACAAAGCCAATAGATTTATTGCTGCATACGAGAGTTTAAACATTCCTTGTTTTTTTACCAGTAACGAACATCCTCTTTCGTTGATATATAATTAAATACATATTTCGTATATCTATATAAAGAGGGTTTTAATCTTTAAAATATATTATACTACTTCATTAGGCGTAACTCTTATATTGCACAGGATCAATTCCTTTTTATAGAATGTATAACCACGCTTCTAGTTCAAAACTAATTTTTATCAAATTATTATTTTTGTTTTAGAAATAAACCATTTATTAAGTGTTAATTTTCGATTAGGACATAGTTAATGTTACAATTTTGTTTTCTAGTTCGTTACAAAAAGGAAAAAAATAATCATGTAGATAATTTATAACTTGAATCGTTTTATTTCTTATAAATAATGTTTATAACGTTTAATTTACAATACAAATCCAAATTTCTCGAATAAGAGAATCTGTCGTACCACCTACAAATTGAGTAAATTCTATCTCTAAATCCATCGACTTCACTAAAAACGTTTCCTTCTCAGTCTGCCCCAATATTGATCTTTCCTCCCCTTGTGCAATAGAATATTTAAATTCCCTCAAATTACCTTCAATCATCCAAGGCGAATATATTCCTATAAAGGGTTGGCCTTGTAAGGGAATGTGAAGGTAAACCCTGCACTGCCTACTTGACTGTGCGTTGAGGCCTTCCATAAATCCAATCAAGTGAATTCTTTAGGGAGTCGTTGAGAAAGTTATCCATTATAACATTTCACACTCAACCGACTCTCATTTTTCTTCTCTGAGATACCTATAATATCTCTATAGACATAAGACTATATTTCTTATGAAAAAGTCAGATTCAAATAATCCTGATAGAGTTATAAATATACATTTACGAAACAAACTTTAAGAAAGATATATATATTTGAGTACAGTTTTCTGCTATTCGTAACGTTACAATTTTCTCATCTGTTGACTCGTTTTGGAGTAACCTCATTTTCAAAACCTAAATCGTAACGTTCACCCAAATTTTGATTTCGTTTTTTATATACTATTAGCCACGCCCCCACTACCTCCTAACCTCGATGTTGAACTCAAAATTTATTTTAAAAAAAAGTACAATTTAAGTTTTGAAAATCGAGTTACTCCGAAACCCGTCAACAGAGGAGAACATTGTAGCGTTAGATCAGAAACTGTACTCAAATATATATATAAATATTCCTAACAGAGATGAAGATGAGTTCATTAATAATTTTAATATATATGCGCTTTGTATAGGCCTACTGTCGAGACAGGTTTAGAAATAATTTCCGCTGTTTAGACTTTATTATACTAAATGGGAACGTAAGTTTCTATGATTGTAAAAGAAATGTTTAAATAAAAATGCTTTTCACCATTGAAGTCTGGTTCCCTCTTTACATCGCACTTGGCGAAATTCCAACAAACGATACAAAACTGTGTTTTACAAAGTACAACAATAAAGCAAGATTTAGCTTATGTTTAGGTTTCATTCAGTGGGACAGCGTTTATAAAATACTTGCCCCTCTTTTACATGTGTTTATGTGTTGCGTGGTTGTGAACATAATTTAATTATATTGAAAGTTATAATCTTTACAATGTTACATTAGGAATTATTCAAGCATTTGACATTGAATACAAAGAGAAGTAGTGTTGTGCAAAAAACTAATACTAAAGACACAAAGGGTCTTAAATACTTCATTATGAAGCAATAGAAAGATATTGTGGTTACGGTGGCGTCTAATGATATCTTATTACTAACAGAAAAAACTGAAGACCAGATACGACAGTAGTAAACGCAGAGAAATACCTATAAAGTACCTTACAGCTAGATACATAGAAACCTGAGGCTAGAGGAAGAGTATTGAAAAAATAAGTACATAAGTTATTTATGCTAAAATATATTCTAAGACGGGGTAGAAGTTTAGGTTATGGTGCTCGGAAAATGGAGAATACTATAAAAGAGGCGGTGTGTGGAATGTAAGGCTTTTAGTCGGTAACCATGCATGAGACCCAGTAGAATTGCTGGATGACCTGATGAGAGAGTATACTGAGCTTGCAAGGGAGTGAAGGTGGGAGAGCAGAAGGATTGGTAAACGTGATAGAGGAAATATGGGGAGTTATGGGGAGATAGATTTCAGCGACGATCCTTGGGAAAAATGCAGCTGTTTCCGAGCCATCATAGGGCAAAATGACTAAATAGGAGGTAGAAAGTGTTGACGGGAGGTTTATCAATGGAATGAAGTACTTGATATTAAGGTGGATGGGAATATGACGGGATAGCAAGCGGTAGATTCTGGCTCTAGCGAACTCTAACTTTGTTGAGATCAACCATGAGTTATTTCTAACTACATAACATTAACGAAAAATTGGTATTTATAGATTTATACTCATGATGTACTAAATGTGTTACAGTTCTGAAAGGAAATACAGTCCTGAAATGTTTTGGTTTTCTGTTATTACTGTTTTCCCGAGTTGAAAAATTTTTATTACAAATCATCTTTTGCAACCACAGTTTTTTTCCTATTTTGTTTTTATTTCTGTTTGTGTCGTTATCCTAGACATTCTGTCAATATTTTCCCTGACTTCTATGAAATAAAACTGATTGAGGAGGATCTTAAATTTTGAAGGAAATTCTCAAAGACATCTTCGTCACAGTCAAGTTTAATAGTGAGCTCAAATATCTGTTTAATTTGCATTTGTTATATTTTATTTCCGTAACGCAATCAAGTATTTCCAAATCTAATAATAGTGTAATAGAGACGGAAATTATTAGTTGCTTCAAATCACAGCGAATTTTCAAGGTCACGCCATTTTACACGGAATGAGTCACCAATGTCACGTGACAAACGACCTATCTGAAATATTCAGGCAAAATAATATATTGATATATGTTTCTTAGTCAAAATAATAGTACAACTACTAAAGCATGTAACAGTTTCTCAGAACTAAACACACATTTAGTTTTAAAACAGGAAAGTAAACACATTATTCAATTTAAAAATGTGCAGTAAATAATTGAACATCCTACTTGAATATAGTACGACCCAAGCCAGACAACTTTTTACTGTCTCTCTTAAATCACCTGAGTAGTGTAAAAAAGTGTTGTTATTGTAAGTCAGCTTGAAAGAATAAAACTCCAGAGCCACGTAGTCTCTCGCTGCTAAACAATAGTCGTGCAATTGAAATGGCTGTATTCTGTTTTATAAAAACATTTTAGTTACGTTTTGATATGTTTTTTTAATTTTATTGAAACATAATAACTACATTTTATTCTGTAGCAATCAAGTCATTAAAAGTGGGAGACTATTTTGTTTCTGTTTGTGAAACAAAAATTGAGTCCTTAATTATAAAAATCTATTTATTAAAAAATTAAAAGTATATTTTCTTTAGTAAAACTATATATATATATATATATATATATATATATATATATATATATATATATATATATATATATACTGCGATAACTACCTAGAAACAACACACACACACACACACACAGACACACACACACTCACATACATTTACAATATTATAGTTTATATTTTTCAAAACTTCCATATTTATACAGCAGTTTTAAATTTCTGCGCTTAATAGACCACGTCTTGGCATATTTTAAAACAACGTTAAATATAACTAAAATAACTCTAAAACCCTAATAAAAATGAATACATAAATTTATTTAACAAACGGTATTTCTAGGAAATAAAAAAAAATTCATACATTTTCAACAGGACTACAGTTACAAATATATAGGGCAACCTGTGACGTACCTATGACAGCTGACGTTGCAACCTGTGACAGCTGACGCCATCCTGACTGGTTAATGGGAAAAATGGGTGACCACCTTATTAATAATATTTTGACGAGTTTTGACAGCAACTAAAATAATTCTTCGGTAGAACTCTCTTCACTCACGCTACCCCGTTGTTATTTGTGGTAATAAGTTTATTAAAAATATGTGGAAATTAATGAAGTGTATATTTGAAGTGACCCAACAAATATGGGTAAACGAGATAGAAAGTATAATTAGTAGGGATAGTTCCGAAGCTTTTAATATTAAAATATAAGATTGAAAAGGAAAAGATTTCGTGTTAACGCGTGTTATGTGTATTGAAGAGTTCAGGTAGAAATTGTGTTTACAAGTTATACAATGGTTTCCCGGAATGATTGCAACGTATGTAGGCATTTTTGAACAATCATTTTAACAAATAATAAAAGCTCAACTAGCAATTTGTCTCTTGAGTCAACTAGTCCTATCGAAGGTTAAATACTACAAATATCGAAAGAATAAATTAAAATATAAAATAAAATACAAAACCTATGCAGAACGCATTAGTGTAATAATGTAATAAATAAACAACAATAATCCTTGCTACAAATTATTAAAACACTCTGGATGTACATTTCGCTACCACTGTTAGTATCATCAAAAAGTTACAAATATACAATAAAAATAGAAATCGAAACGAGTTTATTTTCATGGAAACAACCCTCTATCAGAGCACTGATATTTACAAGTTTCTCTAAAACACTAAACACAGGCACCTCACACCCTTAGTTTGTTTGTTTAAACACTAGCGCCAGACCGGGGATATAAATACTAAGGGAAAAAGCAGAGAAAATTGTCCGTAAGGAAGAGAAACGTGAAAGACTGTCGACTCAATAAACACGAGCTGCAGAAAAATACAAGGATACACGTGAAAGAGGAGAAGATTGATTAGCATGATGATTTTATATCTGAATTCTGATTAAAGTACTCGATATATTACTAGCTTATCAGAGTTTCTTTTTGATGTACACAAAAGTGGGGTTTGTTATGAAGACAATAACACTTTATTATCAACAAAAATAGTTTACTCAAAATAAATTATTCAAATGAGTAAAACAGAAAATATCATTGCAATAAAATAAGTCGTATTAACTCAATGTGTAAAATGAAGTAAGAGTTTATATGAAATTAATGAACTATAAATCTAAAGGAAAGGCAGAGGGCAGAGTAAAAGGAATTATATAGGACTAAGGACAAGGTAAAATAAGGCCATTGTGTTGGCAATATGGCTTCACAGGGTAGTCGGGTGTATTACCTGAATTGTATTTACAATAATCCGGAGTGAAGGAGTCTTTCAGTAGATATTCGCTTCTAGGGAACTGACTAAAATGAAAATTTGTGATAAAAGTAGTCCAAGGAAAATTGAAATATCAGCTGCAAATACAAAACCATTGAGTGTCCTTGTTCGATATAGATGTTGTTTGAAGATAAATAATAAGTTAATGTTTAAATGTATTATACGTAATTTCAAATAAGAGCAGTGTTTGAGAATTAGAATAATTCAGGACTTAGGTCTGTACCAGGTAGAGATTTGAGAGAAAGAAAATAAAACGCATAATTTAAAATATTTCAGTGTATTGTTTTATTAGGCTAAAATTTTATACCTTCAGGAAGGACAATAATAAATAAAACATTGCAAATAAAAAATTAACAATGCAGAAATTTCCTGTCTGATAAAAATGTTGTTATAATATTTCATTAGAAGATACATATTTCTGCTATTACATATAACTATATTGCAGTCGTGCCAACTGACTCACAAATAGAAGTTAATATTAACTATGGTTAATTAATTAACAAACAAAGCCACTTTATCATTTAATGACCTAATTGTGCCTTCAATTTAGTTAGGACAGTACGTCATTGGTTCAGACACTACAATGTAATATTACCTATCATCTATACATATACGTCGACTAAACCAATAACTTTAATATATATATATATATATATATATATATATATATATATATATATATTTAAAACAACATAAGTTATTCAAATACAAGAATATTTATTATTTTATATCCAAAGCTTTTCGTTGGCAAACAGTACCAACATCATCAGGAATCCTAATGATGTTGGTACTGTTTGCCAACGAAAAGCTTTGGATATAAAATAATAAATATTCTTGTATTTGAATAACTTATGTTGTTTTAAATATATATATATATATATATATATATATATATATATATATCGTTATCATTTCCTATCTCTTTAAATCCACTAACAAATTCAGTTTTCTTGTTATACAGCTCCTTTTGTTATACAGCAGTTTATGTACTCTTTTATAAAAAAGAAAGAATTGAATAGGTTTTAAAAATTATATGAAGGAAGTATTAGCATGTAATACAAAATGTTGAAGAAAGCGAGTAAGGAACTCCCTTCTAAATTAACGCCCATGGATCAAATCAATCCCTTATTTTGAATTTGACTCTGTAACTGTCTTTAAGGGTTATAACCTCGTTCAATTTCTATTATGAAGAGTCTGGAGACTGGATTTCTATTTGTCTTGCCAAATAAACTTCGAACTTGAAACGTGTCTGTGATTTAGGCATAAAGTCTTAAACATCATATTTTATTTTCTACATATATTATTTAGTAAGATTGTCTTTACTTTCTAACACTCTTAAAAATAAGGTGTTACATATAAATTCATTTATATATTTAATTTTTATTTAATAATTATATAGTCCCAATATAAAATGTGTGAATCTAGCGTAGGTAGTAAGCGCTCCTAGCAGGCGAAACTGAAAAATAACGTACGAGTTAGTAACTTAAGGTAATTAACCACATCACAACATGTGACGTAAGCATGAGGCGATACTTGTGAACCAATCAGAATATTCATATATATAAATAAGGGTGGGAGTTTGTTTGAAAATTTCAGTTAGCGCGTCCTTGCAACGACCCCACTTCTCCAAAAGTCTTCGAACGAGACGGACGAGATGGAACTTTCGGACATAACTTAGAAATTTATAAGCTTCCAGTATTCAAAATTTAAGATATCAAGGCCGGTACCAAATTTTATTAACGCAACAAAAGAAGAAGTCAGAAGCGATTATTTATGTGTTTCAAATAAGTAAAAGTTTATACCATTTTTGTTTAAGAGCGCTGATTGCAAGAGCGATGTGTTAAGTGTTAAGTGTACAAAAGCCATGTGCAGTGTTTAATGGTGTATGTTATAGTGTTTTACAAGTAATACGCACGACCAGGTACGTTTTAGATAATAATAAAGAAAATGTATTTTAATGTTAACTAAGTTGAATTTTAATTGATAAACGGTTAACACATGAACGGTAGAAATTGTCTTTTGAATATTAATTTCTAAAATTAAATTGGAAAACTCAAGTTACTACCTTCTCGATATATATATATATGAAGTTAATATATTACTATGTAAGTAATTTTATCCGCCATTAAGTGCAATAATTTTACCTTGAGTGATGAGGCACCTTTCGGTTAATTGACCATTGTCGAATCACTGATGTTTTTCTGTTGTAGATGTTCGGTCTGTGAAGTTGGTGTTTGTTGACGTTACGCGCACTTTTTCTTGATCTGTGTGTATGATATTTCTATATAGTATGTCTTCTGTATATGTTGTTTGTAGATTCATTAAATTGTTGTGTATGTTTTTATAAATGTGGTATTTTTCTAGTGAGTTTAGTTCTATTGGGTTGTTATTTATTTCAAGTATGGTTAGGTTATTTTCGTAATTTGTTATTTCGTGTTTATGGGATATTAGGTGTGCTGCAACATTTGATACTTTAGAATTTTTGTTTTTGAACGCTCTATAATGTTCTTCAAATCTTATTTTAAATGTTCTGGTTGTTTTTCCTATGTAAAAAGCGTTACAGTTGTTGCATGTGATTTTGTAAATTCCTGATCACATGCAACAACTGTAACGCTTTTTACATAGGAAAAACAACCAGAACATTTAAAATAAGATTTGAAGAACATTATAGAGCGTTCAAAAACAAAAATTCTAAAGTATCAAATGTTGCAGCACACCTAATATCCCATAAACACGAAATAACAAATTACGAAAATAACCTAACCATACTTGAAATAAATAACAACCCAATAGAACTAAACTCACTAGAAAAATACCACATTTATAAAAACATACACAACAATTTAATGAATCTACAAACAACATATACAGAAGACATATTATATAGAAATATCATACACACAGATCAAGAAAAAGTGCGCGTAACGTCAACAAACACCAACTTCACAGACCGAACATCTACAACAGAAAAACATCAGTGATTCGACAATGGTCAATTGACCGAAAGGTGCCTCATCACTCAAGGTAAAATTATTGCACTTAATGGCGGATAAAATTACTTACATAGTAATATATTAACTTCATAAAGTCAGTGCAACGGAAAAACAATGGATAACGTTAAATATCAAGAATATATATATATATATATATATATATATATATATATATATATATATATTAATTTTAAAGGTTAATAAGTAATTAAAATGTATGGAACAGTTAGCAGTAATTAAAAGTTAATTACTTGACACATTGGTGTCATTTGTTCTTTTGTAATTTGTCATTGATTAATAAATGGTTTAACTTTGTATTTTAAAACCTTCAATTCTTATTTCATTAGTAACCTAGTTCTACCTTCAAAGATTAGAAGACCGTCATAGGCAGACAGTACATTACAGAAATATTTTTTTAAAGCATTGAGACATTTATGCAAAATTATTGAGTCGAATACAGGAATAGAAGGTAGGCTTTAGATGGTGTTGCACCAAAATTAATTTTGAGATTTTTGTATGAAAGGATTATATTATTTAAGTAACTTGTTAATTTAATCTTACAAATTGATTTCTTTATGCTTAACTATACACTGGGCGCCAGTAAACGTGGATTTAGGTAGATGAAATGATTCGACAAACGTAGGCTATATGTACAGTAATCGCTTTTCTTGTTCAAGCAGTTTCTCATGAAGAATCTGCCCATAAACATTCCGTCTGGGAAGTTTTAATTGAACCCGACTAGGTCTAACCTCTTAGAACTCATTTAATCGATGTAATTAATTTAACCCTATAGTGAAAAACGTTAATTATACTCCGGATTAGTAATATGTTGAGGCAAATATAACACGCTTGTCGTCACATGTTTATGATCTACTTTTTTACAACTTCAAACGTATTCAGGCAAAATAATAGTAACTTCAAGTTTTGAAACGTTTTTATCACCAGCTCTTAATCGCGATAATGTAGGATTCATTTTTCTTGCACAGAGAACCAAAATAAAACAAATAATTTTACTGTGACGGTTTTGTGTGACAGAAACTATTTTAACAAATAAATACCTAATTTAGGTTCCTTTCTTTAATTCCTTTTTTAACGTTTAAATGAAATGAGAATATTTTTTTTAATACATTAGTAATTTTAAAGGATAAAATAACGCAAACATAAATACATTTAAAGCTATGGCGGTAGAAGCGTTAACTCTGTACAGGAGCACTTCGTTGAAAAATCTTTGTAAACTACATTTTATTTTAACAGTCGAGGCGGTGGTTTATTTCTCAACCAACTCGTACGTTACAAATTGGAGATGTGGGCTCTGTCAAAAGAAGCGTTCCGCCTAACGGCTTGTCATTAGTATTTTCTTCTGCTGACAAATAGTTCTCCTATACGTAGCCTATTGAGTCGTTCAGGACAGCGAAATCCATTTACGTCTTGAATGGCTCGATAAATTGCCAGTCTTCCACTTCCAAAGGTTTCCAGCATAAACGGTAAAAGTGATTTAATTTCATTCCTTACATTTCAAAATTAAACTCATACATTATCTGTTTGCTATTATTTAACAATCTGGAAACTGCAATGTTGTATTCTAAATGATTATATCGTAAAATACTTGAAAGTTTTTGCTATATGTAAGATAATTTTGTAAGTTTGTAATTTTCTATATTTGCCCATACAATATGGGTATAAGTGCTTTCACGAGCCTAGAAAACTAGGAATACATCCTTTAGGAAATAAGGTCTAACTTTAAAAGATATTAATGTATGGCTATTTAATTACATTCAATACTCTAAGAAAAAAAGTGGAAACATAATCTAAAACAACCCAATACATAATGTTACGAGAAGTTCGATACATTATTAAGTTGTTTTGTTTTTAGGCTCAGATTGGAAATAAATAAAATGCAATCACTATAAGGTTTTGTTTTTAGGCTCAGATTGGAAATAAATAAAATGCAATCAATATAAGGTTTTGTTTTTAGGCTCAGATTGGAAATAAATAGAATGCAATCACTATAAGGTTTTGTTTTTATGCTCAGATTGGAAATAAATAAAATGCAATCACTATAAGGTTTTGTTTTTAGGCTCAGATTGGAAATAAATAAAATGCAATCACTATAAGGTTTTGTTTTTAGGCTCAGATTGGAAATAAATAAAATGCAATCACTATAAGGTTTTGTTTTTAGGCTCAGATTGGAAATAAATAAAATGCAATCACTATAAGGTTTTGTTTTTAGGCTCAGATTGGAAATAAATAGAATGCAATCACTATAAGATTTTTTTAGGCTCAGATTGGAAATAAATAAAATGCAAACACTATAAGGTTTTGTTTTTAAACTCAGATTGGAAAAATAGAATGCAATCACTATAAGGTTTTGTGTTTATGCTCAGATTAGAAATAAATAAAATGCAATCACTATAAGGTTTTGTTTTTAGACTCAGATTGGAAATAAATAGAATGCAATCACTATACGGTTTTGTTTTTAGGCTCAAATTGGAAATAAATAGAATGCAATCACTATTAGGTTTTGGTTTTAGGCTCAAATTGGAAATAAATAAAATGCAATCACTATAAGGTTTCGTTTTTAGGCTTAGATTGGAAATAAATAAAATGCAATCACTATAAGGTTTTGTTTTTAGGCTTAGATTGGAAATAAATAGAATGCAATCACTATAAGGTTTTGTTTTTAGGCTCAGATTGGAAATAAATAAAATGCAATCACTATTAGGTTTTGTTTTTAGGCTCAAATTGGAAATAAATAAAATGCAATCACTATAAGGTTTCGTTTTTAGGCTTAGATTGAAAATAAATAAAATGCAATCACTATAAGTTTTTTTTTAGGCTCAGATTGGAAATAAATAAAATGCAATCACTATAAGGTTTTGTTTTTAGACTCAGATTGAAAAAAATAGAATGCAATCACTATAAGGTTTTGTTTTTATGCTCAGATTAGAAATAAATAAAATGCAATCACTATAAGGTTTTGTTTTTAGACTCAGATTGGAAATAAATAAAATGCAAACACTATAAGGTTTTGTTTTTAGACTCAGATTGGAAATAAATAGAATGCAATCACTATAAGGTTTTGTTTTTTTCTCAGATTGGAAATCAATAAAATGCAATCACTATAAGGTTTTGTTTTTAGGCTCAGATTGGAAATAAATAAAATGCAATCACTATAAGATTTTGTTTTTAGGCTCAGATTGGAAATAAATAGAATGCAATCACTATAAGGTTTTGCTTTTATGCTCAGATTGGAAATAAATAAAATGCAATCACTATAAGGTTTTGTTTTTAGGCTCAGATTGGAAATAAATAAAATGCAATCACTATAAGATTTTGTTTTTAGACTCAGATTGGAAAAAATAGAATGCAATCACTATAAGGTTTTGATTTTAGACTCAGATTGGAAATAAATAGAATGCAATCACGGTAAGGTTTTGTTTTTAGGCTCAGATTGGAAATAAATAAAATGCAATCACTATAAGGTTTTGTTTTTAGACTCAGATTGAAAAAAATAGAATGCAATCACTATAAGGTTTTGTTTTTATGCTCAGATTAGAAATAAATAAAATGCAATCACTATAAGGTTTTGTTTTTAGACTCAGATTGGAAATAAATAAAATGCAAACACTATAAGGTTTTGTTTTTAGACTCAGATTGGAAATAAATAGAATGCAATCACTATAAGTTTTGTTTTTTTCTCAGATTGGAAATCAATAAAATGCAATCACTATAAGGTTTTGTTTTTAGGCTCAGATTGGAAATAAATAAAATGCAATCAATATAAGGTTTTGTTTTTAGGCTCAGATTGGAAATAAATAGAATGCAATCACTATAAGGTTTTGTTTTTATGCTCAGATTGGAAATAAATAAAATGCAATCACTATAAGGTTTTGTTTTTAGGCTCAGATTGGAAATAAATAAAATGCAATCACTATAAGGTTTTGTTTTTAGGCTCAGATTGGAAATAAATAAAATGCAATCACTATAAGGTTTTGTTTTTAGGCTCAGATTGGAAATAAATAAAATGCAATCACTATAAGGTTTTGTTTTTAGGCTCAGATTGGAAATAAATAGAATGCAATCACTATAAAATTTTTTTAGGCTCAGATTGGAAATAAATAAAATGCAAACACTATAAGGTTTTGTTTTTAAACTCAGATTGGAAAAATAGAATGCAATCACTATAAGGTTTTGTTTTTATGCTCAGATTAGAAATAAATAAAATGCAATCACTATAAGGTTTTGTTTTTAGACTCAGATTGGAAATAAATAGAATGCAATCACTATACGGTTTTGTTTTTAGGCTCAAATTGGAAATAAATAGAATGCAATCACTATTAGGTTTTGGTTTTAGGCTCAAATTGGAAATAAATAAAATGCAATCACTATAAGGTTTCGTTTTTAGGCTTAGATTGGAAATAAATAAAATGCAATCACTATAAGGTTTTGTTTTTAGGCTTAGATTGGAAATAAATAGAATGCAATCACTATAAGGTTTTGTTTTTAGGCTCAGATTGGAAATAAATAAAATGCAATCACTATTAGGTTTTGTTTTTAGGCTCAAATTGGAAATAAATAAAATGCAATCACTATAAGGTTTCGTTTTTAGGCTTAGATTGAAAATAAATAAAATGCAATCACTATAAGGTTTTGTTTTTAGGCTTAGATTGGAAATAAATAGAATGCAATCACTATAAGGTTTTGTTTTTAGACTCAGATTGGAAATAAATAAAATGCAAACACTATAAGGTTTTGTTTTTAGACTCAGATTGGAAATAAATAGAATGCAATCACTATAAGGTTTTGTTTTTTTCTCAGATTGGAAATCAATAAAATGCAATCACTATAAGGTTTTGTTTTTAGGCTCAGATTGGAAATAAATAAAATGCAATCACTATAAGATTTTGTTTTTAGGCTCAGATTGGAAATAAATAGAATGCAATCACTATAAGGTTTTGCTTTTAGGCTCAGATTGGAAATAAATAAAATGCAATCACTATAAGGTTTTGTTTTTAGGCTCAGATTGGAAATAAATAAAATGCAATCACTATAAGGTTTTGTTTTTAGGCTCAGATTGGAAATAAATAAAATGCAATCACTATAAGGTTTTGTTTTTAGGCTCAGATTGGAAATAAATAAAATGCAATCACTATAAGGTTTTGTTTTTAGGCTCAGATTGGAAATAAATAGAATGCAATCACTATAAGATTTTTTTAGGCTCAGATTGGAAATAAATAAAATGCAAACACTATAAGGTTTTGTTTTTAAACTCAGATTGGAAAAATAGAATGCAATCACTATAAGGTTTTGTTTTTATGCTCAGATTAGAAATAAATAAAATGCAATCACTATAAGGTTTTGTTTTTAGACTCAGATTGGAAATAAATAGAATGCAATCACTATACGGTTTTGTTTTTAGGCTCAAATTGGAAATAAATAGAATGCAATCACTATTAGGTTTTGGTTTTAGGCTCAAATTGGAAATAAATAAAATGCAATCACTATAAGGTTTCGTTTTTAGGCTTAGATTGGAAATAAATAAAATGCAATCACTATAAGGTTTTGTTTTTAGGCTTAGATTGGAAATAAATAGAATGCAATCACTATAAGGTTTTGTTTTTAGGCTCAGATTGGAAATAAATAAAATGCAATCACTATTAGGTTTTGTTTTTAGGCTCAAATTGGAAATAAATAAAATGCAATCACTATAAGGTTTCGTTTTTAGGCTTAGATTGAAAATAAATAAAATGCAATCACTATAAGGTTTTGTTTTTAGGCTTAGATTGGAAATAAATAGAATGCAATCACTATAAGGTTTTGTTTTTAGACTCAGATTGGAAATAAATAAAATGCAAACACTATAAGGTTTTGTTTTTAGACTCAGATTGGAAATAAATAGAATGCAATCACTATAAGGTTTTGTTTTTTTCTCAGATTGGAAATCAATAAAATGCAATCACTATAAGGTTTTGTTTTTAGGCTCAGATTGGAAATAAATAAAATGCAATCACTATAAGATTTTGTTTTTAGGCTCAGATTGGATATAAATAGAATGCAATCACTATAAGGTTTTGCTTTTAGGCTCAGATTGGAAATAAATAAAATGCAATCACTATAAGGTTTTGTTTTTAGGCTCAGATTGGAAATAAATAAAATGCAATCACTATAAGATTTTGTTTTTAGACTCAGATTGGAAAAAATAGAATGCAATCACTATAAGGTTTTGTTTTTAGACTCAGATTGGAAATAAATAGAATGCAATCACTGTAAGGTTTTGTTTTTAGGCTCAGATTGGAAATAAATAAAATGCAATCACTATAAGGTTTTGTTTTTAGGCTCAGATTGGAAATAAATAGAATGCAATCACTATAAGGTTTTGTTTTTAGGCTTAGATTGGAAATAAATAAAATGCAATCACTATAAGGTTTTGTTTTTAGGCTCAGATTGGAAATAAATAAAATGCAATCACTGTAAGGTTTTGATTTTAGGCTCAGATTGGAAATAAATAAAATGCAATCACTATAAGGTTTTGTTTTTAGGCTCAGATTGGAAAAAATAGAATGCAATCACTATAAGGTTTTGTTTTTATGCTCAGATTAGAAATAAATAAAATGCAATCACTATAAGGTTTTTGTTTTTAGACTCAGATTGGAAAAAATAGAATGCAATCACTATAAGGTTTTGTTTTTAGACTCAGATTGGAAATAAATAGAATGCAATCACTGTAAGGTTTTGTTTTTAGGCTCAGATTGGAAATAAATAAAATGCAATCACTATAAGGTTTTGTTTTTAGGCTCAGATTGGAAATAAATAGAATGCAATCACTATAAGGTTTTGTTTTTAGGCTTAGATTGGAAATAAATAAAATGCAATCACTATAAGGTTTTGTTTTTAGGCTCAGATTGGAAATAAATAAAATGCAATCACTATAAGGTTTTGTTTTTATGCTCAGATTGGAAATAAATAAAATGCAATCACTGTAAGAAAAATCTTTTTCAACCCTAAAATTAATGAAGACCTACATTTACATTTAGGCAATATAGTTTTATAGGTTTAATTGTTATCTTTATTATTTGTTCGTGTAATTTGTATATAAAACGTTTACAAGCCTAACAAACCAGAAAGTCATCCTTTATGAAATAACGTCTAACTTTAAAAGTATTTGTACATGGGTATTTAATTACATTTAGTACTTGAAGTGTAACATGAAATTTGGAAAGATAATCTAAAACCCCAACACATGATTTTACAAGCTAGATATATTTAGTTATCTGTTTATCAACTTCATATTGGAAATAAATAAAAGACAAGTCGTTAAAAGAAGCATCTTTACAATGGCAATGATATTCAAAGCGTCCTTACAATTGCAATGATATAATGACGTCTGTCAATGTAGTTTGTTCGAGTGCAAGATTGTTTGCTTGAGGTTGCCAATTAGGATGCTACATTTATCCCTTACAATGAATGTAGAGCATTTAACGAGCAAAACTTGAGTTGCGATAAAACCTATTTACAACATTTATTATAGTATAATAAAAATATTTAATAAAAAAATGTAACTACAACAAGATTTTTAGAGAAATTATAATAAAAATGGCACCGGCAACATTTGTGCCTCACAAACCTTATTCCTAATAACGCCAGCAAATACTTATACATTGTGACGCTGATCTTTTCATTGAATTGCAATAGTGACAATAAGCGAGTTATTTTATTATTATACCAGTTAATAATAATTATACTATGTATGATAAATCCTAGTGGAACTGATTATACAAGTTTATACTGTACAATGTATGTATGTATATATATATATATATATATATATATATATATATATATGTGTGTGTGTGTGTGTGTGTGTGTGTGTGTGTGTGTTAATTAACTTTGTAATATTCTTTCGACAAACCTCACAAAACCTGTTAAATTTCTCTAACCGTTAAACCGTTAAAGTAACATGTAATAAGATGATACATTCTGTCACATTTTAGTGACTTACAAAAATGTGTAGCCTATTACTGTTACGTTTTGTCAATATATGTTTCTGCACAGAAAGAAATAAATTCTGAACGGAAATTTAGAAGCTTAATGGGGTCGACATTTTTTTTAAAAAAGGTATTTCTCATATAATATTACACAAAAACGTTTAACACGAATTTTTTACAAAAACGTAGAAGAAAATTTTAGTAGAATAATCTTACAGTTTTTTTGGGACCTAATTGTTGATGTTTGAAGATATGACTCAAATTTAATCTAACATGTTGCCAATTTTAAGAACACTGATAGGTTCAACTGAATCAATGCATGTTGTTATTTTTTGTATGAATAATGTTCTAACAAAAACGGTTTGTTTTTAAAGGTTAAATTCTTATACAAAACCTTACAAGTTGTAACATTTAAATGGAATAGGAACTTGTATCGAAACTGCTACTTATCCCAATGACGTTGCAATATATCGATATTCTTTTAAAATGTCACTCACGAAACCCTCTCTAGGGGAAAAAGCTGTTAAAGGTCCTTTCTGAGGACCTCTGCATTCGAAGTAATTTAAGCGATATCTTGAAGTTTGGGATATAAAATGTTTGAAGAATATTTGAGACCTTGATGCTCTACTTTTAAGGCGTAGTCAGCCTATGAAACATGAATTTATAAGCATAATAAACAGAAGTATCCTTTGCCTTTATTATCGGTTGGATTTTAGAAAGTTTGATTTCAAGAAAGAAATATTTATAAGTACAAAATAATTGTTACAGGATTGTATCTTCTACCTAGTATGTTTATAGGCCTAGTTACAGATAATTTATTATTATAGTTTAAGTACAATATTCGTTGAAAGAAAATAAAATTAAGAATAAAAATACGATTTTTTTTCGAATAATGAAATATTTTTCTTTGCTTCTAAAGGAATCTTGAAGTTTAAAATTTCTAAATTGTAGGCTATGCAAGTTTACCAAAGCATTGCCTATGGGACTCGGATTTGAAAAGTGTAATCATTGGACCAGCTGAATTAGAACTTTCCAATGTCTTTAGAGAAGTGCAGATATGAAAGGGACTCGTTATTTACTGTAGCTCGAAGTATAACACTCTTGCTTCCACAGTAATTATTCCATTTCTGGCTTTATTAAAAACAAATAGTGTTGACCTTTTTGTAATCGTAGAGCTCTTAGCCTAAACTTCCTGCATAAATATTCTTTGTCTATTTTACATAAAGAAGTAAGAATAAACTCTTTGTTCTTAGACTGAGTTTTGAGCTCTGAGTTTCTTATGACAGTTTTGAAGCCATCCCTTTACCGGAAGCATCTCGTTACCGAAGCAATCGTCTTTGGATCAATAAAATCATGTGATGTCATGACTTTTTAAATTATACAAATAAATAACTGAAACTCTAAACGTGGTATATCTTTGGAAATGACTGTTTCCATGTTTGCTATTAGTTGAAAGTTATATTTCGAGCTTAGTAGGATCAATTAAAAAATATAATTGTTCTTTAAAACCATTTCTTTCACTCTGCATATTTTGTTTGGATTTCCAATTAAATTTCGAAATGAGAATATTTTATATTTGGATTATTAAAGTAATCATAATATAATGAAGTTGTCAACATTATCAGATGGAATAGAGGAAATCTTCTGTTTTGAATATTTCTGATCAAAGACATGCATTGATATTAGAAGAAGATTTGTTCTGGTTGAACTTTAAACCAATTAAGAACTTCCTTTGTATTCAAGAATAAATTAAGGAACGGATTTGATTTTATTGTGAAGTGTTTTGAAAAGTTTTATCTTCTGGGTTTAGAACGTAGGTTATTTGCATATTTATTAAATTTGTAAATATAATTTTACTCTAATTAAATATTGGTTTTATTTTTTAAATATCTAAAAAATACGATAAGAAGTCTTTTTATGGATAGCATTACAATTTACTTTTCATATATTACAAAACTTGGAATACAAGTATTTTTTTGCTACCACGAGGTAATAAAATTGGTTTAAAACATATCTTGATACATTACCAAAGGCTTTTCCTGACTCATAGTGTATGATGTAAAACCTAAAACCTAAAACTTTCTAGGATTAGAATTGAATAATCAGGTCTCAAGGTAAAATAAGCATGTTATTGCAAACAAGTCAAAAGAAATATCAACATACCTCACAACAAGTGGAGCAGTAGGATGTAGCTCAAATAATATATAATCGAACAAATATAATTTTCACCGGCAAAGTTATAAAGTAAATAATATAACAAATACATTTTATTAAGCCGTAGCTGTTACACTGAGTTATTTGGCGAAAGATATTAGATTTCGTTGACTTTCAATTTTACGAACGATTCTCCCATCAGCCTCGCTATTTCCCAAGGGTTACCTCCACAAGAGGCAACCGAAACTGGCAGACATAAACTTATTTGTTATTCCGTAAGCTCCACCAGGAACCTTACCTTTGATGGCTCTAAGCCTATAGGACAGCTGTAAATTAGGTACAGTGATATCATTTATTGTCCCATCCAAGCGATTATTACATGTCCTATATTTATTTTAAAGCAAGAGTTTTAAATGTTATTTATTTTGTACCGCTATAGTATTGGCATAATAAACAATTTTACGTTTCAGTTTAAACTAGCCTCACATTTCTACAGAAAGTTCTTTTATCCAATTAGTACTTTTTTACTCTTAGTTGCTTTTGAGGTTATTTTTTTCGGGAGACTATCTTATAAATCTTACTTTCTTTTCTACCTTGACGTGAGTGTAGGCGATTCCGTATTCCTAGCGTGTGTTGTTATCATACGTTACGTTCCATTCAGTAAGGCTTTGACCATTACTGCGTTCTTTAATCAAGTTGGCAGTTACTTCCACCTGACTACATCGTACAACAGGTGGTTGTGCGATCAACAATGGGAATTTATAGACAAATAAAAAAGCAGGCATTTATCGGAAGGTACGTAAAATAAAAGGTGGATTCTTTTATGTAACTATAATTAAAGAATGTTTACTTCAATTATAGTGTCCCATTTAGTAGTTTTATCAAGAAAATATAGAGGCTCTAATATTAACGTAGTAGAAAATAATGCTATATATAAATACCAGTGAAATGTCTTTCCTTGCAAATTATTCCGAAAGAGTGTGATCGTCTTAGGATTTATTGAAACAGAAGCTATTTTGCAGAAAAATTTCCTATTTTGAAGACGAGCTTCAAAAAATATTTAATAAAAGCAATAAATCATAATAGATGGATATGTATAAAAGATAGGATATGACCAATTTATGTAACCAATAATTTTTTGTAAATAGGCATAATCTGTAAATAACTTTGAACAGTTAAAGATAAGGTAAATTTCCAACCATTATAACAATAATCAAGCAACAATGAGCTTAACAATCAGAATACCTATATTTAAGGATGAAAATATTGTAAAAGATCAACAAGGACTCAACCTGGAGTGTCTGTTTACAAACTCCTCCCTCCGTCTCACTAACAATCACGTAAAACATTTTACAACTGCTTTTATTGCAAACTACATTTTTATTTTTATTGCAAATTACATGCGGAAGGCACAGATGTCGCCCCGTGTGATTATAAATGTTTATTACACCTTTGAATGTGTTTTCGGAGAAAGTTTCAGTTGTTTTCAAAGAAATGCTTTGATCGATAAGTTTCAAGTGTTCGTGTTCACAGGTGTGAAATTTACTTGTTTTCAAATAACGTTTTCTGTTTCTAAAATGTCTGAAATGTTTAAACGTTATATTATGTAAATATTATATGGGATTTATTAACAACATTACACTAATATAAATATTGGAAAATGGTCCAGAACTAAAAGGCATAAATTGGTGACATTTAGGCTACTAAAATATTTAACATAAGTACAGTTATAGTGAAATTAGTTTAGTGTTTTCTATTCAGTATCATGAGATCTGCCTTATTACATTATAGCACTCACCCTATTTATTCATATTCTACTAAAAGAAGTCCAAACGACCCTTTATGTCTCCATTTAAAAATTTTATAATTATCGTGTTTAATAATCAGGAGTAGCATGTTGTTAATGCAACTTTTGAACTATAGTATTTTACAGTAGTTTTATTTATTATGCCATACAATTTTCTCTTCTTTACCGTCACGTTCTTTTCTTCCATATTACTTTTTTTCGACAGCCTTCAATAAAAAACTAGGTCTATTTAAACCACACACAAGGTCAGTCTATAGTCTGATATACGAATAAGGTTAGTAAATAATTATATTATAGATTGTAATTTTGTAATAAGGCCCTCATGTTTACACGGTTATTGAAATGTACATAAAGGTTTAATCTTAGGGAACTTGTAAAATTAGTACGTTTTGATTAGTTTTGTGTTATTGGAGTTTTTCCAATATTTTTACTGTAATAAATTACACAACTGTGCTTTTTTTATGGTATAGTATTATTTGTTGATTAAATATGGAATTATTTAATTATTTGTACAACTGCAAAACTTTACACAGAAGTATTTTCTTTGTTCTGTATACATAATATTGATGTGATGGAGATGAAAAAATAAACGTCAAATAAATAAACACTGATTAAATAACTAAAACTATTGACTGTAACCAAGAAAAGGTTTTTAAATTGGCAAGAGGAAAATGTGCCTAAAAAACTTCTTTTTGTTTAATAATAGAAAAGCTTGCAGACTAACTATAAAAAACTAGAGTTTTAGACATCCGACATTTTGGTTCGTCTGACTTCATTGTTCAAGTGAGTCAGTATCTAATGAAATATTTAGGAGTTAGATGTATAAAGTTATAGAGTGTCTTAGGTATAGGGTTCTGTAGGGATATTTGTGAAAAAGATAGATTCACAGAGAGAGTAGATGTGTATAGAGTTAGAGAGTGTAGAGACAGAAGCAGTCATTTCGAAATCAGATAGAAGGCATAGGGATAGGTAGATACAGAGTTAGATAGATAGATAGAGATATAGAGGGATAGATGGATAGAGAAAGAGAGAGAGAGAAAAAGAGAGAGAGAGAGAGAGAGAGAGAGAGAGAGAGAGAGAGAGAGAGAGAGAGAGAGAGAGAGAGAGGGAAAGAGAGAATGAGAGAAAGGGTTTTGAAAGGACTTACACCTAAACTCTCTGGAAAAGGTAAGATTTTTTTTACAGTTTTTCATATGATATTAAAGTATTTTAATTTTTTTTTACTTATCACCACACAAATGTAGCACCAAGCTAATACTTGCTATAACATATTAAATAATGTAATGACATAAAGGGAAATTGGTTTTTGTGTCAAAGGCAACATTGCTTTCGCTGCATTTATTATCCTCACTTCTACAGTCATTAAACTACTCAAATATTAATTGATTGAAAGAGACTAAATCCAATATTAGTATTCATACCTGACGCCAGAATAAGGTTGTCCGTAAGGAGTCAGTCTTATGTAGATATCTAAGTGAGGTGAAATGATGATGCAGACTTCTTAGGGATTGCTCATTATATCTTAAGTTTATGATTCCAACGAATCTGTTTATTTTGGAGTTTAAGTTTGATTGTATTTTACTGAAATTCCTCTTGGTGTTATGAGTTACGTAAAAATCATAACTTATTTTGCTATGTTGTATTTTTTCCATTTCATGACCATTCTAATCAATTTTACTTTGTTTTACGTTATTATTAATTTCAATCCGTTTTATTTAGCTTACAAGCTCATTAGATTTTCTGGCAGTTCTTGGAATGTATAAAATTCTTCTACATGTCTACACGTCAAGAGCTTCCAATTAAGATGGTTTCAATTAGAGTACATTCCCAAAGAAAATACTGCATATATAACATCTAAAAGCATTTAGTGTCGCTAGATTCATTAAACAACATTACTCTTATTAAAAGAATCATCATTTGTTTTATTACTTGTTTAACTTTACAAAGACCTTCCTTTTCTCTAAAAGTTTTAGAAAGATGCTTTATATTTTTCAGCAGCAAGTAATTTTAAAAACCTATGGTGATTTCGATTTTTTCAGGGGGACGAAATGTTTATAACCTCGAATTCCACCACAGCGATGTGAACTTGAGCTGTAATTCATGATTCACTTATTGCCATCTTCTCCCAGGGAATGCTGCTAGCCTTATATATATATATATATATATATATATATATATATATATATATATATATATATATATATATATATATATATATATATATATATTATAATGATTTATGAATGAAAAAATATTATATTAAATAAAAGGTAGATTTATTAGAACAAATAAAATGTCCAAGGCGAATAAATTGGTATTTATCTCGTAACTTTCACTAACTAAAGCTATTTATTCCAAAACTATGCATGAAATCACTTGAGAATATCAATATGTTAAATTGATGAAAAACTAAAAGAGAAGAAGGGTTAATGAAAAATATTCTTGTTACGTATATGTATATATACAATAAAAAATTGTTTTCTACAAATCACACACACACACCACACAGACACATACATACATATATATGATAAATATATATATTTATGAGTTGAACAGTTAATTCAGTGGTTTGTCTTGAAAAGTTTTTAAATGTGTTATTTCCTCTTGAAGGTTTTTTGTTATATTTCAAGTGATACCAAAATATTCTGCAGTGACTGTATGATATTTGCAAATGTAAACTTATTCACCTACCTAGACAGCATTGGAACGTTTTGAATATACTCTCCATCTGGTCGGTCTCGGGGGCTTTTATTACTTTGCACAAACATTTCTTTATATAACTCATGGTATCTTTTGTTGCTGAATTTTCTCCATGATAGTATTGTAACTTATCACTTTAAAAATTGTGAAGTCGTTTTCTGCTGCTTAACTTTATAGAATCTACTGATAATAATCGATTTACTGTAAATATAACGCCTTCGCTTGACGTGATACACAGAACTCTTAATACAGACATCATCGTATTATTTTGTGTGCACTTAATTACAAACGCATTTCCCGGGATTGTATCTTCCATTGGTAAAAAAAGGTCACGTTATTCGAAATCCCATCAATCAAGCATTATCTGCGACGTAAATCTTTTGGTCTTTCCGTGAAATCAATGAGTTGGAAGGAGAGTACGTTTGGGGCGTTTATAAAATAATTTTTAAAATAGTTTGTTAAATAAATCTGTCAAATTTTCACGATGTATGATTTAAAGTGAGTTTAAAATTCTAGGTGTAAACAATAAACAATACACACATCCTCAAACTACAAAATGTTTTACTATTATGTACATTTCGGTTACAAAGTAACCATCCTGAGAGACATGACATTGCGTACTCTATGTCAAGTAATTAGTGACTACGAATAATGTTAAATATTTTAACAAATTTTGATTGAGTGATATAAAAATAAATATAAAATAAAAATTTAAAAGACTTTCTAATTTTCATATGTAATTGTGGTCGACTGGTGAAACACTAGAGTGAGGTCAACATAACATGTTGTATGTTGTTAAATATGAATGTTGTAGTTTACTTTGATGTTCTGCGTTTATAGTTTTATAAATATAATTTACCTTTGTGTGCGCCTCTTTCTGCGATAGATAGCATGCATAAAATATACTTTATAACTGAAAACACAAGTCCCAACGTTTCAAAGATTACCCGGAACATACACAGATAGGTTTAATTTAGTATTGGAATATACCACAGTAGAAATAGGTATTTATTAATGAGAGGCTTAAAAATGACCAGAAATAATTTATTTTTACGAAACATGTCAGATGATCAATACGTTTCTTATATTGCCTCATTCCTCTTATATTGCCTACAGATCATTCAAATCTCCTCTGTTCAATAAATTACAGGAAAGCAGAACCTGTCTTTAGGTGAAAGCCGGTATATTCCTAGTATAGATCCTACCTGTTACATCTAATCCTGACAGCAAGAGGGTATTTGTGTATTTTAGTGTTCCTACCTATTTTGTAATTACGAAGTAGACGGAGTTTACGAAGTCTACGCACTTTTGTACGATGACGATCGAGAATGGGTTTACTCCAGTACGCGCCTTGACACGTGGTACTATTATCCAATGCTATGCACCGATCCCCCAGCATATAGCGTGCAGCCATTATCACGACCTAATATAGTTTTTCAGAAGCGTTTTAGGCCTAAATACTTATATTATAGAAACTTTCCTTTTGCGTAAAGGCGTGCTCTATTTAAAACTGTCAAAACTATCAAACGTAAATTATGGATGCCATCTAGTAGAGAAAATAAATGAGTGTGAATATTGAATAAAATATATAAATTATACAAATTTTGTTTTTTAAACTTAACCTCTATAAATACGATCCCCACATTAAAACAATAAAAGCCATTTTTTGCAACTTTGTGTAATGAGTTGTGCATCCACTGCAATGATTTTTGTGTAAAATATTCAGACTACGTAGAACTACTTAGAATGGCTACATACAATCTTTCCAAGTTACTTGAGAATGTAGCTCTAGTAAAATATGCGTAGATTTGCCAATGCAAATATCAGCCGACTTGAGTTGTTCCTGAAAATGAAATATCCAATAATTGGTTTCCCAGTGTTTACGCCTGTTAAATTTTTCACAGATCATTTATACACTATATAAAGTGAATAATCTTCATTGATATCGGATTATGACAATTCCTTCAAGATTACGCCCTCTAGACGATATGGTGAGGCCGGAATACAATTGTGTTGTTCAAATAATACAACTGTGCTTAGGAATATATATGTTGGTACTGAATTTTGGTGTCTGTCTTTCCTGTAATAGGAGCCATTTCGGTTTCCGCGTAGTTCTATCACCATAACTTACTTCACTAAAAACTCTTCTTTTGTGTTTTTTATGATCGAAGTGTTCTGTGACTTAAATTATTAACTTTTCTTATTTCAATTTTTAGTTTTCCTCATTCCTTTTAAAATCCATAACCATCTACTTTGCGAAAATTTCCTGATTGAATTTCTAATTTGCCTATTTTCACGAGCTCTGACTTTTTTCTCAATTTACAATACCGTACCGTGATTTCCAATCAATAATAAAAAAACGTTTTCTCACGCTGTTATTTTCTCTTTCTCCTAATTTCTTTATATTGTTTTGACTATAAACCACTAAGCGTATGGATTGTGTTGTTGAGTAGTATTTCCTATTTATGTTGCTAATGTACGTCTACAAAATCCAAAGTGGGGTTTTTGTTTCTGACTAGAATGAATATTTTTTTCTCTTGTGGCCTATTTGGGGCAGTGAATTCCTTGATGTTTTTTTTATTTATGACTTTATAACTATTAGGGATATAATAAGGCAACTAGTAAGGTAGAAGTTTAAAAATAAATATTACGATTAGAGAATAATAAACTATATAGGAACTCCTTTATCCTGAGTTATTATTTATGTCTCTACACTCACCCTGTCTAAATTACTTTCCGTGCATCCCATTATCAGACAGTAAACTAGACGTTAGAAATAAACAAGCATAAAATGAAATAACTTCCTTTTTTGTTGCAGGAATGTGCAACCTGTAGTTCTTTATCGTAAATGAATAATCGATACAACTTTTTTTAAAAAGGACATCAGAACATGTTGTTTAGAAAATCATCACTTTAAATAATGTTGGAAAACTGAAAACTCGTTGATTTTGTTCACTCTTCTAAACGTATATAGAGAATTTAGAGTCTTCACAAATGAACTGTTTGTATAAACACAGCATTAAAATAAAGGGCATGCTGGGATAAAACTTTTTTGATAGCATTAATCCGTCGAGTCTATTGCTATAAATTTTAAAACACTCTAGAATACAAACCTCCAATCACTCGCTTCACCACATACGCTGAGAGTAAATGAATAGCGAATGAGACGCACGATTAATTATCAGGGGAAATCACCTCCATGTCGTGGTAGATAAAGTAACAAGGCTTAACCCCAAAGTGGAAATGAAATCTCTTCACCGCAGGGAGTCTTATCTTGATTGTTTCACGCCTTTAAATATTAAGGGAATGTAATTGGGAATTGTATGTAAGGGAAGATGTCTTGGTAATAATACTTGTGTCTTAGGTAAACAAATATAGTCACACAACTTTGACTTCGTTTTATAAAAATTATCTAATAAACGGACTGAGGTAAAAATAAATACTTACAACTCAATGAATTTAGAAGCTATAACAAAATTATTTTACAGAAATAAAAATATTCTGTTTTATTTTGATTTTCGTACTTTTTGATTTTCGATTATAGGAGAACAATTAAATTGTAGCTACGGCTGAATGGGATTGGATCCAGTTTCACAAGTGAATTTTGTTCCAGCATAGTAAAACTCGTTGTACGTCCCATCTTATTTTAAAGTAAGTACATATCATTCTAAAATTGCAACTCAAAATAAAAGATGTTTTTTTTATGTAAATAATAACAAACCGAAGGCTATTTAGCTTTTGTACAAGTAATTTCATTTCATCCTTATTTATTTTTAAAACAATTTATTTATAAGATAATAATAATAAAATAAATATCCTGTGAAAAATATCAGAAACATACCTGGTGATTCCTACACTTTAAACTTATACTCAATAATCCTGTGTTAAATATCATTTAAAACAGTCTAACTTTTACGTTCTTTTAAATTCCCAATAAATATCAGCACTGAATTTAAAGTTATCAAGTCTTGAATGCTGGCATTATGAAAATAATTCAATAAAAACCAATATTCTGCTTTTTATGTTAAATGTTTATTACTTTAACCTTATATACGACCATTTACACGAAACGCCTACGTATTATGAATTTAGTCATTACATTTTTATGTCGTTAAGGGCCTGACGTCTCTACGAGTAGGGAGGGATATCGTCCAAACTGTTATTCTACAGTCACGTAATTCTAACAGCTTTGCAGTGTTGCTTCAAACAAACAGTTTACAGTTTAAAGATGGTGGAAAAATAAAAAAATTAAGAAATATTTGAGTGAGAATTGTACTTAATTAAAAAAAGATACCAAGCACTTAAACAAAAGAGAATTGCTAAGGAATTCTCTTTGGAAAATGACAAGATAAACAAAGCTGAACATTTAAAATAGAAAAAAATGAATAAAAAATAAAGATAAAGAAGCAGAGACTAAGAGTTAAATATACAGACTAGACTTTAGGCATTGTTTCAAAGTGAAGAATTGGGCTTCGAACATCTAGTTAAGTGTAGGTGTGGGCAATAGTTTTTGTCACGGTGACTAGTCACTGGTATTCGTTTATCACTGGTAGTACCAGTGATAAAATATAGAAAATGCCAGTTCCAGGGACAATATATCTGTCGAAAGCTGTATCTGATGTGATTGGGCAAAATGTCGCCGTCGCTGCTGGAAACGTTACTGATATATTACCACGGCTGTCATTGGTTGGTTTGTCGCTGTCATGGCTCTACTCATTTATTTCGTGTGTGAATATACGATTTGTTTCAGGTTTTACAACAGTGACAGTGTTGTATACAGTAGACGCAGGTTCGCAATCGGTGGTTTGTACTTAATTTCGTAGGAATATATTTTTAAATGAGCCTCCCAAAAACGAAAAAATTGAGGTGTGGAATCATTTTACCAGTGTGGTATGCCTGCCTGTTACTGGCACATACGGAGCTGTCCCAGTATTCCATGTCACCGGTACTAAAGTAACCAGAGCCATGATCCAATACTGGCGCTGTCACTAAAATCACCGATTCGTTAAAGTCACTGGATCGACCATCCTTAGTTGAGTGTCTAGTAATTTGATAAAAGCACGAAAAAATACTGAAACAAATACCAGACAATTATCTCGTATTGGGTCATGACAAACTAAAACTACTTACATCAATAGATGGAGAAATCACTTATCGTAAGTCATATAGAAAGTTCCGAGATATCATAACGTGAAACCCCTAAATCGTACTGTTTACAAGTAAGTAACGTTAGGACGTGTTATGAGCCTAATTTAAGACGACCATGACTTGCGGTACAAGCATTTCGAGTGGATATGTTACTAATACATGGACTACGAAATTTTGAAAACCTGAGGGAATCAGTAAGCAGAGCGAGGTAACTGATAGACTTAAGGACGACCCCCACTAGGTAACTATTTAAATCTATCTTTATTGTAATTATTTACATAAAATTGTATATACGCACATCACCCACGGCCCGAAGAGGATTATTTGTCATAATTCAATATAAGGGAGGATATTCTAAGTTCTATTTCTCTAATACTATTAGTCTCGTTTGTTAATCCTCCGATGGCGATGTGCGTTATCTCCTTAGAAGGAAAGGAAGAGATTGTGGATAAAAGTACCGTAAAACTACGTTAAGGACGTCACACACTTAAAGTAAATTACTCTTTATGGGACCTGGAACAAAGTTTCTATCCATTGCATGCCCTTTTATATAAAAAATGGTAAGCCCTTATGGTAGGACTATGTAAACGGCATAACGATAATCTAATAGGAGAAAATTAAGACAGCTCACTCTGCGTGTCGGTTACCCTATATAGATCATTTCTCAACCATGGGGAAGAGTGGTATCTACCCGCTATCCGGACAGTAGCGCAGTTGATAAACAAATGGAGAATTGTCTAGTTACAGAGGTGTAGAAGCAAAGGTAGGAGAAAAGACAACAGTGCAACATTAACAGAGCGGGACTGTAAGTGCTGCAAAATGGCTCCATAGGAGCAGAAGAATTGATAATTTAAATGAGGAACAAAAAGACAAAACTGCCCTGTTTACTTATACTTCCATACAATGACCGAGAAGGTATATACAGGTATTAAACCAGTGCAAAATGTAAAGTTTGGAATCAAAGAGATTGTGAAATCAAATGCAACATTTTTTAAGATCCGGAAAATTGAACACCACGCTGCCGTGTCTGTAAACTAGTAAACGACTCTTTGTTAATTGTATGAGTACTTGCCATATTTTTATTTTTTCTGACTCCTCTAAAAAAACCTTGCGCTAACGTTTATATTGGCCTCGCCGCATTTTCGTCTCCGTGCGCTCGGTCTTACAACTATGATAGCTTATTTTCTTGTCGTAGTTTGTTACTCCGTTACGTGAATTAGCTTGTTTAGAGGCCGTTATCGTTCTTTCCATTCCTAAATTGTCTATATTATTTAAATTTGCTGTATTATTTTCCTAATAAAGTTTTATGGTTTATTATTTCACTATTGATTTTCACACTTTACTTGTTATTTAAAAATGCCAACGTTGGTTGTAGATGGTCAGGTTCGCTAGTATTTTTAGTTATTTTCTTGCACTCACTTATCGGCTCTACACTCCCGTGTGCCACTCTCGGGTGTGTCAAAATTTATTTGTCAATTAAAACTTGTTACTCTTTATAATAAAATATTGGCTTTTTTACTCTGTTATTTTATGTTTTGCTTTATTATAAACATTTTAACATTTTCTAGTTACAACCTAATTCTTTGACATTCAAATTTATAAAAAAATTAATTTCTTTAGATTACAAGGGCAAACTGAACGTTGCAACACACACACCAACACACACACACACACAAACACACACACACACACACACACATATATATATATATATATATATATATATATATATATATATATATATATATATGATTTGTGGATGACGTTTTCTTTGTAATGTATTAATTTAAAAAGTAAAACATTTCAATAGTAATAATATTCATAAAAAGAATCTTGGAATTATCATTGTATAGAAAACGTCTGGAGCTTCATACACTGTTTACATTCAAATAGTTTGTTATAGCGTTAGACAGCCTGCGAAACTACTAATGTGGTCAATTCAACATATAATATCACAGTAAAATGGTTGTTCTATAAATAATATAAATACCTATAGATATTAAATAAATATTAGATTATGTTGACTAAACAAAACTTGTTTTTTATTTTAAACTTGTATGTTTTCCAATTTTCTGAGCTTTATATTGTAGGTAATGTGTGATGTAAATATATTAATAACTGCTCACAAACTCGCAAAACAATGTACAGTAGTTTATTGTGAAACACGTTTCAACGGCTCGTGTTATCATCATCATCTGTGACACCATTAGGACAAGTTGCAGGTGTAAATTTGTAGTAACATAAATCATCGATTCGAGTATCGCAACAAATTATCTAATTTTGTGAGTTCGTATTGAGTTATATAAATGATTTATTACTTTAACTCTCAAGGCAGCTCAACTATGACATAAAGATGTGATGTGGAAATCTACAAATCTCCAACACAACGTTAATTAACTCGGCAAAATCTATTCAAAGCAACGTACTTCTTATCCCCACCTTAAAAGCTTTCATAATACACCCCATTAAGCACATAATTTTATGCTCAAACCTTTGGTGGCTTGCAAATTTAGTGTTCATCGGTTTTTGTTTCATTCGAGTTATATCAAAGAAGTAAAGCCTGAACACATGCAGACGTAATATCGGCTATTTGGTCTATTACTATATACACTCATACTCGTCACAGAAACTCGTTTATAGGCTGAAAACTAATTCAATTACTTATTTTGTTAAGTATATCTTACCATTTCAATATTTTACAAAAAAGTTTTTAATTTTATAAAGAATAATTACTATATATGCTTTTCCAATCGAATATAATTATCGATTTCATTATGTAAACCTCGTCTTTTAGCTGACAACTTTCAATGAACCTGTAATTAGTGAATAACAGTGACAAAGTTTCTCCCGTTTCCTTGAATGTTTCTTTAAATTATCAATGTCGACGTTGAGCATTTTAAAAACATCAACTGCTACGCCATTACTTTGAAATTACACGTCAATTTCATTCCAAACACACACATGCACGCATGCGCACGCGCACACAAATATACAGAACACTCATGGAAAAAATATATAATTTCAAAATTATTCTTATTGAAAACAATTTTTTTATTTAAATGTATATTAAGGAAATTGTCTTGAAGTGTGGAAACACGAGTATTTTTAAACAAATGAAACATTTTATAGCTTTTCTGTGACAAAAAAGTTTTATTATCTTCACGATTATGTAACCAAAGTTAGTGATTAAATAAAGCATGATGTCTCTTACTACCTATTTATATACTAATCTCTCTCTCTCTCTCTCTCTCTCTCTCTCTAATATATATATATCATATTACTATATTTAATATATATATATAATATTTAAGGCGGATGCGTGTACAGTTTATCTGAGATTCATCCAAATTTTACACGCTTATCTTCGTCTGTCTCTCTAACATACATTTGAAACACAAAAAGCAAGAGCCATGACAGTGCGAAATCCCGAGATGCTCGTGTGGGTCTTTATGTGCTCGCAACCCTCCGCCTCCTCAGTATCGGCACAAAACAAGATACTTTACAGCTGCCTTTACAACCCATTACCTTTACTTTTTTCTTACAAATCTCACCTAAATGTCACGGTCCATTACTCGACGATTAATGTTAAATGTAACCTCTACTGAAATACTGATATTGACTTACAAAGACATAGGCCTATTATATTTCCGTGCCTAATAAGAGTGAATTTGATGCTTTACCTAAGAATAATTAACAATGTTTACTACTTTAAAAAGCTATTATTATATACAAATGACAAAACAGTCTCACAATGTTCCAATGAACCGGTTGCCTACTGTACAGATTTACCAAACGTCGCTATGATGAAGTTCTCTCTAATTTGGTTCTTCAGATGATACTAACACCCAAATAGGACTTACACATGTAATTTAAGGATGGTCGATATTTTCTGTCACGTTGACTTGTCTCTGATATCCGTTTGTCGGTGGTACCTGTGATAAAATGTAGAAAACGCCAGTTCCATTGACAAAGGATCGATCGGAAGTTGCCTCTGTTGTGATTGGGCAAAAATTCGCAAGTCACTGGATGAAACGGTTGTCATTGGTTGATTTGTCGCTGCCACTGGCTCGATTATTGTGCAGTGTCGTTGACTGAAGTGAAAAGGGGGGGGTGTCTCTGTTCTGATTGAGCAAAATGTCGCTATCGCGACTGAAAAGCTACTGATATTTTACCACAACTGTCATAGGTTGATTTGTCACTGTCACTGGTTCTACTCTTTACGTCATGTGTGGGTGGACGATTTGTGTCAGTTTTCAAAATAGTGAAAGTGTTGTGTACAGTAGACGCTATTTCGCACTCGGTAGTTTGTTCTTAATTTCGAAAGAGTTTATTTTTAAATAAAATGATTCTTCCAAAAGACAAAAAAGAGAGGTGTGGAATCATTTCACCAGTGTGGTATCCCTGCCTGTTACTGGCACATCCAGAACAGTCTTAGTATCCCTTGTCATCGGTAAAAGTGACTGATCTAAACATGGCGCTATCACTAAAATCCACGATCCGTTAAAGCCACTGGATCGACCAGCCCTAATGTACTTATACCGAACGAGGGGCGTAGATGTGTAATAGCTTATTAGTTTGTATCTTACTGAGGAATTACGGAAAAGTTCGTGTTTTCAAAACCGAAACGTAATTTTATATTACAAACTCAGATATATTTAGGCCGTATTTATAATCAAATAGGTGACAACGTGAAGTGGTGCCGTGACCGAAGTGGAGACTTTGGAGACCTTTTAGGTTAATTAGCAACGGGCACGTGTAAATACTTAAGAATTAATGTCCCTTGAAACAAAGTTCTCAACAATATTAGATGCAATGTAATATTTAATAACACTTCCTATCACATATTTCTATGTGTTTTGTTATAAAAAAGTTTAATAAAGTAATTTTGTGAGAAAATTTATAGACAGATCGGATTGTAGGTGTTATTCCAAGTCAGCATGACGTAAGCAAACATTACACTTGATTGCATTTTAATCTTCTCTATGACGTCGTGCAGAAGAGATATCGTATTGCAATCTGTAGCTGCAACGTTTCCTCAAGTAGAAAGTGTCTGAAGGAAATCACAAGAACAAGTTATTTATTCACTCTGTTTGCAGGAATCTCGTCTTGCGCTGGTAAAAGCATTTATATCTCTTCTCGTATAACAAAGGGCGTAATATTAGAACAAGGAATCCGTTATTTGCATTTCTATTGTGTATATATAGTAAAAGACAATCGGAAGTGGATATGTCAACAATACGAGCTCTTAATGGATGAACTGTTAATTGTTAAAAGTATTACATCTTACAAAATGTGTTATAAATAAATAATCAAGCATCTTACATTTTAATGATTTTTTGGTTTAAAAAGATTTTTGTTAGGAACAAAATAGATGTTGGAATTACAAAACAAACATTCTAGAAATACTTTACATTATTCCAGCAAGTTTCAACAATAACAATGTAATTCTGTGATGGAAGTTTAATCATTTTCGCATACTAATGATAACATTAAAATGCGTGTAGTGCAGTTCAAATTTTGAAACGATGGCTGCAATAAGGATTAAACTACAGCATTTAACAGAAAAAATGGATGAAATAGCTAAACAAGTGAAGCAGAGTGCTTTACTTAGAGTTTGAGATGCTAATACACGAAGAAAATAGACCAAACACGAAATAAGAATAGACTTATTAAAAGTGCAGAGAAATTTAAAAGTAACTTTAACCTTTTCACATTAGGAATGATTTTGTAAGTAAAACATCTGGTTAATTCAAACAAAAAAATTCTTAGGTTATGAAATCCTTGAGTATCAAATACGATATACAAAGAATTATTTTTAAAGCATTTCTGATTATGTATAACAAACAATATTGTTGTGCAACGCTACAATTGGATCAATCCTGTAGAAGTGAAATTAAAACAGTAGAATCACGAGCGCTGGAAACCCTCGAGGGGTTAAAAAAACCTTTTTTTATTACTTTTTTCTCTATTCGCATCGCAATTGGTAATAAATATTTATATTTTATGAAATTTTAGTTAATTTAAATTGCAAATGTATTCAGACATGAAAGAAACAATTTGAATGAAAGAGTAAGTAATATGGTTTTTATAAATTTTTGTTTGCATGGTTTAGTTATCTTTTATTACAGAGTAATATATTAAATTTACTACACCTTACAATTTTACACAATCATCATGTCTGAGATTATTATCATTTTGTTATAAAAAATGTATATCCTATATATATATTAAACGTGTAATATGTATGTAAGTTACAATATATATCGAGTGTACACTCCAAGGCTACGCTGCAGTTTATGGGAGGTATATCTTGAATATAGGTATAGTAAAATATATACGGGTTGTGTTAGATGGCATGACCGGCGCGTGACTGTGTTGCGCCGAATTCTGAAGTTAACATACTCCCTGTTTCTTGTGGAGGCGCTACTTAGGCTTTTAAACTAAATCTACTAAAAAACAAACGCCAGGTTTTATTTTAATAAAATACATTAACGTTTCATGTTTTGGAACTTTGAATTACAATAGATTTTTCAAGTTAAATTTTGCGCATATATTATTTAAATGAAATTAAAGGACAACAGAGGTTTACTTATGCATTTATGGATTTTGTAGGCGTGAATGGTACGCGATCGAATACTGCCCTATTAGGGTATATATATCCAGTTAAAATTTGTTGAAAGAGTTTACATAAACTGATACGTGAATAGAGTACTGACACTAAAATCATTTTAGTTATAAAAGCAACAGGAACATCTAAATAATTTGAATGATCTAATCTCGCCTTGCAAAGCACTTATATTAACACTCTTTACAGCACTAAATTTATACATAATAATAATAAAATCTTCAACAGTTACCAATAATCTCACGGTTTCAACTTTTTCTGAATTCGTAAATACTTATTTATTAAAAGTAGAGCTGGGCAACTGAATCAAAAAAGTCTAATTCGTGGCTAAGCTATTATGCCAAATTATTTTCTCGCATAACAATATACATATATACATACTATATATATATATATATATATATATATATATATATATATATATATATATATATATATAGAGAGAGAGAGAGAGAGAGAGAGAGAGCTGTTTATGTGGATAGTAAGAATTTATATCAGTTTTATTGGAGTATATTCAACAATAAAGTATATTATTCTTAAAATTCAGATCTACAAAGGAACTTCACAAATGAGTAATATAAAAAAAATTCTAGTTAAATCCTACTTAGGTCTACAAGGAAACCTTTTATTTTAGTTACTTTTTGTTAAATAATTACAATTAATATAAACCTGTATACACATATCACAGAATCACAATATTAAGCAAGGAAGTAATTATGTTTGTTATATATAATATGTTATATATAATATATATGTCATTGTAGTGTAACAATATCATTTCATAGTTTTAGTCTTTGCCCTCCCTTCCCCTACGATTACCAGTTTAGGGTTAAGGTTTATCTGAGTCCTGTAATTCTTATTTTAGGGCTAAATGTTGTTGCTAACTAACTACCACTTTATTGTAAGAATGTACCGTATTTTATTGTATATAATGTACATTGTCATTTATCTTAATCTGGGTTGAAAACTCAGCTTCAAAATATATTGTCGAAACTGTTTGTATAATCTTTATTGGTTTCTTTTATAGCAAAACTTTGTTAGTCCAAAAAGGGCTTCTAGTAAAAAAACATCTTTAAGAGCCGCAGAAAATTTATATATTGTTCCTAAAAGTAAACATTTGTAAGTGATTTCATAACAATCATAAGTTTATACTTATTGATTTATAAATTTATAAATTTTGTAATTCATTGTGATTTACATTTCTGTAAACTCTATTTATTTAAATTACTTTACATTACCTTCCAATTCGGTTTTAGTATATCCCGCTCATTCTAAGCAAATTATACTGTAGGCTTACGGGACTTATTGTATCCTTTGCCGTTTATAATTGTTCAACACTAACATTAGTCTGTAATGATTTGGTTGAACCACACAAATTAGGTAACGCTTTAAAAATGTTTGGTAATTTTGGTCCGTTATTTTATTTTATATTGTATAATAAAACCTTTAAATGTAATTTTACTTTTCTTCGTTGTCTTTGTTCTTTTACTTTTCATTCTAAATAATATACATACAACTATTTTCAGATGAGAGATAGAAGTATTTTCTAAACTTGTTATCAAATACATTAACAATAATTGCAAATTCATTTTCGATTGGTAAGTTTGAAATTTACAGTTGCTTCATACAAAAGTATAGGGTTTGAAAAGACTATCACCAGAAGCAGTTTCTATAAGCATTAATGTCTTTCCAAGTATAATGTGACGTCAGCACATCGCAATTGCACTTTAATTTCCGGTATTACGCTCTGAAGAGACATTGCAATAGCTTCATGGAACGTTTCCTTATGTACCAAGTGTCTAAAAACAAACAAGAAATATCTTCTCGTTTAGATAAGATGGATGTTTGAACGAACTGTTTGTCTGATAATGAGTTCCAATAATATCAGAATTAATTTTAAGAGAGATGTTAAATGAATGTTGCCATTCTTGATATTAATAATTCTGTAAATATTATTCTGTTATATTACAATAACAGTAGCAACACATTATGTTACACACATATTCTATGTCTTTGTAAAGATGACTGTAAAATGATGAAAAAACAGCCGATATCTCTAGAGGGAAATGGTTTAGCCAGAAAAATTGATTTAAATAATGACTAGTCGATTTTAATCTTCGATTTTGTCTTTTGTTGGCACACAAAGAACTTAATAGGTGGTTTATTGAAGGAGAACGATGACTTTGGTAGAATAAAGCGTGCAGAGTGTTATTAAAAATTTCTGAGGAACTGTGGTGCTCCACATAAGTTGCGTTACTCCATCACCTGAAACTGTTGACTGCTACTTGTTATTTACTGGAAAACATCATAATATCACGTGAGGGGTGGTATAAGAATAGACTGAGGCCTTGCGTGGTTGTGATGTGCAGGACCATAGCCTATCTGGCCATTGAGGGGATCAGAGTTGATGAGTTGTGAGTGTGGGCTTGTTTGTAGTAATGTTTGCAAAGATTAAGTTCTGTAGGCGCTCTGGTTAGAATTGGACTTTATAATATATAAAAGTTTCCGTTTAGCAGATCTAGGTGTCTTCATCACTACGCTAAAGATCTTGTTTCAGAACAACTCTCTTCTGCGTGTGCGTGCCTTGCTTCGATGATCACAAAAGGGACATGCATATGTGAATAAAATGCGTAGAATGATTAGGTAAATTATAATGTCCTCCCTTAGTGAGAAAATCCTTATCAAAATCACAGGGTATTCTAATTGTTTTTTTTTCGCCTAGACTAAGGCTGTGTGAGTGGTCTTGATAAGTTTCCTCTCAGGTATTACTCCCTTTGACTGATTTGCCCTTAGAAAGCCCTCGCTCGCCATTTATAATGTAACTGCATTTATCTGTAGCAATTGCCGAGCAACAGAACCTTAAATTTGGCCACCTACAGTTTAACACTAGTGAATTTATGTTTTTTTTTTCAAATGAGAATTTCACAAAAGGGTATACAATCATGTAAATCTCCTTGGAGTTGCCATGAGAGGCAAATTTTACTTTTAAACTCTACATTGTAAATAGAATAAAAAACGTGACATTAAAATGGTTTTTGTTATATTGAAACACTTGAATACAGGCTTAGGCAATTCAAAAACAATATTAAAGGAATCTTGGAATATTTTTTCATTTTAAATAAAACAACAATTCACAGAAAGTACAAATCAAAAATACGACACATAAAATAAACGAACCTTAATTATATGTAAATATATATAAATAACATTACAATTGGTAATAAATCAATTTATTTCGATACTTGTAAACATATGTGATATATGTGTGTAATCACGTGATCGATTGTAGACTTTAGGAAGTACATTACGGAAGTATAAACATTTTGAAATATTAAAATTATATTTTGTAACAAGTTAATCCTCTATGAATACACAACAAACATTACCGGCATTGAAACATGAAAGAGATAATATTTCTCTGAATTCAACGTTTAAGACTAAAACCCCAAACGCTGGCACTAGACAGGGGTAGACGTATTGTTCTACCCGCTTCAAACATTTATATTCTACGTATTTTACATTGTATATGTTTCCAGGAATAAAGACTGATCTATCACAGAAACGTAGTAAATATTGAGGTAGATTACTTGATGTCTTATTATTACAGTCACATTCTGTAGTTAATTACGTTTCCAATTAATTTTCAATTAGAATATACACTCATTTATGTTATTAATTCATATTGGTTTTGCATTTTATTATATTAATATATGAGAATGTGTGCTTTGTGTTGTTTAAGAACTCTATTTTCCTATCGCTGCCGCCATGTTTTCAATTTCGTTGAGATATAATCTCCCCTTCAGGAGATGTGCGTGGTAATTGATTTTTCATTTATTACACCGCAAACTTGACTTATTTTCATTAAAATAATTTTTTATTAAAAGAATAATAATAAAAATAATAAATTGAATCTATAATATAATTAACTAAACGATTGTAAGCTATAACTCTTAATACTCGAGATTATTGTGTGTACACTTACATAATAGCAACGCTAATCGTAAGGCGAGATCAAGGTGAAATAGGAGTGTAAATAAAAAAAGCCAGACGATAGTTCATTATATTTAGCATACTTACCTCAAACACCATCAAGCTATCCAAGAGAAATTGTACTTCTTTAATGTTATGCATGTTCCCCCCCCCATTGTTTTATGACAAGACCAGAAACTTTTATTGTAAACGTTCTGGCCTTTGAATATATAGGTGTATGATATGTATTTGGTTGACATACCTTGTGATTAAAGCGAAATGTATAGGGGGAGAGAGAGAGGAGAGATAGAGATAGAGAGGGAAAGAAAGGGAGATAGAAAGAAAGAGAGAAAAAGACAGAGAGAAACAAGTAGAGGGTGATAGAGACAGGAAGAGAGAGAAAGAGAGGCAGAGAGAGATAGAGGGAGATATATAGAGAGGGAGGGAGAGAAAGAGAGGGAGGGAGAGGAGAGAGAGGAGAGCGATAGAACAAGAGAGATGAAGAGAAAGAAGGAGACAGTTAGAGAGAGAAAAAAAGAGGGAGAGAGTGAAAGGGGGAGAGAGAGGGAGAGGAAGAGACAGTGCGATAGGGAGAAAGAGAGAGAGGGAGAGAGAGGGAAGAGAGAGAAAGAGAGAGAGGGAGACAAAGAGAGGGAGTTTAAAAGAGAGCAACAAAGGGGATTAGGAACAGAAGGCAATAAGGCCTAGGCATATTATACAATAGATAGGCTACAACAGCTACAATGTAAATGTAAAAAGCAATTATGTAATGCACCAGCTACATAATAATTGCACGAAATGTTAGGAGTACAACGGCAAAACTATTTTATTAAAAATATCTCATTAAATAGTGATGTTTATGTATCTGAAAGTAATTAATTTTAATCACAGAAAACAGTTTTGTTGCAATCCAAGTAAATTAGTATAAGATAACAATAGAAGTCCAATTAACAATATTTTAAAGGAATAATATATTACCTAGAAAAATTTGTATTAATTTTCGAGCAATTATTTCCTCATCTTTTTATTACAAGGTATCTGGTTTCTTTAAATGTATGTAGAGTTTTATTAGTATATATATGTTTTGTAGATGAATGATAAATTACTAATATTTAATTTTAGACATTTGAAATGTATTATTTTTCCTTAACGCCGAATGTTATTAGTTTCTAAAGGTTCTAGAAGATTTTATACATTTGTACCAAACATAGATTTTTTTCAAACATTTTGCGTTGAATTATTGCAATAAATCGATATAGATCCTATAGTCTCCAAACAAATATTTAGAAAGAGAAATATTGATAAATTAATTTTATTTAACAATTTTCAAATTTGAAATTATTTGGTTTGTTCTTTTTATTACTCTGTTTAGGAACAAAAATCCTTTATATTGGTTGAACCCTTATTTGTTTACAACCGTAATTTAAGTACTTCATAACGCGATAACCATTCTGTCACACGAGTATTTTAGAATCGGTTATTTTTTGAGTTTTCTTAAAGTCAACGTATTTTAACGTTTATTAGAGAAAATCCGTTAAAAAAAAGAAAGTAATCAAAGTAAACGCCCCATACATATCATATCGTGCTAGCTTAAATCTATTAGCTGTATTAATTCCGACATTTAGTGTCACCTTGTTTTATACAATTTGTAACGTGTAGTAAAGTGGTGATGACAACGAATACTGTAAACATTATTCTTCAACATGGATCAAAAAAGGAATAAGGATACACTCACAGTGGACACAATAATAAATAATATATAAAAACATGTAAATATTTTATGTTATCAGGTAAAATCGAATGGTGCAGATAGGTATAACTTCTAAAGTTATTTTTAGAAGTATATAAATTTTGAAACAATAAATACATTTTGCTGAATGTTCCTTCATTCAAACATGCGTTTGACATCTTTTCATTAAATATGTTTTTATGTTTTAAGTTCATCATATGATTTATTAAAAATAAATCGTTTTTTTGCCTTTATCGGTGTTAACAGCTCCAAGACGGTTTAACAATGGAGGTGGGCATTTTGAGTACCTCTTGTAATACTGTTATCAATGTAACTTTATGATTAATACTCTAGATTATTTAAATAAATTTTCGATTTGTAATAAAATTATTTTAAGAGATATTGTCGTACATTTTATGATATGGCTACTTCGTTAGCAACGCGTGGTTTTCATATTTTTAGTTTTGTGTGTTCCTTAATGGAATTAAATTTAAAAGAAAACTATTCCATTTTTATTTACACTATTTACATTAATTTTGTTTGGATAATATTCTCTACAAATTTTATTATTATTTTTTTGTTTGTATGCAATTTAACGGAGCTATTATAGCCCAAACTAAAAAAAGTGTGTTTTCGACCCAGACATTTTTGCCTTTACCCTGATTTTCACTTAAACTATTAGAGATAAAGTTCTGGGAAAGGATTCATACGATTTGACAGCTCATTTTACATAAAGTGTATCTAATTAACAAACTCAATTAACGCCTAAGAACTTTCAGTATGAGTTAATTTCAATGAGGGATCTAACCTTTAGGTTTAATCTTTGATCCTAGAAAACTCGCCAAAGAAGCATTTCCGGATCCATGTTTACATGAAATTTTTTTATTATTTTGGTGAGAGGAATAAGGTTGTACAGTATGGCAGAAACAATTTTTATGGTTGAAACACCTTCCCCTTCTAATATATATATATATATATATATATATATATATATATATATATATATATATATATATGTAGAATATCAAATATGTTTTCCTGTTAGAATTATTTTTAATATTAGCTTTTTAAGATTAGATTTTCCAATTGGAAAATAATGGTAAAATAAATTTCCTAGATATCACAATAATTAGAAATGAAACGAGTTTAGAATATATGATTTTTTGTAAACCTACACAAATCAAATAATACCTAATTATTCCAACCATCCATATAATCAGAAAATGGCTGCTTTATATAATCTTCTTTATAGAATGAATAAAATTCCTATGAGCAATGAAAATAAAATGAGGGGAAAACATAATATACCAGATAGCCTTAGAAAATGGTTACAAAAAGAAAACAGTAGATAAACTAAATTATAATATATTACAAAAACAAATGAAAAATAATATTCATTACAATAGTAATAATAATACTGTATGGAGTACTTTTACATACACGGGTTTTGAAATAAAAAATATTTCCAAATTATTTACTAATAAAAACAAAAATTGCATATAGAACTAATAATAGAATAATAAATATAATTAACCATAATTATAATATAAATAGTACGCCTATACATGAGACAAATGCAGTTTATAAATTAGAATGTGAATTTTGTAATAAAGTTTATATAGGAGAAACAAAGAAAAAATTGAAAGAAAGGTATAAAGAACATTTTAATGCTTTTTTAAATCCAAATATTTATAAGTCTAATTTCGCTACCCATTGTATTAATAATAATCACATGTTTCCTATTATAAAGAATATGAAAATTATAAAAGAAATAAATAAAGGAATAAAAATGAACGTATTTGAAGCTTTTGAAATTTATAAGCATAATATTGATAACAAATTGATAGATAAACAAATTCAAATACGTTCTAAATTTCATACTATATTTAATGTATATAATGTTGTGGCAGCAGTGGAATAGGTTTGGCAATATTGTAATAGATTTGGCGACTCTGTAATGCTTTATCTAGTAACTTCATATTTGTTAGACAGTTATTTTGTCATTCTTAGTATTGTAATTCCTGAGGATGTTGGTAATGTCAACCAACGAAAAGCTTTGAGTGTATTATTCAATAAATTATTTCTGTAATTGTGTTTATTATTTAATCTTAAATATATATACATATATATATATATATATATATATATATATATATATATATATATATATATATATTATCATATTATGACATTCCTCAATATCTATTTGACCTAAATAGGTAGATGTAGAATGTAAACGCTACGGCCTCGCCGGAAACGGTACTCTTACGTTATCACTTATTTTATACGTTACCATTCTGAAAACATAAAACAAATTATCAAGATATTTCAATATTTGTTTAAATTTTTATTTGAAATTCCTGTACATTATGTTCACAGGCAACAAATCACAACAAAGACCAGATATTAGTTTTGGAATAATAATCACTTCCTGTTAAAGTAAAACTTGTTTCATTTTTTCAAAAAGAAATTATTCCATTTCGAACAATGTTTTAAAACAGTTTAACATTTAACAATCGTGTTACAACCATTTAATGCATCCGGAAGCAGGAAAGTAGCAAGAACTGGCTCCATCTGGCTGTAATTCCTACTCATTGTGCAGCTGCAAGTTTCTATTTGATTATTTCATTAGTTTATCTAATTTAAATAATTAAATTTATGCTTCTTCCTTATAGAAACGAGGCACGTTTATAAGAATAAATGTGTTGATGGTATAATTCGTGCAATGAATTTATAACAGGTCTGTAGAATTAAAAATAATTGTTTTCTTGCCAACCTCATAGCCTTCAACGTTTTACTTTGCTCCACTTTCATGTTTTATTAAAGACATAATTTATTGCAATAAAGTTAAGTAACCCATGTTTCCATGTAGGAATATATTACTGCTAGAAGAATAGGACAAAAACTTACTTGCATCACTTATTAACAATATTTCATGGTTTGCTCAGTTCTGCAAGGATTGTTTTTCTAAACTGATTAAAATCCGAGTATGTTTTCAATGTTTTCTTATACTAACTTCAACCTATTTTCGATACAAATTACGATTTAATTGACTGTCTTTTTTATCTTAACTTCAACTTCTTTTCGATACCATTTATGAAGTTATTGATGGGTTTTACTATTGCATCTTCAACTTCTTCTCTGAGATATTATGAAGATATTACCTGTTTTTCTCATCTTACCATCAACCTCTACAAATTATGAAGTGATTGACCATGTCGTAGAGTTATTGTTTTCAAAACGTCTTTACTAACTCCTTTTTTGAGCGGTACAAATTTTACATTCGAGTTTTACCTGACTCTTCAATGTGCTCGAGACTTAATACTCTGAACATAGCTTATGACTGTATTGTAATCCAATAATATTGAGTTACTGGGGTAATAAAGACCCATACCATATGAGTACTTTGTGTAACGATTTTCTGTTTCAAAATAGTCACAAACCACAATTATTAATAAAATATGTTTAAAGTAACATTGATTAAAAAGTAATATGAAAGTATAAAAACTTTACTTTCCAAACTCATCTAAATATATGTTTGTATAGAGATTCGTATGGTCACAAACATTTTCCTATTATTTTATTATGATGATAATCTTATTACATTTTAACATTGACTTTATTCACATAAGCATTTACTTGCAAATTTGAAAACAATAAACCTAGGCAGAAGCAATTTTATTATGCATTGATCATTTATCTGTCAATGCGTTCCAAGTTTTTTTTTGAGTATTATATGCATTTTTATATATTTTAAAATCACTATTGTTATAAACTTAAATTATCTATATATCATAAAATTAAAATAATTTGTGGCATATGTATCTATATGGATCTATGAGTATTCATTTCATACAATTTACTTCTTTATAGGAAAGTGCACAAAATTATTTCAATAATAATTTTAATTCAGCTTAGTAATACTTTGTGCTAGTAAACTAGTGAAATAAAATTATCGTTTAAGGTATATTTATTTCTAATAATCAGTATCTACAAAAATTATGTATATTTTGTTACTTAAATAATATACACAAACGTAACCATTTTCCTATCTCGGAGCAAGAATATATATAAATATAAAATATGTTTGCTTGTATATTAATAAAAAAAAACTGAGATTATTGAAATACAAAAATTATTTATTAATTTTATTCAAAACCTTTCGTTGATAAACAGTACCAACATCATCAGGATTTATTAGTACAATAATGCAAGGTATAAAACATATGTAAAATTAGAAATAGCATTGTTGCCAATATATATATATATATATATATATATATATATATATATATATATATATATAAATATAAAATACGTTTTCTTGTTTAATAATTTAAAACAACATAGGTGATTCAAATAAAAAATATTTATTAATTTATATTCAAACCTTTTCGTTGGTAAACAGTACCAACATCATCAGGAATGAAAATTAATAAATATTTTTGTATTTCAATACCCTATGTTGTTTTAATATATATATATATACAACACATTTTCTTGTTTAATAATTTAAAACAACATAGGTTATTCAAATACAAGAATATTTATTAATTTATATCCAAAGCTTTTCGTTGGCAAACAGTACCAACATCATCAGGAATGAAAATTAATAAATATTTTTGTATTTCAATACCCTATGTTGTTTTAATATATATATATATATATATATATATATATATATATATATATATATATATATATATATATATATGACACGTTTTCTTGTTTAATAATTTAAAACAACATAGGTTATTCAAATACAAGAATATTTATTAATTTATATCCAAAGCTTTTCGTTGGCAATCAGTACCAACATCATCAGGAATGAAAATTAATTAATATTTTTGTATTTCAATACCCTATGTTGTTTTAATATATATATATATATATATATATATATATATATATATATATAACACGTTTTCTTGTTTAATAATTTAAAACAACATAGGTTATTCAAATACAAGAATATTTATTAATTTATATCCAAAGCTTTTCGTTGGCAAACAGTACCAACATCATCAGGAATGAAAATTAATAAATATTTTTGTATTTCAATACCCTATGTTGTTTTTATATATATATATATATATATATATATATATATATATATATATCACGTTTTCTTGTTTAATAATTTAAAACAACATAGGTTATTCAAATACAAGAATATTTATTAATTTATATCCAAAGCTTTTCGTTTGCAAACAGTACCGTTGGTACAGTCGATACAGTCGGTACAGTTGATGTTGGTACTGTTTGCCAACGAAAAGCTTTGGATATAAATTAATAAATATTCTTGTATTTGATTAACCTATGTTGTTTAATATATATATATATATATATATATATATATATATATATATATATATATATATATGAAGTTAATATATTACTATTGTAAGTAATTGCATCCACCATTAAGTGCAATGATTTTATCTTGTACGTGATGAGGCGCCTTTCGGTCACTTGAGCATTGTCGAATCCTCCAGTGACCGATAGGCGCCTCATCACACAAGATAAAATCATTGCACTTAATGGTGGATAAAATTACTAAAATAGTAATATATTAAATTCATAATGTCAGTGTAACGGAAAAACAATGGATAACGTAAAATATCAATATATATATATATATATATATATATATATATATATATATATATAGATATATATATATGTACGTATACGAGAAAAAGACCTTAGTTAGTTGGAAAATAGAAACATCTTGACGAACTGCTACTTCTCTATGAAACAATTCCCTCTTCATTAAAACGTAAAGTTAATTATGCAAATAGTTACTTCAGTAACAAAGTTACGTTTAATTTTACTTTAATAGTTTCTTTTCGTAAACTAGCGCAAGAAAATACAAACAAAGGTTGGAAGAGGAATATGGCCCTCGTTAAGTGGCAGATAACAATATGTTTAAAACTAAATTGTTTTTAAGTTTCTTGATCTAATCATCTTTAATTCACTGATCAAACTAATTTTAAACTACTAAACTAAGCGAATACGTATGACGGACCGTTTACAAACGGTATGACGGAAATAGATTTATGACAGCGGAGTCGGGTGAGGTTTCAGCGTCTTGTGTTACTCTTCCAGTACATGACACAAGACGCCGACACCTCACCCCACTCCACTGTCATAAATCCATCTCCATTATACCGTTTGTAACAGCCATAATGTCGCCAGTAGAGAGTCAGCTTCGTAAAAGGAACGATCGTTTTGAAACGCGTCAGCAAGTATGCAATTACGTATTCACTTAGTTAAGTAGTTTAAAATTAGTTGGTTTGTTTTCTTTTGTTTGTAATTTATGACATGTTTTTATTCCGTAATATGTTTATATTTAAAAATATATAGCGTAACCCTTTTTTTAGAAACATTTATGCAACTTTCCACTAGAATATAAAACCGTTACACAGGGACAAGTAGGCGTTTTGTTGGAAAGAAATGGGATCTGTTACTCAGAATAGTGTTTGTGACATGGATAACTGGTGTTTCACTCATCTATTGATCTCATATTGTACATATAAGTATTGCATCAGTAGTTGGTATTTATGTAATGACATTCATTCTTGAGGCACCATGCCGATCCAGGCTGCCGTGTCGCGTCACACTGCTCTAATATATTTGAAAGGAACATTCTCTGATGCAATCTGTTGTTGTCGTAATGGAGTCCTTTACCGATGAAATTGACGAGTTTCTAGTAGAACTATTAGCTACAAATTCCTTACTCGACTAAAATCATATAAGGAGAATGTTGGTCGAAATAATATATGGAAGCATATTGGAAAGAAACTCGACAAAACAAGTATCTAAGTACCTGTTATACTTTTATTTTTTGATCACACATTAAATTGACCGCAAATAAATATTTCCCCTTATGTTTTAAATATAACTCTGTCTCCTTCCTTTCCAAATGAACCCACATCAACAGTAATAAATTTGTAGTTTGCGTCAACAATCGCTAATAATACAGTGGAATAGTAATATAGTTAAGGAGCATTGATCCAATGTTTTGCGGAGCCTTATTGCGTATACGCTTGCCATCAATTGCTCCAAAACTATTATAACAATTCCACCTATACCAAAACTGTTCTGATATTTGTTTTAATTGATCGTTTATATGTTGCTTGTAGCAGACCAGTAGTGGCTGCCGTGTCGTGTCACACTGCTCTAATATATTTGAAAGAAACATTCTCTGATATAAGCGACTGATCAGGGCTGCCGGGGAGCGTGAACTCTGCAGCTTCGTTGAGCCGCTCCAGAACCAGTAACAAGCTGCCCGGTTACGCTGCCAGCTTGAGTTTGTTCTTGTTGTTGTCGTAATGGAGTCCTTTACCGACGAAACTGATGAGATTCTAGTAGAACTAATAGCAACAAATCCGCCGCTTTACGATTCTTGACCTAAATCCTGTAAGGACAATGTTTCTGGAGATAATGTATGTGAGAATATTGGAAGGAATCTCAATAAAACAAGTGCCTAAGTACCTGCTATATTTTATTTTTTTGACCACATATTAAATTGCCCGCAAATAATTTTTTCCCCTTGTTTTTTAAATATACTACTGGCTTATTCCTTTTCAAACGAGCCCACATCAACAGAAATAAATTTGTAGTTTGCGTCAACAATCGCTAATAATACAGGGGAATCTTTACAGTCTTTATAGTTAAGGAACAATGATTCACTGTTTTGCGGAACCTTAATGTGTACATGCTTGCCATCAGTTGCTCCAAAACTATTAGGACAATTCCACCTACACCAAAACTGTTCTGTTATTTGTTTTAATTTATCTTTTATATATTGTCAGACATAGTTTTTATATTCAAAACACTAACTTAAAAAACTACTAACTTAGATACCCAAAACAGCACAGAAATGCAAAACTCTTCGCACTGGCTCCTGATTTAATACTGCACGTGATATATTAAAGATCGTCATCAGAGTCATAGATGGAAGATAACCGTACCATTTCCGGTGAAAAGTAGAACTAAAGAAAGAGCATGTAATCTTCTGGTATCCTAAGGCGCGGGGAAACATTAAAATACTCGACCAAACTATGAGTTCAAAAGCGAGATCTGGAAGTGTTGTGTCCGTGGCTAACCATATATAAAGAATAACTCACAATTTGGGCGAACAGTACCATTTAAGCTTTGAAAATGGAGTTACTCCGAAACGCGTCAACAGAGGAGAATATTGTGACGTTAGGAATAACAGGAAACTGTACTCAAATATATAGAGATATTCCAAACAGAAATGAAGATGAGTATATTAATAACTTCAACTATTATTCCCATGACTATCATACGAATGTTTTAAGCGTACAATAACTGATGAGTTTCATTCTGTATTTGTAAGTGTTATAAAACATAGCCCATTTTGTAATCACTACTTATGAAAACAGAAACTATGATTTAAGGGGGACATTTGTGATTACCAATCTAGACATATTAGGATAGCCTTTGCTACTACTTGGATTGGGCTTTAATTAAATTTGGAATGTTTTAATATTCCTAAGATAAGTGTCCATAGATAAGGTGGTCCCATTAGAATACATGTAGGCCTTCTTAACATAAAGTTTACTTGAATATTTGACATTGAAGGGATATGTGGTAAATATGTGCCATGTAAAGCGGCATTTACACAACACGTAACATAGACAAGTATAGAGAGATAAACGAAACGAATTTGGTAGTTTTAAAGAAAGTTTAGACAATGATTTTTTTGATTTAATTGGAAGTAGCCACATTGTGTCTCTGCCGAAGGATATAAAGAAGGAAGAGATTAGTCCTGTGGATTAATAAAAATTAGGAAAATTTACGAAATACAAACTGAGGGAAACCAAATGCCCAATCAGTAAGACCAAATATATATATATATATATATATATATATATATATATATATATATATATATATATATATATATATATATATATATATATATATAAATATATATATATGTATATATATATATATATATATATATATATATATATATATATATATATATATATATATATATATATGGTGATATGTTTTCTTGTATTATAGTTAATAAATTAAAAATATTTCAAAAACAAGAATACTTTTAATGAATATATTTATTCAAAGCTTTTCGCCGATAAAATAGTACCAGCATCTTCAGGAAAATAATTTTCTAATAAAAATATGTCTATATTTTGTAAAAATATTTCCGATATTATGCTGATTTTTATTAGATAATTATTTTCCTGAAGATGCTGGTACTATTTTATCGGCGAAAGCTTTGAATAAATATATTCATTAAAAGTATTAAAAGTATTCATTAAAAGTATTCTTGTTTTTGAAATATTTATAATTTATTATATATATATATATATATATATATCGCAATATGTATTCTTGTATATTAATAAAGAACATAAGTCAAAATACAAATACAAGAATTATAATTGAATTTACAATTCAAAGCTTTTCGTTGGCTAACAGTACAGTACCATACAGTATCAGTATTCCTGATGATGTTGGTACTGTTAGCCAACGAAAAGCTTTGAATTGTAAATTCAATTATAATTCTTGTATTTGTATTTTGACTTTTGTTCTTTATATATATATATATATATATATATATATATATATATATATATATATATATATATATATATATATGTATATATGTATATATATACATAGTTTCAGCAAACAGCTTTATTTTCCAAATATATTCTACTGGAATTTTATAATGGTGCTAAATGTTTTATCTTATGATGAAAAATTATATTAAAAAAATATTTGTTTGATTTTTGAAGCATATTCTATATTTTTGTAGACCTTCAAAGCTATAAAATAATTTTAAAGTATATTCTTCTTCAAGACTTATTGAAGTATGCTCAAACGAGAAATGAAAATAACCATACTTAATTATGTGATGAGACAAAAATAAGTTAATAAATAAAACTTTTCGGGCGTCCACTTATTACATTTTACAACGCTAGAATTCATAAAACCTCAACAAATAAATGAATTTACCACAGATTTTAGCGAATAACATAAGAATTTTAAAAAAAAACAAAAGTAAAACTATGACAGAGTGGAAGTACAAATTGTAAAACAAAACACCTGTATATTAAATGAAATGAAATATTGAAATAAAAATATAAACAACACAATAAATATCAGAGAAAGGTCTAGTAATATTTTAAACATAAAGATTTTCCGCCATTCCTAGCAATGACCTATTAATTATAGAAGACGAGCTAGCCAATACTAAAGTGGTGGTTGAAAAACAACAAAAAAACACATTATACTACGAATTACCACACTGAAGAGTTTCGGATGGTTTTAACTATTACAAACAATAAAAATGAAGTACATCGAAATTCCTATATTTTTTCTTGAAACATATAAGTCACATTGATAAAATATATCCACCCCTCACACCTACATATACATTTAAAATTACTGGCTAAACATCTAATTGTTAAAAACATCTCATACTAAATTTGTTTGGTAACATATTGTAATTTTGACGTCGCAACGCTGTCGACATATTGACTGATCCACTATTGGCGCACAGAGCAGTGCAAATGTTTGTAACAGGTGGAATGGTGTTGTTCGCGAGAACTACACATGTGACTGGAATTGCAACCAATATATAGCGCCTGTTGTAGTTGTTCAAGGTACCAACATCTGTCAGACCAACTACACACCATTTTAAAAGATACTAACAAACTATTTACGGCAAAATACTCTTTTTGTCAGTAGAGCCAATTTGTTTCAGGTAAATGTTAGCTTCTAGTAGTGTGAAGACTCAACTCACCAACCTTGGCATAATAAACACCTCAAAGAAACAAAAACGTTACCCAAACTACGTAACACGTAGATGTTTCCTATTCTTATATCAAAGTATCATCTTGATATTATGCTTGTAGACTAATTTCCATTACTACCATCTACAGTGATTTTTATACCACCCAATAAAGTCTATTAATATATACAAACAATCACGAGGGAATTTATATCGAGCCTCAATAAAGCGATGTATTTAATTTCATTACTACTTTAAAAAGAATTTCGTGCTTTTTCCAAAATCGTCTGCTTTTCTTCCTCAGCGTTATCGACCTTATTCTAGTCATTAAGAAATAATCACTTATGTTGCAAGTCATTCAGGACAAAGGAAATAGTTTATTAAGGACATTTTATATCATTACGTTTAGAATTGTTTACATTTAATTATATGAAATTACATTTACGTTATCATCATATGACGTAGTAAATTAGGATTTTTTATGCGTTTCAAAACCCATGGTAAATATTTAGGGTAAAATTTATTGGTGAATGCAATTAGTTACAAAAGAATAAAATGACAAAATATGATAAAGTGTGAGTAGAGTAATAAGATAATGTGTGGTTAGTAAAATAAAATATTGTGTTGTTAATACAATACAATAATGTGTGAATAAAACAATGTAATGTTTGACTATTATGTGTCTATTATTAGAAAAATATATTGTGTTATTAATACAATACGGCAATGTGTAAATAATGCAATGAAATTATTTGTGATTATTTAATTGAGATATTGTTTTTAAAACAGTAAGATAAAGGGTAGTTATTAAAAGATAATGCGTGCTTTTATATAAGAAAATAATAGACACTTATAGCATGTCAAACATGAATAAATAAGATACATTGTATAACAATGTTTCGAGATTGGGCACTACTGAAATATATCTAATTACCTATGAAAATAGTTATATAAAATTTAAACCCAAATTGAAAAACAGATTTTTGAGAACTGTTTATTTAGCTTCGAGGAATAAATAACTAATCACACATTGGATTAGTTCTTTTTATTTTTTCCTTTAAATAAATAAATTAATTTTAATCTTTATAATACCTGACCATGTTTCCATAGAATAATATTTCTTAACACAATGGATTAATCAGTGAAGTAAACAAACATTAAATCTGATTGACTTTCGTTTCACCGATACACACAACACGACTAGTTTTGCCTGTCTATCTCTCTTGTTAATGAAACATTTACTTTATACGATCGACTATTTTACTACATTAATATGACGTGAGATGCGGTGAAGGAAAAACGATATTACCAGTGTGTTCTTAAATAAAAACCTATTTCTCTTTCCATTCCAATATAGGAGCTATTAGTTATATTGATAAATAGTTTCTGTTTACTTGAGTAAAGTAAAGTATAATCAACGCGGGTTGTAAGCACTTTAATTTTTCTAGAAAAAATAAGTTATAAAAGCTACAGTATTTCAAGTACATTCGAAACATATTTATTGAAGTAGGTTTCAAAACATAAAGTTTTTAATCGTAACTTATTCAAAGTACATTAAGTGCAATTTGAATAAAAATAAATGCATATTAAATGAAAAATATTTTTTGAGACAACAGTATTAAAACAGAAATTGAAGGAACGCGTTTGAATCAAAATATTAGTAAACGTACTGAAAATATAAAATGTTTTACTTTAAAGGAAGTAGCCACTTTATATAAAATCCTTTTATTTATAATATTCAATAATGACAATATAATGTAATACGTTAATACATTTTATACTATACTGTAACAATAATATATGATTAGCAACATAAATCTTACAAACAGTAATATTTAATTTAGTAATAGTTTGTGTACTGTTAGAATCCTGAACATTGACTGTATTGTTTAGGAAATAATATTCGAAATTTATATTTCTTCGTGTGAGTGTGTGTGTGTGTGTGTGTGTGTGTGTGTGTGTGTGTGTGTGTGTGTGTGTGTGTGTGTGTGAGTGTGTGTGAAAGAAAGGGAGTGTGTCTGTTGAATTTCATGTTACAAAATGTATCCTATACATGCCTGTATAAAAACTGAGGTAAAAAAAAATTGCTCGACTGAGAAATATGATCCCAGCGGCGCGGCTGTTGGCATGAATAAAACACACAATGTGGGTTGACCTCGTTATAATTCTTTGCAACCCTCGTATGTTTAATTAACCTTCCACTCAATGCTGAAGCTGCGATGGTAACATTTTGTATTTTAAGTTTTCTAAATAACACTTTAATATGATTCTAATAATATACGCAATAGCCTTTAAAATATTTTTTAAAGTAATTAACGAATCTCATGAGATTTTTAAAAGACGAGTCTGGGATTGCAGTACAGTTGAAATACATTTAATTTTATTTTTTATAAAACAAAAACCTGGTGTGAAACATACAAGATTATATATTTAAGTTATTTTTTAAATCCTAATTTAAATCACGTCAAAAATTAGAAAACTAACTAAAAATTTGATAGAAGTGACTACAATATTTTTAGACAATACAAAATAAATGTATTTTCGTATTTGTATAACATTTTATGGTTGGGTTGTACTGTAATGATATAAAATAGAATAGAATTAAACAAATATTAGAGAAAAGGTTTTGTTTGTGTATTCGATAAGCCTTTTTATTAACGTGTAAAAATAAGTAATATATATGTGTCTGTCTTTATATAAACAATTAATTACCTTGAGTATATTTATTAATAATAGATAGTATTATTACTAAGACACGGATTTAAAATAATTTCATTTTAGTTTTTTATTCCCTTTTAAATCAACGTACAATATAAACTTGTTGCAAATAAATTGAACATATATGTTATCAACAGCATTAGGAAACCTATTATCAACAATAATTTCACTTAAGCCGTTCTGTGATACTAGCTTCAAAATATTTAAATGTATTTGAAGCCCCAAAAATGAAAAATAATAATTCTATTTACAAAAAAACTTTTGAAATTATTTGAATGAGATTCACAAGTTTAGTAATTTTTAATGAGCTTATTTAGTTACAATTTTAATGGATGAAGTCCAGTGGATTACTTTGTTCATTTTTTACACCTGAAGCCAACATCGTTATGTCAGGTTCCACATTATGTGATTTACGCCTAACAAAATATATCTCAAGCTTGAGAGGAAATATTTATTAGGAGCAGTTTAAATTACTGGAAAAGTGTACGAAATAATTTCAAAATGCAAACAGTTGAATATATAATTACATAACGTAAGCAATGTTAGATTATCGTTAATAAACAATAATAATAGAAAGAGTTTTGTACATTGGAATGTTGTTTATAGATAGTAAATGAGTAATATAACTTTTCTTATAATTAATAATTATTAAATATATTACGGATAATCAACAGCATTAATGTTTTCATTACCTAAAAAAAATATTACTTGAAAGTTTTAAATAATACAATCAAAATTATAAGATTATAATCCTTATAACATTATTCTCACTTTAAAATCAATTAAATAAACTATTATTTCGTCATCATTCGATTTAAAAGAACCAAATAGTATGTTCAGCAAACATCTCAATATTAGTTCATGTATAATCTTTATTAATTTTGGCTCATAGGGTTTTTATTTGGGCAAGTAAGTTTGCACAATATATATATATATATATATATATATATATATATATATATATATATATATATCATTGTTAGCTACAGACTATAACATTCTCAACGGGTAGTGCCACGGGGAAAACTGAATACAGACACTTTCTGGTTGTTTTAATTTCGTTTATAAATAAAGATAATGCTAATAACATTCTTCAATATGCATTTCACTGTTATAATATATTAAGGCGTTGCTAGGCAAAATATTAACTGTAATCGAATTGCATAACTAGCGCCTTACAGATATTTTTTATTCCCAACTTCATTTCAAGGCTAAACAAGAGCACACGCGACTACCACACCTTTTAGGTAATAAAAGGGACAAATGTTAATTTAAAATTAGGATTACATTAGTTACTTAAATGTCACTCTTTTATAAAATGTCCACTCAAGCTATGATTTATAGAGAAAAACTATCTGCTATTCTGATGCTATATATGGCACACACACCAACGAAAAATCAATTTAGCACAATGTTATTACTTAAATCAGAAAGTATATTTGACATCAACTGAGCATATTTCTAATACAGGCCACTCAGAAAAAATATCTAATTATAGTCTTAAACACAGTATATATTCATAAAGTAAAATAAAGAATTGATAGTTGACTTTATAACTTCATCGTTTTTTCTATTGTTTTCCCTCCAATATATTTGTAAACGATTCTACCGATCAGTTCAAATTTATTCGGGATTGTAAAATAATAAATAATTCCTTTCACATAGTCTATACCAAAGTAACACTTCTAACCATCAGTTATGGTTAAATTCAAATAATCATTGAATTTGTAGTTGTATTTATTTCAAAGATAACATTTTGTAATTACAGTAGTTCCTCATTTAGCCATAATAAGAAGACTTACTCCACGACTTGAAATTGTAAGAAGAAAACTTCTTTTATTTATAAATTATTGCTGAATATAAGTGAATCATTACTGAACAATAATATAAAACGTTACCAAAAGTTTTACAGTAATATTTGCGACAATGATTTCAAAAATTCTAGCTCCTTAGAGCTAAAAATGTAACATAGGTCGCAATTATGTTAAGTCTAATCCTTAACAACTCTCTTAAATTTAGGTTGGGCGTCAGTTGCCTGATATGAATAACGTTTCCCGGGATCCTCTTTCCTTAATTAATCCGCAGGTTTTCCTAATATCCTACTCGTGGGTGCAACGCTACCCTTCCTATATTCCCGATCACCGAAAAATAGAATTACTGTTGCCTATCCCTTAAAAAGTTTTAAATCCCTGGCGTAATACAAAGCTTTATATTCCTCAATATGTTCTCATGTTACAGAAACCAAATTTTAATTTCATATTTAAAGTACCTTATTTTACTGAATTATTATACAATTTAATGAATTTCTCAAAAATTAAAATTTAATCGAAATTATATTTATTTGACTTGTACATATAAATACTAGTAATTAATAATAAAGTTGTTTGATTTCATTGTTATTTAACAGGTATATCTTTCTAAGAGTCGTAGTCTTTGTTTTATTGATTATTTTATTAGATTACGCTCGTTGTAATATGTAAATTGTAATTCGATTATATAAACTTCCATTACTCTTATATTATCAGTGATCCATTACCTTACTTTTATATAATCGGTTTTACCTCTTATAGCGTATATTGCTTTTGAATGTAGTTATATATATATATATATATATATATATATATATATATATATATATATATATATATATTCGCAATATATATTCTTGTGTATTAATAAAGAACTAAGTCAAAATACAAATACAAGAATTATAATTGAATTTACAACTCAAAACTTTTCGTTGGCTAACAGTACCAACATCATCAGGAATATTGTCATCAATATTCCTGATGATGTTGGTACTGTTAGCCAACGGGAAGCTTTGAATTGTAAATTCAATTATAATTCTTGTATTTGTATTTTGACTTAGTTCTTTATATACATATATATATTAATTAGGTACACGTGATCATTCCCTTGGATTTTATTAAATACGAAACCTATTTGGTAATTTATTTTATCTATTAGTTTTGAATTTTATTTACCCCTTTATAATTTATAATCTAAAATGTTTCTTTGATATTTTTCCTCATTTTTGCTAATTTTAACTCTTTATCAAATACGGTTAAGTGTGCTCTATTACTGTTTGTCTCTACGTATGTATATTTAGCTTCAGTTATATTAACTCTCTACCTCTATTCAGAATTCCCTCGGTCTTATCTTTTTTAGGAACACGAAAATTATTCCACCTTCAAGAGACACTTCTGAAGTTATCTAAACCCTATTGTATTTTATTCAAATGTATTTACTGATTTTCATTTATTATAAAGTTTATTTTATATATATATATAAAACAAGCAATAATTTAATTTATGCATGCATGCAATTTACCACAATTTCATTGGATACTCACTATTAGAAGTTCAGTATTTATATAGCAAACATAGTGGGTGACTGTGGTCGGACATGGATATTACCATACGAAATCGTACAGGAACTGTATACGCTCTTTACGTATCAGAGCAGGAAACACTTCACCGCACCGGAGGTAAAGCATGTAGTTGAGAACAGTATTCTGTAAGAAATGAGGGATCTGTTCTGTTTTAAAGCTGACGTCAGTATATTCATATATTTACAGAGTCTATGAAACGTAATAGTTGCTATAAAAATAGGCAATAATTGTTGTATTAGTATACAATAGTTTTTGATTTAAAAAATGTAATATTGTAAGTATAATACCAATATAATTTTGAGAGGGAAAAACAAACAGTCTTTGTATTTTTTTAAACATTTATTCTTAAATGAAAAAACAATATACGAATATATATATATATATATATATATATATATATATATATATATATATACATATACAAACACACATACACACACATACATACATATATATATATATATATATATATATATATATATATATATATATATATATATATTTCATTATTTGTACACGTAGAAAGAGCTACCAAAGTCTCTGCATATCTTCATAAATCACGCTGTATATAAACCCTCAGGAACAGAACACCTAACCGGAAAATGAATAAATGAGAAATTTACTCGTCTAACTAAACCTATTTCGTAACCCATTTCCTTACTTACTTCTTACTTACTTCAACCAACGCCCGTCTTTGGCCTCTCAGCCATCCGACGCCGTGCCTCCCAGTACAATGTAGCGAGTCCTTCCCTGGACTCCTCGTGAAAGATATCTTTCAGGCCGTCACAAGTGGTAAGATGCTCTGCCGTCCCTTCATTGTCGGAGCAGAGTGGGCAGATTGGTGTGTCTACCACTTTCATGCGATGCAGGTGTCTCTGTAAGTAGTCATGTCCAGTGGTCATCCTAAACAAAGCCACGGCTACGCCTCTCGGAAGATCCAGTGGTATGCTTGATTGGATGATCTTTTCCCATTGCTTTCCTGTAGCAGCTTGTTTCCTGTCCCGTTTCACGGAGTCGCTGATAGTGCTGTTTATATTCCGACAGACACTGCGGTATGAGAGGGGGAGGATCGGCTGCGCCATGGAGCAGCCATGCTTGGCCAAACTATCTGCTTTTTCGTTTCCTCTGATGTCACAGTGCCCCGGCTTCCAAATGATGCTGTCTGTAAATAATTTTCGAAAATTTAAAACATTTCATACTTTGAACTGTATTTTTAATTTCTCTCAAAACATTACCTTCCTCATCCTCTTGAAGGACCTGTAATAACTGTCTAGCTTAGCCGAGAAAGACCAGTCTTTCCAGTTATATGCTACACATTTCTCTTCCCACTATATTATCAAATAAAGTGTACTGTTTGCAATGGAGTAAAATATATTTGAAACAAATTATTTTAAAAAGCGAAAATTGTACAAAAAACAATAACATTTTTTATGATTTGAAGGAGTTTCAAGATGGATTTATTGAATTTTATAAATTAGAAACAGTGCTGTAAATTTGCACCGTGAATATATTAAAAAGATTTATTAAATATACAATTATATAGAGTAATTGCGCTTTTAATTATTGGAACAGTTATTTGTTTATTATTATCTGTTAATTTCTTCATTACTGTTGGTAGAAAGAGTATAGAATCTATTAACCCCTCGTCTGAACACAATATACTTAATATTCCAAGCAGACACAAATTGGAATGGAAGGTTATAGTATGATTAGGAAAATGGCGCTTACCTGATGATAATGATTTAAATTGCAAACGCCAAATTGCATTAAAAACCACTTAACATTTTCAGACTTTTTTTTAAATACTGTAATACTAAGTTGATAACTAATAAAGGATAACCCGCATGAAAAAAGTGTAATAGCTTGTAAAGTTCATGAACCTTACAACTCTAAAATTGCTTTATCACATTGTCAACATTTTTTAAATAATTTTATAGCCTTATGAAAATCCATTTCAGTAACAGCTTTCTTCTTATGAATAGATGACTTATGTAAACTCTTTACGTAAAATTTACGAGAATCGTTGGAGGAGAGGTATTGTGAAATTGCGAGTATAAAAAGCGATAAATAGCATATATTGTTCAGTGGGTTGTCAGCCTATAGAAGATAAAATTTGATTGTGTGAACGGTACTGATCTGAAGATATTGACAATTACCTACATGTTTTAACATTGTGAATTATATCCATAAGCGATCTGTGTTAAATAACTTGCGGGTATGTTAACTTGTCTCTCTGAATATATTACTATAAAATGTTTATGTTTTGGGTTTAAATTAGTGTTTATTGAATTTAAAATTGTATTGGAATTGCTTTTGTTTTTATTTGTGAAATATTTAGTGAATTGTGGAAATATATGGTACATAGCCTCTGAGGCCCACAATAGAAGCCAAAACAGGCAGTATTTACTCGTACATTTATACTTTATGATTCAAAAAATTGTCATTATATACCGTCTACTTACGTTCAATAAGTGATTTAATTTTAATGCCCCTGATATTATATGCAAATTACAGAGTTTAAAAAAAGCAACATTTGTATAGACGGTTTTGTACACACTTTAAAACATTTGAAACTTAAGGAAAACAGATTAAACAAACTTGAGAACAAGTTAAAAATATTAAAAAATTGTTACATTTTTTCCTATGCTCTTGAATATTACCGATAGACAACCTCGGAAAATGTTCACCTAAACGCAGTCCTTTTCTTGTAGTTGTTGAGAATTTCTGTGTAATACATTTTGTGCTAGTGCGTCGTTCAGTTATTTCACGATCCTGTTTATTTTCATCTTTTATAAACAGGTTTTTCTATAGACTTTCGCTTTATGTTTTTTAACATTTTAAATTGGAAAATATTTCAGTTAAGATATTTAAAAGTAACTTAATAAAATATTTACAAAGGTTCTTCCTAAACTCAATGAAAGAGGTTTATATTGCGTTTTGTACTTCCGAATGTGTGTTCAAGTAATAATTCCATTCAAAGGTTTTAACACAAACATTATATATGAAAAAAGTTATTAGTGCTCTTTTGGACATCATATATGAATGAATGGTCACAGGGTGCAACGGGTTAGGGGAAATAACATAGAAAGATAGAAATTGAATTTGTTTAAGTTAAAAGAAAGTATTATATTTCTAAGGTAAAAGCAATATGTCAATGGTTCATTATGAAAACAATTAAGAGCTGGAGATTCTAGAAATGGGGAGGTGTGTGTATATATATATATATATATATATATATATGTGTGTGTGTGTGTGTGTGTGTGTGTGTGTGTGTGTGTGTGTGTATGTGTGTGTGTGTGTGTGTGTGTGTGTGTGTGTGTGTGTGTGTGTGTGTGTGTGTGTGCTTGCTTTTCTTTATTATTCCTATAGTTTTTGGTACTGTTTACCAACGAAAAGCTTTGAATTGTATAATCCAATAAATTATTTGCAGTCCCGACGTTTCGCTAGAATCTCATTAAGCATTGACGAGGTAAACCCATCAACAGTTGAATTCTAGACAGGGACTCAATGCTAGATGAGATTCTAGCGAAACGTCGGAACTGCGATTTTATGCACTGCAGAATATACTCGGCATATATATATATATATATATATATATATATATATATATATATATATATATATATATAGAGAGAGAGAGAGAGAGAGAGAGAGAGAGAGAGAGAGAGAGAAAGAGAGAGAGAGAGAGAGAGAGAGAGAGAGAGAGAATTAGAGGCGTCAATATACATTTTTAGTGCAAAACAATTATTTATTGCTTGCAACAATATTTTCAGAAATAAAAATTCCTCAGGACCGTTTAACGTCCCTTTCCATTTCAAATACGAGAAGCTCGAAAGGCGAAACAAATATCAAAACGTAATTCTCGAGAAATTGAGAAAAATAATAATAATCAGTCTAAAGAAATAAATATATATATTACGTACCAATTACATTTCTAAATAACATTCGAGCTGACTTGTAAATCACACTTAACAATTTTAAAACCTTCATTTCATACGGGTTCCGATAGTTTACCTCATCAGTGATACTACTATAAACATATAACTTTAATTAAAATTATTTCTTTGTATTATCGTTACTGATGATGACATAAGTATTCGAAACGCGTGTGAAATTAGAGTTTTATAATTGTTAGTTGTGTATATTTATTTTGTTTAAAATACATTTTCTCGATAATATGCTATCAATAATATAAATTATTGAAATAAACTTTATGAATTATTGTTTTATAAAAACAATCCTAAACTAAAAATAAGGAAGATTCATGAAATGTCTATTGAGGGGCCACGAATACAATTAAACAGTTTTAAGGCTTATCTTTAGGCTTATGATTTGACTATTCGCTCATTAATGTCCCGTGTCTTAGGACAGGTATTTATAAAAGGGTAAGATAAGCAAAAAGATTTATATGTGAGCAATCTATCTAATAAGTAGTTATTTTCGATTTCTTTCAGCAATTAATGAATAACTAAACTGGAAGTTGTTTAGGGGGGGGGGGTTAAAAGTAAAAAGATTTATCTAAGTTTATAGGTAAACGAGAAAATTATAATCAGATTTGTAAATTTGTTAAATCGTAGGTTTCATTTATTATTATGGATAAGATGCTGAGCAAAGAAATTATACTCCGAGAGTCTTTAATTATTTTAAGGAACATATATTTCAAAACTAAAGCTTATAAAAATTGCTTATTAATTTTGTTTTAATTTGCCTTTATTTTTAAAAGTGTTTAAATTTCTAAACGAGCCGTACTTTTTTACACAAAGAAAAATAGTACAATATAATTTAACGTCCATGTGTTTAAGATATAACTAAATATGGCTTTATAGCACCCTGAGAGAGTTGCGTTCTTGCAGGGCGTTACATTAACATGGAAGGGTTTACAAGAAGCCGGAAGTACCACATTAAGCAGGATCGATATCACACGAGATAGCACCCAAGTATTAACCCGCTCCAATAAAGCCTGATTTATTTGTATAACCTTCTTTCTGTCTGGTTTTTCAAAGTCTTTGGCCCGAAATGATTCGAATACCGCAAAGTAGTGTTCTCATCAATCAAAGAGGACTTGATCGTTACTGACTCTATGTATTGAATCGTCACACAAAGAGTGCTCGTTCATCTCTTTTAGACAATGGAATCTGAGGGAATTGGTAATGCTGAATCATTAAAACTGATTCACAAATCCCGTGTAACAACTCGTCTATTAGTTATTGTGAAATCAACAAAGACGGTTCATAACAGCAGAGGTTTAAGTTTCCTTCAACCCCCTCACCCCCCAGTTATAAAATAACGGGCACAATTAGTAAACATCACTCATAAAATCTAAAAGTCACGATCCCCTCATCCCCTCTTCCCAAATGGCGAAATTAAACGGAACTTGCAACAAGCCCTGTTTACAATTTTGTCATTATTTTATTTCACTGCTTTGCAACAATAGGAACACACAACATATAAGGACGAAGAGTAAATATTCACTAAATATGTCCTGCTTTTAAAATTGGAAATACAATTAAATACGTTGATGAAAGGAAAAAAACGACTAATTGTCAAAAACATAGGCATAGCCTACTTGAAGTATATCAATGGTAATGAAGGTAAAACGTACATAGCATAATGTGTAGGTCCCACATAGCTAAGGGGGATATTACCACAGAAACTATTCTGTAAACTAAATTGTTCTTTAATAGTAGCTGAGGGTTAGTTCTAAATAGTTGCCCTTTTTACAATATTCTGATTAAGAAGCTCCATTTTGTAAAACAAAATGTAATAAATAAGAATAATTAATAAATATAGTAAATTATTAGGAATAAATTAAAAATGTAATTAAAATGTAATATATTGGAAAAATTATATGGAGCATTATAAAAGACATTTTAAAACCTTTTGCTTTAAATAAATTTAAATCATAATCTTCAAAAGACTCAAGAAAGTAAGCTGACACTTTCCAAGGACTAAATATCTACTTTCCTTTTCAATTAAACCGCAGAGTGACGAAACTTCTTCTTTCTGCCTGTTTCCCCAACGTCTTTGTCCTGAAATGATTCGAATCACCTGAAACTAGTTCTCCTTTCCCTACCCCAAGAGAGTCAAACGGTATATTGGTTGTCAGCACAGAATCTGTATACAAAGAACTCTTATTGTTCTCCCGTACGTCGTTGTAAGGAAGGAAATGCCAACACTTATTCATGAAAACTCTATCACGCGTCCCATTCGTCAACGTTTGTATGATTCGATCGAGAAGCAAACCTATTCATAACAGCAGAAGTTAGCTTTATCCCCTCCACCGAAATGTAATGATGGAAACAATTATCAAACATAATTAATCACACCTGAATGTCACGGCCCTTCCACCCCCTCTTCCCTAAATGGCCTTATTAATCAAAACTTGCAACAAACTCTGTTTATATATTTTAATGACATTTTCATTTTAGGATTAAGAGGGTTAGGTAGATTAACTAAATAAAACAAAATTTTAACTTTAAAAGTATAGTCAAGTTATTACAATAACAGTGTTATTAACGGATTATTTTATAACAACGTCGTATTAATACTTGACGTGAATACTTAAAAGGTAACAAAACCCAAATCTAAATGATAATGGAAATTTAGCTTAGAAGTTCTCATCTTGTTAGATGGAAATCTTTTGATAAAATAAGTTTTCTAAAGACTATTTACTTTAACTTTAGGTATTTTATTCTTGGGAAATAATATTGCAAACCAATTTAAATATATAGAACCACTATACCACTGATAATCTTTTAATTTATTTAATACCTTAATTGATGAAAAAGTTATTTGTGGTATAGTGCTTCTATTTATTTAAATTAGACATTACGTCACAGTTGATTTATACAGTTATTACAAACTAAGTTCAATTTGTAATATCAATTACAATAATGTGCAATAAATTCTAACAATGTAATGTATTATATGAATTAATCAGTTGAGATAAAGTTTTTAAAACAATTTTAGATAAATTTCTATATATACCATCACATGATAGAAAAAGAAAAACTTATTTCTTAAGAGATAATTTGTAATATCAATTACAATAATGTACAATAAATTCTAACAATGTAATGTATTATATGAATTAATCAGTTGAGATAAAGTTTTTAAAACAATTTTAGATATATTTCTATATATACCATTAGATGATAGAAGAAGAAAAACTTATTTCTTAAGTGACAGACGTATTTCCTCCTGGTTTAAGGCGCAGAGGTACAAAACTCTGTTTACATTTCGGTCACTAAATTCGTCTCATATTTTGCATCACCTTGTTTGCAATGTGGGACTCGTGACAGATTTGCAAACAGACGGACAACATGTGCTTAAAGCCGTCAAGGATACGCCGCTTGTAATGATAAAAATATCACACGTTTCTTCTTTGTCCATCATCATAAAATCTTTCTGATTTTTCACCACACGTGCATCGTAAATGATGACACTATTCGTCACTGATGTCCAAACAACAGACGGATAAACTACCAGACAATTTTAAATTAATTTTAGTTCAAGAGCATTTCAACGAAATATCGGAAATATAACGTAGAAGGTTAGGTTAGGTTATGTTAGTTCAAGTTAGGTGAGGTTTATAAACTCCATATATTGGGTTTATTTAACGACAGTTAACCTAAAATTAAAGGAGGTAAGGATATTTGAAAGCGTTGCAGCTGTATCTTTAAAATATGCCGTAATATTAAGCTACGATGCTTTTATATACTTAAAAGTATTACACCCTAATTTTCATTACAATTTTTCAGGTAGTAGTCTCCAAGCGCTTCAGATAGGTTTTTATAATCAAGTAATATTGTATTTTTTAAATCAATTTTTTAGTATAGTTTTAAGTAACATATTGATCTAATAGCGTCACAATATAATCAAGTTTTCATTCCACACGTTTTTTATACTTTTCATTGGTTTGAGCAGTTTATCTTATCTTTAAGTTACTGTTTTTACAATGTTTAAAGTTTCAAAAACGTATATTATTCTATTATTTTAAGAAACTAGGGGCTTGTAGGGGCAAATGCAACTACATATTGAATTATGTTAAAACTACACAATTAAATAAATACTGTAAACACAAAAACTATAAAGGCTATTAGCAAAAACCTGTACACATAACCTTTAATACTGTTAAAAGATTTGTTAGTTTACAAATCATATTCAGCTGTTTTTCATTGCTATGTATACACATAACCTGATACTGGTTTCATACTGGTAAAATATTTGTTTCTTATTTAGACGTTTGTTAACTTCAGGTTCTTCAAAACTCTATAAATGGTAAAAGTTGAGAAACACCTATACTTTTGCCCGAACCTTCTTGTCAATACCTTTAATTTCACATACTCCCCAGCTCTGTACAACCTTCCAAGCTCCCGCAATCTTTCTCTCAAAACTCGGTTTATGAAATTATATATTAAAATTCTTGATAGCCTACATGTTTATAGTATAACCTTATACACTATTTGCATTTTCATTTATAAAAAACAGTTTTTAAATTTTCAATTTTTTAAAGTGTTGCTTTAAACAGTAGAAAACCTTGTTTCACAAAGTTTATTAGAAACATATTTCCAAATATAACTTGGCCAACGTAGTGTTACAGCACATGCAGGGGTAAGTAGAAGTTTGGCAACGTGTGCAAATAGAATGAGCGATATCTACATTCCCATGGGTTTATACAGTTTTCTTATCTTAGCAAAGGCGACAAAGCGTGAAGTCAAAACACAACGAGTTCAACAACCAATGTAAACATATAAAGCTATATTCAAATACCTCCTACTTGGAATTTTATGAATACGATAAAATGTTTACTCTAGACGCGGCCAGTAAAGGAAACGAAATGTATAATATGCATGAACAACTGACGTCAATTTATAAGGGTTGAATCTGGATTCCCCCAAGAGTTTCACGTACTTCTTTGGCAAATGTATATTTAAACCAACCGAAATTGTTCTACGGAAACAGACTCACGTTCCGAGTAGAATGAGTGATGCCATGTAATTATTCTAACAAAGACGTGCGCCTAGGAATACACTCAAGGGGCTCATTGCAATGTTACGTCACAATTGTAACTGAATCTAATGCTTGATTTATTGTACTCGTTAACAGATAATACAGTCACCCGCCTCTAATTACCGCTCAACCTATAGTGAGTGCTCATTATAGAGATATAAACAGCACACTGTAGGTTAGGATTTTACCTAGGACTCCAACCCATGGGATTAAGTGGTAGTAATAGGAATGTGTGCCTACAACGTAAATGAGTTACTTGTGTTCTGTAAAAAGGTCAGGAAATATTTCTCTGTCATATTAAAGGTCCTTGGAGATATCGCGAAGTAAAATTCCACTTGGGGGAATAACACGCAGAATATTGTCCAATCAGGCCAGTTTCCGGGTGGTGCACTTTGTAGTACCCTCGTAAACGGGGTGAAAAGCCGGAATTAATGGAATATATAACGTATATTTTGTCGTAGCTAGGGTAAAAAAGAAAATATGTTTTCTTTCTCTCCCTCTGTCTTACTCAGTGCCTCTCCTTGTCTTGTATCTCGATGTTAACAAGTGTGTTGGTTATTTGTACAAATTCACAATAATTTCTTTTAAAACATTTCAGCATGGTGAAGTATCTCTAACAATAACATTATTTTACGAATGAATAACTTTAAAAAGTTAAAGTGTTTATTAGTGACTCTTTCTTGATCGTTTGGAAAGGCCGACCACTTACTTTAAATCATGGCGTTCAGTTAGGGAAACCTGTAACTCGATTCTGTAAATCTTCAAAAATAATCAAATTATAATCATGTCTTTTTTTTATTTAAAAGTATTCTCAATTTACTCTAAACCATAATAATTAGAACAATCATAATTCTAATCCTGACTGAAAATATATTTAAAATTTGTTAACGAAAACATTTATTAAAATTTGTCACATTGGAAGATGCGGTGGCTATAGCTAAGAGTGAAGGAGAAATATGTTTCGAGAGCGTTGTAACTATTCCTAAACGTGGCGATACACAGGGGTAGGTATCTACCTTGAGGTTAAATGCTCATGGCTTTTGTGGAATTGTGGGTATCTATAATACATAGTCATTACTTAAAACTATATACATGTAAGCCTACACACCTATGCTTGTTAGTAGTGCACGGTATTAAAGAACTGAAATATGTATTAACCCTTAAGGAGTTGATGTGGAATATATATTACACTTTAGCCTATATGCTTATATTTTAGCATATATTTATATTTATGTATTATTCTTTAGCATATATTTAATCTTTTACTTTAGCATTTAATGTATAATTTATAAGCATGTAATTTATACCTATATGCTATATGCTTATATTTTAGCATATATTTATATATTATTTTTTAGCATATATTTAATTGTTTACTTTAGCATTTAATGTAAAATTTATAAGCATGTAATTTATACCTATATGCTATATGCTTATAGTTTAGCATATATTTATATTTACTTATTATTCTTTAGCATATATTTAATTGTTTACTTTAGCATTTAATGTAAAATTTATAAGCATGTAATTTATACCTATATGCTATATGCTTATATTTTAGCATATATATACATATATATATATATATATATATATATATATATATATATATATATATATATATATATATATTAGCATATATTTAATTGTTTACTTTAGCATTTAATGTATAATTTATAAGCATGTAATTTATACCTATATGCTATATGCTTATATTTTAGCATATATTTATATATTATTTTTTAGCATATATTTAATTGTTTACTTCAGCATTTAATGTAAAATTTATAAGCATGTAATTTATACCTATATGCTATATGCTTATAGTTTAGCATATATTTATATTTACTTATTATTCTTTAGCATATATTTAATTTTGACTTTAGCTTTTAATGTATAATTTATAAGCATGTAATTTATACCTATATGCTAAATGTTTATATTTTAGCATATATTTATATATTATTCCTTACCATATATTTAATTTTTTACTTTAACATTTAATGTATAATTTATAAGCATGTAATTTATGCCTATATGCTTATATTTTAGCATACATTTATATTTATGTATTATTCTTTAGCATATATTTAATTTTTTACTTTAACATTTAATGTATAATTTATAAGCTTGTAATTTATACCTATATGCTAAATGCTTATATTTTAGCATATATTTATATATTATTCTTTAGCATATATTTAATTTTTTACTTTAACATTTAATGTATAATTTATAAGCATGTAATTTATGCCCTTATGCTTATATTTTAGCATACATTTATATTTATGTATTATTCTTTAGCATATATTTAATATTTTACTTTAACATTTAATGTATAATTTATAAGCATATAATTTATACCTATATGCTATACGCTTATATTTTAGCATATATTTATATTTATATACTATTATGTTTTAGCAATATTTAATTTTTTTACTTTAGCATTTATTGTATAATGTATAAGCATTATTTACATGTTTTACCAATAAATGCATTTGTTTTAGAGACTAAAATATCGTTTATCTTCACAACTACCGTTTGACATAAATGTTTTATGATCTCAGCTTGTTTCATTTTACACTCCATTAATTTACTTTAATGCCACAATAATTTGCAATAAGTCATATTTTAAACGAAAGCAATTTATTTCGTGCAAACACATAAAGGTCAACATGGCCACCTTCTGATCTGGATTTTTTAAAAATAAATCACAAATAATTTATCTCCAGCACGTATCCTAGAAAATGTAGACTACCTTTTGTTTCTGTATATCGTTGTAAGAGCAAAGGTATGACGACATAAACTGTTACACTGTGATTATTTGATTTATTTATAATACAGTTAAATATATTCCATTATGTTCAAAATCAATACATTCGTGTGTAGGTTTCAAAACAATGCCGACCTGAAATTCCCAATGAACCAGTAGCTTGTATATGCCTACTAATGGGTCTTACTCAATAAATGAGTTGTGTGTATACAGGCAATGTATTAAGTGAGTCAGTCCATAAAGGATGTAGTCATTCTATTCATTGACTTCTATTCAAAAACTTGATGGCCAAAGTGTTGAAAAATTTGTATTTCCTACTTTGCCTGGGCTTTCAATATACGCCATGTCTTAGGCAGAGCTGCAGGTCACCTTTAAACACAAGTCAAACGAAGAAAATTAATTCTGATAAAAAGTTTCCTCCCGTTCCTAAAGGAGAAACTGTTCATGTACCTGTCCATGATGTTGATAAAGAAAAAAGAGACCTAACACATACTGGCAGTAGTCATAAAAGTGACAGAAGATGGTTTTTACAAACATGGAACTGTGAACGGAGTTTTATAACATCTATATTCAAGATCGCAGTTAACAGTATGCAAGAAAAGGCTTATTCTAATTTAATAAATTCCATACCAAAATCCCCAACTTTTAAGTGCAGCTAAAGCCCAATATTCAGAGAGCGGCCAAGGTTTCGTTAGATGCACCTGCAACTAAAAGTGTCAAACTAAAAAACAAACAAAAATGAGTAAAAAACAATAGAAACTGTAATTCAAAGTCTCACAGTCCTCTTTCTTGTTGTAATAAGTAGTAAATTTTCTATGATAAGTTGTTGATTTGCAAACATGACTAAAACTAATTCCAGACAATTAACTTAAGATTTAAAACAGTCTATCTCGTTTACACTGTTAGTTAAAAGATTGTAGGTACATTTAATTTTCATATGTAGTTACATAATGTTCAGTATAAAGTTCATTTGTGATATGTTTTACCTGATAACCTTTTGGCATTATATATATATTGCCAATAGATATTTACCTAGATATTTTATATAATGCCTAGCAAATTATGTAAAAGTGTACGAAATCATTCTCATTTAAGGCTTTGACAAGAGCCACTAGGCAAAGCACAGGAAGCCTGGGTACTGTATTAAAACCCTGGAATAAACACTTTACCTGTAACGTATACATGTTATTTTTTATCATATGCCATCTTCTTTTTCATTAAACTTTCAAATTTTTTTTACCTTAGCTGTTCACTGTTGTATTTTTTATATTGTTTTTGGGTTTTCCCACATATATATTGTTTCTATTATCTGTATATATTAACTATTTATTTACAATTCAGTTACTATAGTTCACCCTTCTGCTATTGGAGTAGTAAACCAGTCTTACTAAAAGCTATTTGATTTTAGTCTATGATTGTGTGTCTTACACTGATTATGTTGATAACCATATAAAGCCCCTCCCACAGCAGGTCTAACCGGTCAACTAATCCAACAGCTGTTTGCGAAATTTTTGTTAAATGCTAAGCTCATTATTTGTCACAACTTGGAGCATCTGTGATGTGTTGATTTTATTTTAAAGAAATAAAACCTCTCAATTACAAAGAAGTTTAATTTAATGCTTACGTACATTTCGATTGCAATTATTTTAGAGGATATCGTATTATAACCTATTACACAAATAAAGATTAAGAATAGTTAAACTTCTATAAATTACTTTAAATATATATATTTGCAATCGAAATGTTCAAAAATACATATATAAATAAGAGGTTTTTGTGCATTATTTGTGGTGTAAACTAAACCTCAGAAACTTCACCTAAATACAGAAGTCTGAGTATAAGTGAAAATAATAATATTAAAGAAGAATATTTCTAAAAAATTGCATTATGTTTAATATTGTCCTGGTATCTAGTTTTAAATTTTGTAATCTCTACTACTCAATTATGCGAGAGCAACAAAGGTTTTAGCATAAAAGAATATAAGTAGCTTAGAAGAAAATAATTAAGAATATTTAGCAGCTAAACAAGTAAAGGTTGAGCGAATGGAATTTCCCACAAAGCAAAATCACAGAAGCCAAATATTTCCGGTATTCGCACAGCACAAAGGCTTTAGCCATACTTCTTGTTAAACGTCTTGTCTTGTACAACATTTGCACTTAATTTATAGCTAGAGAAAAGGGTGGAAAAGTTTACACTTCCTCGGACGTCTGTGTATATTCATCGTTTTTTTATATTTCTTATTTGTTGTGATTTTATAAATGACAAAATCTAAAGCTTATCTTTACGCTTAGATTTTTCTCTCTGAAAATGTAATAGAGCTATTTTTATTACTTTGTGTTTACATATGTTTTAAAAATAAATGTGCCTATGCATAGGAATATAGTTTTATAGATATAATTAAATGGAGGGTTCTTAAAGGCAAATATTAGATACGCCATGTCTGTGTGTCAAGAGTTGTTGGTATGGAGTGGTGGAATGACGTTAGGAATAAGTTAAAACATTTGTTTTACCTATGGTAGAATAGTTAGGAGTGATTAAAATGGAGATATACGGTGGATGTGCTCAGGATGGCTTTAGGGGCAAGATACTTCGGCCTTAGTAATACAGCCCTACCGATAGAAGAAGCGATGTGTATCAAATGTGATGGAGTGTCTGAAAGGTGTTGTCGCGTTTTATTCGTTCAGCCATCGACTATCAACCCCCAGCTCATGTACTAACCTCAGCTATGTTACAAAAAACATCGCCTATTACTTCTACTTCCATTAGATACACTGAGTAAATATTTGTAAAATGATTAAAGGAATATTTGTAAATGATAATTAAAGGTGGAAATGGAAACAAAGTAGATAGAAGAATTTCAAGGAAATCATTTCAAGCATACTTCATACGTAGCCTCGGTTACCTGTATATACATGACTCAACTGGGCGTACAATACACATGACTCGGCTGGTCGTACAATACCCATGAATCGGCAGGCTGTACAATAGCCATGACTTGGCAGGCTGTACAATATACATTACTTGGCTGGCCGTACAATACCCATGGCTACGCTGGCCGTACAATACCCATGACTCGGCTGGCTATACAATAGCCATGACTTGGCTGGTCGTACAATACACATGACTCGGCAGGCTGTACAATAGCCATGACTTGGCTGGTCGTACCATACACATGACTCGGCAGGCTGTACAATAGTCATGACTCGGCAGGCTGTATAATATCCATGACTTGGCTGGTCGTACAATACCCATGACTCGGCTGTCTGTACAATAGCCACGATTTGGCTGATCGTACAATACACATGATTCGGCTGGCTGTACAATACCCATGACTCGGCAGGCTGTACAATATACATGATTTGGCTGGCCGTACAACACCCATGACTCGGCTGGTCGTACAAAACCCATGACTCCGCTGGCTGTACAATAGCCATGACTCGGCAGGCTGTACAATAGCCATGGCTTGGCAGGCTGTACAACATACATTACTTGGCTGGCCGTACAATACCCATGGCTACGCTGGTAGTGCAAAACCCATGACTCGGCTGGTTGTACAATAGCCATGACTTTGCTGGTCGTACAATATCTATGACTCAACTTGTCGTACAATACCCATGACTCGGCAGGCTGTACAATACCCATGACTTGGCAGGCTGGACAATAGCCATGACCTGGCAGGCTGTACAATACCCATGACTGGACTGGTTTTAAAATATCTATTACTCGGCTGGTTATGCGTTACCCATGACTTAACCAGTGGTGGTATAGGTCGTTTTACATATTACGCATTTGATTTTTAATTAAACATTTTCTAGACAGTTTAAAGCATACCATAATTGGTATTGCCCACTATTAAAACAGTTATATATATATATATATATATATATATATATATTTTGTAAAAATATTTTATTAGATAATTATTTTCTTGAAGATACTGGTACTATTTTATCGGCGAAAAGCTTTGAATAAATATTTTCATTAAAAGTATTCTTGTTTTTGAAATATTTTAAATTTATTAATTATATATATATATATATATATATATATATATATATATATATATATATATATATATATTCTTAGTCACAACAGCCAATAATAATTTTTAAGCAAATTAAAACCAAGATCTACCGATTACTTTCAAACCTATCAAATTTTCATAAAATCATAACTACAGAAAAATCTCGAAGTATATAAACAATTTATATATTTTAAGAGCCAAAATGTAACTGAAACTTATCTAACAAAATCTTCTATTGTTTTGAAAAATATCAATATTTAGTGACATCGTAATGTTTTCTCCACTTAAAAATAATAATGTATACTAAGATGAACTAAAAAATTAAAAACACAATAACAGATTTTAAAGTTAATCTGTTTATCATACTTGTTTAGTCACTCCATATTTTACCTTTAAAAACGTTGGTTTATTTGAACATTAAAAACTTTGTTTTAAAACTTATATTTAACGATGCGTCTGCAGCGTATATTATATGGGGCAGAGATAAAATTTCCTAACAATACTCCCCGTTGCTCTCTTTTTATTGATTTGACTTTTCTATAGTTTATGACCAATATTGAACGAATTATGCCGAACTAAGAGATGGTTTTACCCTCTCACAGGCTGAGTCCTAAACAGATATATAAAACACGACTAACAAAATGTAACTTAGCTGATGATATCCCTCCCGTTCCTTAAATTCCATTCATAGATCAGATTAGTTCATCAATGAGTAACATTATTATCGTATATCTGTATTTTAATAATTAGGAAGGTCCTAAAAGTTGAAGTAGTGAACAAACGTTTTATAAATAAGTCAAATTTCTTATAATTATACAGGGGTAAACATTTTATATTTCTAGTTTTACAATCACAATTTACTAGTTCTTTATAAATAGATATAATTTATATATTCAACCTATATATAAAAACATTTACAAAAACTGTTCTCATTATAAATAGGTACCACATGATATTTAAATTGTATACGAGTTTTAACTAAGTAAATTTTAAAAAAGATATTGGTCGATAAACACTATTATTTGAGTTTTATATTCTCAGGTTACTTGATATTACAGAGAGGAATTGAAAATGAATAAAAATAATTAACAAATAAATGGCTTTAGAATGGCTTACTACAAAGTTATATCATTAATACTGTGGAAACGTCCGCTATGAAATAAAACAACAGAGCAACAGTTAAATGGAAATTTTTCCAAAAACTTCAACTCAGTTTTTTTACTGTAAATAAAACTCTGCAATTATTAGGTGGACTTATGTAACTTTATTACACTCAAATGGTAAAAGAAATAGTTTTGTATCAAAAATGTACAATGAGTAAGTTACTTATTAAAACCAAGTAATTGTCCGATGCTGTTTAATAGCAAATTGTTATCCATTATGAGTTACTATTTATAGTATTATTTGAGCTTAGCTTGTGAGGTTATGTTGAAACAAATAAAAGACGTACGCAAAACTCACAAATTAATCATTTTATGACTCATGCGCGTTTCAATGACAAAGTCATCATCAACAGTGAGCGGTACTACTACAAACTCCAAGTTACAATTGTAAGTTGGGACTGTAACTTGAAGTTGCAAGTTAGAGTTTATAGTAGAAACATTCACTGATGATGATTACTTTGTCATTGAAACGCGTATGAGTCAATAAATGATTAATTTGGGACTTTTGTGTACGTCTTTTATTTGATTTTCCATTTATTGGATTCTCCTTCTTATTATTCTCCTTCTTTATATTTATGCAATGACGTATTCTCGGACAGCCGTTTTTACATGTACAACCGCTGCTTCAAATGAAGAAAATACATTGGACTTTATACAGTCGTATTTATAAAAAAAAAACACCATAAAAACTACCAAATAACCTGTGGGTAAATATTTAATATTTTACGTTCTCACAAACGTTCCAATGACAAATCAACATTATCAGGGAATATAATTATTAATGTTATAAATTTATCTATATTTGTTTAGATAAGCACACTGATGATGCTCACTTTATTGTTGAAACGCAATTGAGAAATCATGTCGTTCTATGTGATTAGGTGTTTATTTAATGTTTGAGCATAATAGTATTTATAATAAAATTCGTGTTTTTTCTACTTTACGACAAATGCATATAATATGAGATAAATCATATATACTCCTTACTCGCTATTTTACTCCTGGTTTGTCAACGTTTCGTACGCGAAAAGCGGAATATTCCCCCTATCTTAAATGTCAGTTCCCGTTGCCAAGCGGAATATTCCCCCTATCTTAAATGTCAGTTCCCGTTGCCAAGCGGAATATTCCCCCTATCTTAAATGTCAGTTCCCGTTGTCAAGCGGAATATTCCCCCTATCTTAAATGTCAGTTCCCGTTGTCAAGCGGAATATTCCCCCTATCTTAAATGTCAGTTCCCGTTGCCAAGCGGAATATTCCCCCTATCTTAAATGTCAGTCCCCGTTGCCAAGCGGAATATTCCCCCTATCTTAAATGTCATTTCCCGTTGCCAAGCGGAATATTCCCCCTATCTTAAATGTCAGTTCCCGTTGTCAAGCGGAATATTCCCCCTATCTTAAATGTCAGTTCCCGTTGCCAAGCGGAATATTCCCCCTATCTTAAATGTCAGTTCCCGTTGCCAAGCGGAATATTCCCCCTATCTTAAATGTCAGTTCCCGTTGCCAAGCGGAATATTCCCCCTATCTTAAATGTCAGTTCCCTTTGCCAAGCGGAATATTCCCCCTATCTTAAATGTCAGTTCCCGTTGCCAAGCGGAATATTCCCCCTATCTTAAATGTCAGTTCCCGTTGTCAAGCGGAATATTCCCCCTATCTTAAATGACAGTTCCCGTTGCCAAACGGAATATTCCCCCTATCTTAAATGTCAGTTCCCGTTGCCAAGCGAAATATTCCCCCTCTCTTAAATGTTAGTTCCCGTTGTCAAGCGGAATATTCCCCCTATCTTAAATGTCAGTTCCCGTTGCCAAGCGGAATATTCCCCCTATCTTAAATGTCAGTTGCCGTTGCCAAGCGGAATATTCCCCCTATCTTAAATGTCAGTTCCCGTTGTCAAGCGGAATATTCCCCCTATCTTAAATGTTAGTTTCCGTTGCCAAGCGGAATATTCCCCCTATCTTAAATGTCAGTTCCCGTTGCCAAGCGGAATATTCCCCCTATCTTAAATGTCAGTTCCCGTTGCCAAGTGGAATATTTTCCTATTGTTTATAAAAGAAAACATTATAATATATAAACTTCAGGAAAACGACAATAGAATGCATTAGAATCTTTATATAGTCTTTGAGGTACTACGGTAATGCCGTTTTTTACAATACTTTATGACTAACAAATCGTATTAAACGAGTAAGCAATATAACTTTCAATTATTTTTTTAAACTTTAAGCGTTTAAAAGATGTTTGCAATTTCTTTTGTAGGGTGTGGAGGGTTATTGTTATCACCGTGAAGAAATGATGTTCATTAAGGGGGAGCAACAAGATATTGGTTTTGTTTTGCTACTGAAAATTACAGCAGTACTTAAAAGTTGTAAAAACAATCTGTACACCTACGGATAACGCAGCTGTTAGATTTGTAAGCCAAATTATTCAAATAAATCTAAAAAAATAGTTGAACCGTTTGTAAAGAGTAAGTATAATATATCATTAGCTCTCAATTCTAAAGGATTTTTAGCGAAACAGAGACTGGCATATATTGTATATATTATACTTTGTTTATATTTTGTTGAAGCCTTAAGACGATCTCTCCTACTATTGACGAATATGAAAAATCTAAGCACTGAGAATATTCAAAAGGAAAAAACAAAATCTATACAGAGCACACTAGCTTAGTTATAATAAATAAACAACTATAAACCTTACTACAAATATTTAAACACCCTTGATGTACGTTTCGCTAACACTGTTAGCATCATCAGAAGACTACAAAATATACTGTGATAATTTAAATGCTTTGCCTCCTTCTGATGATGCTAACAGTGTTAGGGAAACGTACATCAAGGGTGTTTAAATATTTGTAGTTAGGTTTATTGATGTTTATTTAATACACATAGGGTTAAGGTAATAGGAACTCCTAGAGAGCTCCCCTAAACAGCCCTCATGGCCGCTCTAAACGACGAGTACAGATCCGTTTATCAGACATAGAGCTACTATCTCTTGGGGACTTGAAGAGGTGTCTGTTGTAAGAGGATGGATAGGGAAGGATATGATAGAAAGGTTAGGATGCTGTAGGTTGTGGTAGAAGTAAATGAAAGGCTTCGTGATTCCTTGGTTCTGAGATGAAGGGGAAATTATAGTACGTTCGGACAGTTTCACTCGAAGTAGACTTCTTCCAACAGAGAGGAGTAGAAGTGTCTACCCGCTACCCGAATGGATTCGATTTACGTCATGATCACATGCTCTATAGGAATACTGTGGCCACAAAGAGTAGATGGGTATGAGGCTGGGGTTACTTCCTAGTTTTAGTTACAAAGGGGTTATAATTATTGTAAGCGATGAGTAATTATTGAATTTCCGTTTTTATTTCTAATTCGTCACTAGACACAGGTAAAACATGAGCATAAAATAGTGCTGCTGAGACTGTATATGGCATTAATAGAAATACTCTATTCGTAATAGTATAGCATGGAGACTTTATAGTTGAAACACCAGGCGCAAAGTGTTGCTATAAGTGGACACCAGTTAATCTACCACAGTGAAGGTATGATGCGAGGATTGCGCTGATGTGTGACACAATATATACACATCAGCCACAATATATACAGAGTACCTGACCTAGATTGTCACTGTCATAGAAACAATTGCTTATAGCCTTATATAATTATAATTTATTTTCTAGTCCTCCACAACAGTTTGTCCTAAATTATATTTAAATAGCTGATTATATATTGTTTTTATTATGTAAATAATTAAATACCTGTATGTTAACGAGAAAATAAATCTGTTTGAGCAATCAATTTATCACACTTATTTCATAATAGTTTTTATTTAAATTTTTAAATTTTACATTGTACCCTTACAAGTTAAAATATTTTAATTGTCGTTAACAGTAATACTAAAAACAATTAAATCATACTCTATGATGTTAATTTAAATTCTTATGTAAGTTGTAAAAAGTCGTAAAAGAGGCCTGAAAACGTTGAATAAGCTAAACGTGTACTTACGAAATCGATAGCTCGATAAGACACTTAACTTTATAACTCCGTATTGTAAACACAGCTACTATACAAGATGCGAAGTGGCCACCCTCCCTTTCCTCTCTCCTCCAGTTAAACAGTGCAACCAGGACAAGTATATAATAAATCATATTTCCGGGCCGTTTATAAATCAACACAACCTCATAATGTCAGAACTTTATCTACGAAGGAAAACTTTTAAAACGCTTTTAAACGAATTACGCCAAAAATATTCCTAAATACGTTTAAAATATGTGTATACTACATCAAAAATTTTGTACCTGGTACAAATAACTGTATTAAAATAAATTACAAATAAAATATTTTCTTTAGAAATTTATAATATTATGACAAAATACTGACTAAACTGTTTAATGCAACTAAGTCGATCTGTGGTTGTTTCATTGCTGTAATTTGAGGTTTGTTTTATTCGTGAGGATTGGAGATGTCAGAACAATGGACATTCCTTGCTATCAAAAAACAGTGGAAAACTCTTGCTATAATAAGACCAATGGAAAACTCTTGCTATCGTAAGACCAATGAAAAACTCTTGCTATCAAAAAACAGTGGAAAACTCTTGCTATAATAAGACCAATGGAAAACTCTTGCTATCGTAAGACCAATGAAAAACTCTTGCTATAATAAGACCAATGGAAAACTCTTGCTATCGTAAGACCAATGAAAAACTCTTGCTATCATTAGACCAATGGAAAACTCTTGCTATCAAAAGACCAAAGGAAAACATAAACAGAACACGATTTAAGCTAAAAACCCCAACTTTAGCAAAGAAATACAAAGCACTGAAATAAGTATTTGGAGTACCTTAATCTCATAAATGTTTACACATAATGCATGAAGTGTCTTCATTGGTTAAACACATTAAAACCCTTCCGCCGAAGCAGGGAAATAAATAATGCTAGACACAATCTAGGCAGAACGCTATAAATATTAATCAATTGTAAAGCTTTTGTCAAACAGGACAATATCATTGATATTTCTGAAGAAAGGTAAATCGAAAACCATATTCGAGATAATTTACGAACATTTACGAATTAGTAGATGAAAAATGATAAAAAATCACGTATTTTAAATATTAATGAATTAATTTATCATTGATTAGGTGTATTACGTATGAAGTACAAGTTGTATATAAAGTTATCAGGTTATGGAGTACATGTTATAGGGGCGAATAAATGGAAAATGCTATAAAACAAAGAATAAAGAGAGCGCACTGGGCGAATAAATGGATAATGCTATAAAACAAAGAATAAAGAGAGCGCACTGGGCGAATAAATGGAAAATGCTATAAAACAAAGAATAAAGAGAGCGCACTGGGCGAATTAATGGAAAATGCTATAAAACAAAGAATAAAGAGAGCGCACTGGGCGAATAAATGGAAAATGCTATAAAACAAAGAATAAAGAGAGCGCACTGGGCGAATTAATGGAAAATGCTATAAAACAAAGAATAAAAAGAGCGCACTGGGCGAATAAATAGAAAATGCTATAAAACAAAGAATAAAAAGAGCGCACTGGGCGAATAAATGGAAAATGCTATAAAACAAAGAATAAAGAGAGCGCACTGGGCGAATAAATGGAAAATGCTATAAAACAAAGAATAAAGAGAGCGCACTGGGCGAATTAATGGAAAATGCTATAACACAAAGAATAAAGAGAGCGCACTGGGCGAATAAATGGAAAATGCTATAACACAAAGAATAAAGAGAGCGCACTGGGCGAATAAAACCAATCAATGCCTTTAGTATTAGAAGCGAAATGGAACTGAAAAATCATATGAGCGTATTGTAAGGCAATAGACTTAAAATAAACCTAGATACCTTTTTTATTGTATATAATCTAGGTTGCTTGAGTAAATATTGGACCGAAAAACTGGAAAAAAATATCGACAGACAAATTGTCGAAAAGCAAAATAATTTCAAGAGAAGCTGAATATATTGCTTATAAATTTAATAAATCAAATTTTGCCCTGAGTGAACTTATGCTTCTTCAGTGGGGATTTAAAAGGGGCCTAAAGTTCTAATCAAACGAGAAGAATATGCAAGAAAGACTTGAGCCATAAATTAAGAGTAAAGACCCGCTAAATCTTTGAAAAGAGCATATAACGAAAACATAATAATATAGTAAAGATGTATAAAATAAACGAATACACAAACGTAAAAACTACTATAACGTATAACTGGTGAAGATAAAATAAAACTAAATTATATAAAAATAGAATGCAGCCAAACATTTTTTATTATTTTTTTTACTTGTTCAAATGTATTACAGAAAATGTCCTCAAATAAACAATCATGGGCTTCAAAATGAGACAGAAACAAAATTGAACTCCCCTACCTGCATAGAGGGTCGTTTGTGTTTCATTGCGTCAGCAGTTTCGTTCTGACAACGGATACATTGCCAAAATTTATTTGATGCTACGGAATGTGTTTCGATGATACAACTGTTTGACTTCTTCCGCTTCCGGATTCAGTGGTAAAGTCTGAGAGTTAAAATAAAACCCTGCGCTGTAAATGAAATCGTTATAGGTTATTAACTAGATTTACCAAAAAGGATATGGAGCACACATGGTCATATAATATGTAAGTGTATATTCTGATTTCTTTTTATATTATATAAAACGTACAAACAAATAAATATTCCAATTTAAAAAAATTAACAGTTAGTTACAAAAATTATTGAGAACAGAGATTGCAAAGAAAAATTATACGAACAAAGCAAATTTTAAAAAATTGTAAAGAGAAAAATTAAACAAATTTACACACAATAACACACACAAAACACACACACATTGACTATTGAGGCATATTGTATTTGGCCGATGGTACCCCACCCCCCCCTGTTTCAGTCCCGGTGATAGTATCGTAGTTTCCTGTTTTTGTACCTTACATAGGTGTATGTTTTTACTTTTGACAATCAGAGGTTAGTAGTTTTACCTTGAAACTACGATCAGTTCTTGTAGCGGACTAGGTGACTTGGGAAATGAAAATATAAAGTTTTAAAATACAATTTTATACAATTTATTAATCAGTGAGAAATTACAGTAGAACAAAAGACAGCAATGTGTCGAGTAATTATCTCTTAATTACTGCTAATTATTCCATACATTTTAATTACTTATTAACCTTTAAAATTATATTCATCGAGAAGATAGTAACTTAAGTTTTTCGATTAAATTTTTAGAAATGAATATTCAAAGGACAATTTCTACCGTTCATGTGTTAACCGTTTATCAATTAAAATTTCTTCAACTTAGTTAACATTAGAATACATTTTCTTTATTATCATCTAAAACGTACCTGGTTGTGCACATCACTTGTAAACACTTTAAACACATCATTAATTATTGCACATCGATTTTGTACACTTAACACTTAACACATCGCTCTTGCGAATCAGCACTCTTAAACAGAAATTATATAAACTTTTACTTATTTGGAATATATGAATAATCGCTTCTGACTTCTTCTTTAGTTACGTTAATAAAATTTGGTACCGACCTTGACATCTTAAATTTTGAATACTGGAAGCTTACAAATTTCTAAATTATGTCAAAAAATGCCATTACGTCTGTTCTGTTCAAGAACCTCTGGAGGAGTGGGCCTTCTGCAAGGGCAGGCCAACGGAATTTCCCACCCTTGGTTATTATTTTGAATTTTTGATTGGTGCATCGGATCAGGCGATATCAGACCATGCTTACGTCACATGAGGTGATGTCAGTTATTAACTCAAGTTACTAATTCGTACGATATTTTACATTTTTACCCGCTAGGGGCGCTACGAAACTTACCCTAGAATTACAATTGTACAACGAAAACAAAAATTTTCTTTTATATTCGGACGATATAATTATTAAATAAAAATTAAATATATAAATGAATTTATATGTAACACCTTATTTTTAAGAGTGTTACATTTTCTCTTGTCGACTTGAAAAAAAATTTTTGTTCGACATTACATCTTATTTCTACTTCAACATTTATACATAAGTGTGTGCAGTCCCCTTTTACATTTGAAGAAAATATACACTTTATAGAGCTCGAACGTACTATAGTAAAAGTGTAAACAATCTATTCAATAACGGATGTTTTTGTTTACCTGCATTTTGTTGATGATATTCACAGAGGTAGCTCTTCTTAACGGTATAACAAAACAAAAGTTTGATAAATCGTCCACACAGATTAACAAATAATTATTACCCTTTTTACTACGAACGAGAGGCCCCAAAATATCAATATACAATTTTTTGATCGGTTTATTGGCTGTCTTGCTTATTAATGGCCCATAATACACTCTCGGAGCTTGTTTGGATTTAATACAAATTTCACAGTTTTTCACTTTTTCCAAAATAATGTTCTTTAAATTAAGTCTATAAAAATATTCATTTATTTTTGCGAATGTTCTCACTTGACTTAAATGGCCTCCCATCATAGAGTTATGATAATATTGGAATAACATATCTATTAACAATTTTGGTAAATAAATCTGTGCTTTGGATTTCTCCTTAATTTTAAACATTAAAACTCCTTTGTTCAAATAAAATTTTTTATTATTAGTTCCGTTTTGTACACTTTGAATTATCGTATTAACTTCTGGATCATTTCTTTGGTGTTCCATTATAACCATTATACTTCACCCCGTAAAGTAGTTGAAGATCTTTCCCCCATCTCCTAAAAAAAAAAAAAAAAAAAAAAAAAAAACACACACATACACACACTCACACACACATACATTATACGTTTGCCCCTCTTTTTATTTCTACTACTTTTCGGACGTATCTGTGTGGATACGTGACTTATCATAACCATAACTCGAAAACTAACCAAGAAAAATCACTTTCTTTTTAATCCTTTTAATAATATTGTTAGAATGGGAGGGCCGGCGAAGAAAAAACCCCTTGGGTAAAGCTGCCGTGTTTGAGTAGGATATTGTTTAATGACTCACGTCTGCTTCCCGATTTGCGGTATAAAAGTTTAATATCATTCAGTTTTTAAAAAATATTTCTTTTTTCGAATCTATGTACAGATGACGTGCAGTTCGTCACTTTCTTGTTACACATGGACTTCCCACCAGGTATTGTCATTGGTACTTATACCTTAGCTCAGTATAACAAAAACCCGTACCTTACTGCATTTTTAAATAAAGCAAAAACGTGTTTGAAATTCCATAAACAAACAATTGTCGTTAAACTGGCATAAAAGTTGTAAATAATTGCTTAAATATTAAATTGGTCAATTAAAGATAACACCAATATATAAGTTTAATGTTTTCAAAACTGAACTTCTTATAAATTTACGTCACTGAAAGTATGACGTTATTGCTTGTTGTTCTTGTATTTCTAAAGTCATGTTTTGTTATTCGTCAAGTTGTCTTTAGTTGTGTTGTCTGTTCTCCAACATTTTTTCTGGTAATATTCGTTTCCGGAATTTACGTATACGCTGTACGGACGTGGCGGGAATATACCCCATTAAATTTGATTTATTTCTTTTTGTGGCTGAAATGGGTGGCGATCCTTGGGCGGCGGTATTAGCAGGGAAATTTTTTATTCAAGTTCCAAATGACGTGTATCCTGGCAGAAAGTAAATTTAGAAGGACAATAGCCCAAAGATGTGATGTAGTGAATGAAATTTTGGTTGGGTTCTTTTTATAAAACCATTGGCCGAACACAAATATAATATTAGCTATTAAAACCACAAACTATACATTTTTCTATAAATAGGTATAACTAATGACTATAAACATTGAATTATTTTAAACAACAAAAGAACATATTGGTTATACTATCAGTCAATTAGTTTTACAAACTAAAGCCCAATCAAAATTAAATTCTCTTGCTTTCTACTACATTTCATCGTTTGGCTCCAATACTTCTAATATTCCTTGATACCAAGACGTACGACGTTTGGAACTGAAATAAAAAATTTTCTTGCTAACACCGCCGGCCAAGGATCAGCAACCAATCCGGAAACAAAAAAAAGAATAAAAAAATGGGGTACAATCCCGTCGCGTCCTTACAGTGTACACGTGCACCCCGGAAACGGAAAATACCGGCAAAATGGTGAAGAACAAACGACACGACCCAAGACAACATAAATTGAACAAGAAAACATGACTCAAGAGAAACAAAACTCGTGTCTTTAAACGAGATTTTACCTTTGTCTTCTGAAATTTTTATTGTTTCCAAGGATACACAAATCATTGTTAAAATATTGTAACACATCTGTTGGATCGTTTGTTGGACCTTTAATCTATTTATATAATTATTACCGCCCCTTACGTTATTATTAAATACGTATACCGTAGTATCTCAAAATCCTATAAAACTTAAGGGTATTTGAGAGATTACATTTACATTTAACAATTTATTACTGACCCATCTATTTTTTTTACTTATTTTGTTAATGTTAAGAATTTCATCTTTTGGTTCTACTTCTATTATTTCAATTTCTATGTCACTACATTCAGTATGAATTCTGCATAAGGCATCAGATACAGGGTTGGCCTTACCCTTTACATGGAATATTTTGAAAGGTAAACTTAATATGCGCTCAAGCCAACGTCCAATTTTTCCTAGCTTTCTGAAGTGACTTAAAGACCATGACAGCGCTTGATTGTCAGTTATTAAATAAAATGGCATTACTTCTAAATATTTGTAAAATTTTTCGATACTTAACACTATCGCTAAAGTTTTCTTTTCATACA